>OZ030387.1:283297-577577 GCA_964023945.1 Ectemnius cavifrons
TTTTGTAGTTTGGTTGGAAAGAGTCAGACTTGGAAATAAAATATCTTTCTTTCTGAGAAGGGATGTTTAAAAGAGGGATAACTGTTTAATTAAGCCGTAGCTACTATACGTGGAGAGAGTGAGAGAGAGAGAGAGAGAGGGGGGGGGGGGTGCTACTCTGCACTGCACAGACAAGATCTCTAGGAGTTAGATACATTGTTCAGATTTGTCAGTTATTACAAACGGCATGCAACCTTTTCCCATTTCATTTAGAATCCTGTCGTCAAATAATATTTATCGATGAAAACATAGTTTACTCATGGGATTGGCCGTTGACCGCTCATCTATTGGCTGCTAAGTAATGATTAAACTGTAGATGTATTAGAGTTTAGAAGGAGTGTTTAAAAAGTCCTGTTAGAGTGCAAAATTGCGGATATTTTAAAAGAAATGTGCCAGCCGCGGGAGGAGTCTGCTTTCTGCGGCATTCTTCTTGGGAATATGGGAAGCCGAATATGAACGTAAAGTGGGTGCATTTCTAGTAAGACTAAGGCGAGCAGCGCCTCTATCAGGAGAAATGCATTTGACGGACTGTTTTCAATTGTGAAAAGGTGAACGCGAGTGCAGGAAAATTGTGCGGATTCCGATACCAAAGAAAGGGCACCTGACGCATGATCCCATTCTATGTTCTCCTTCGGGCTGTTTCCATCTTTCGAAATTTCACTCTGCCTGGACGACTTTCTTTCTTTATGAGATTTAATAGTGCCGTATTTCTGTAATAGCTCTTTTTCTCTGGCTAGGTTTCTTTTCTCTTTCAAATAGACATACATCTAAGTAAACCTTTGTGATCGATCCTTGATTTTGCCAAAGCTCATGATGGAATCTTTAGACAAACGTCACCGAAGGCCCAGTTTAAATAGGAGGTGCTTACCGGCGAAATTGACCATTTGAAAGGGCTCACAACTAATCAGTATGCCTTTTCAGATTTCCATCTCTTTTTCCCGGATTTTTATCTCGAGCCTCTTCCGCAGCTACTACATAACTAAATACCGAGCGAAATAATAAATAGAAAGCCTGCGATATTATTGAAGTTTTCAAATTCAGTGAGATCGATGGCGAGGGGTAAAAAGCGGGCGTGTGCAAGACTCTCCTATTTAGAGTGTTAACCCCTCTGGGTTTGACCAGACTACAGTCTCATCCAGAGTTTTCCAATTTTTGTCCATAATTCCCGACGAATAGGAAAAGAGTGATGATTTAGAGGAGGTTTCAATGTCTTGAAGATTTATAGCCGCGTAGACAGGGGGCGGGGATGGGCGAACTGGATGCAGATAGAAAATAGATCGATGCATGCAATATGAGTCCCATAAAGCTTCCGCTTCGATCGTTATCGTTGTCAGCGAACTGGTGGAATAACAAAGTTTTCTGATTAAATTCTACATGTTCTGGCATGTTACAGAATAAAGTGCCAACCAAAGCCAACAACATTGTACAACTTCTCCTTGCTCGCATAACGAACCGCTTTATTACTAAAGAACATTCCTTTCAACATACTAATATGAATTCAAAATATTACAGTTATTAATTAAACACGATGTCTCTTTCATAGATAAAGCCTGGGTATTCTAGAACCTCTCAAAGCGAAATCACGCCAAATTTTCTTAACGCAAAGTTTATCAATTCTACGGTTCTTCCTGAAATACATAAAGATTGGCATGAAGAAAAAGTACAAAAATAACATAACAAAGTGTTCGGATAAGAGAGATTCTATGGGAGTTTCCGCCTGTATAAGGTAACAAGTCTATAAGTTGATATTAGCCAATGAATTTCTACCATAATTGTAATTTAATCGGGATGTATGGTAACGCCGAAAGAGTCTTATAAAATTCAATTAGAGAATAAAGGTAGAGAATTGTGGTTAAGCAGGAATTGGTTGGAAAATGAAAGAAATACATATGAAGACCGACCTAGCTCCGCATCAGTGATAGTGTACCTTTTCCCTCGGGGGAATTCGTGAGAGACCTATTGCCCGCCCGATAGTCGTCCTCGGCCCTCGGCCCTCGGCCCTCGGCCCTCTCCCCCAAATAGCCTGCCCTTTCAGCCCTTCCTTTCGCGCCCACTTTTCTCATTTCCTTACTAATATTATTCCAGCTATTTATTATACTTTATTTTCACTTTCAAACTGTTTGTCATCATTGCTATCATAGACTGAAAGTGCAGTAAAGCCAATTGGCCGATTGAAGAATCGAGTTACAACCAATCTACAATTTCCCTTGATTCTTCATGCCAGAGTAGAAAAGTTTCGTGCTGATATTTTAGGGAATAGCTCGTTTATATTGTATGAACGGTATTAACTAGTAGATGGTAAAGTCTGGAGATCTCATGTTCCGTTATCGGGGCAGGAGAGGTAGTTCTCAAAATGGCTAACTCTGTAATTGAGGAGATAGAAGTAGTAGTATGAGTTTTTTTTCTCCTTTCTTCCGAGAGTTCGCCTTCTGAGATGGATACTGTCGTGGTTGAATTAGAAGTGGTTTACAGAGAAAGAAGTCGAGTCTTGAGTCAGCATCACATTCGGTCTCAAAAGTGTAGATGCAGCGCGGCGGTGGAGGAAAATAGTACGGGGGCAAGTATCCTAGCGTATAACTAATTAAAGCAATAGTTTTCCTTTGGACTCTTGGGAGGATATACTTGGGTTTACCGGTCCCTTGTATTTTTAAGCTGTTTTTCTTTCTATCGCTCGGTTATTTCTTTATTGTGTCTTCGCCGCGGTAATGAGCCCAGCTAGCTAGAGATTCCAAGGTTTCTGGCTTCTGGCGAAGCAATACCGTCGCCAAGGAAGAAAGATGGGGGCAAATGGAGCCATCCATTATTTTTAATCCAGGAGAAAGAACGCCCTTCATTATCGTGTTACATAGACGGAGGCATTATTCCTGGTATACCATACCAGGAGTATACACTTCCTTCTTCTTGGCATTTAGTTCCTTTGGTTAACCAACTTTTAAGCCCAGAGATGCCGGGTTTGCCACAGATGTTTGAAATTTCATTCGATCAAATGTCCCTTTTGATATTTCTTCACCAACATCTACTTCAATATCCATGCTAACAATTAACCATCACCATCATTGCCCATATGATTAATCTTTGCTGGTCCAATTAATGAAACTCGACCGATACTTGCAGGTTTCGCTAAAACTAGAAAACTCCTAACAGATTGACTCTGGTAGATTGATAGTTACTTTTAATAGGATGTATCGTGCAAAGAGGTTAACGATCGTATATTGTTGCTGTAAATTTGAAAGAATCGTGGGATATTCCTTCACGTTTTTGGATACACGCTAGTTTGACTATACTATACGATAGACTAATATTTACCGGCCAAGGATTTCTTTCCTGTCGACATGATTCCAATAGCTAGCCTCTGGTAAAACAAAAGTTCCGTATCGTGAGTTGTGGCCAAATGTCTTTGAAAGCTTAGTATTTGTAGGAAAGGTTTGCCTAGCTGAATGCTATGCCGGTTCCTTATTCTTTGGCTGCCGGGAAGGAAAGGAAGGGTGCGGTGTGGGGGTTCTGGGAATCCTATCGAGATCCCGGCCAATATATCCGATTGCGGAGCGATAGCAAAGAATCGCGGAGTTTATCGAGAAGTCGGGAGCCAATGCGAAAATTATACACCGAATTTGTTAGTATCCTCGGTTGGACAGATTGTCCCCTTCGGCGCAGATTTCAGCAATTCCAAAAGGCACCCTATTTTATTTGAACCTTTCCTTTCCCTTGTCGCGTTCGCTGCCAAACGAAATTTTTTCAGATCGCAGTCTATCTCTTCAAGAGATTCGTACATTCAACTATATGTAGAGTAACATACTTTTACGTATTGAAGGACTTGTGATATTTCAAACTTTTGGGAAGAATGAAGAATGGCACCGGTTACCGGTAATTAAATATGGCTTTATACTTTCGATGAAACGCTCAAGCAAGGTTTCCGTTGTATTGTCTGTTCAAAACTTGCCTTTTTTCCTTCTGAATATATGAATACGATGATAAAAAGAATAATTAGATGTACCTACTTGGTTCAATAGCAGCGACATCGAAGCGAAATCGACTAGAATTCTGTTTAAATAAAGCACGAAGCCAGATAAGTTGTTTCCTCTGGAAGGTATCAGAGAGGCGAGGTAGTGTCCCTTTACGCTCTGAGAGAGGAGCCGATAAGGGCAATGAGGGTGGTAGTGGTGTGGGCTTGGTAAGGAAGGTAGAGAGCATTGGTCGGAGGTGTCCGGGAGAGAAAGAGAAATCGGCGTGTAAGGCCGATCTCGAAGCTGTCAGACACGCACGTAACGCGTCGGAACGATCCCATCGATTCCAGTTGGCCGGCGCGAAAGAGAGAAAAAGGTGAGCTGCAGCCAGCCGGACCGGGCCGGACCGGGCCGGACCGGGCGAGAGTGTTGCTTCCATGTTAATGCGCAAGATATCGAACCCGTAAGGCGCTATTCATAAGGGTAATTAGCCACCTCCTTCAACGAGAAAGTTCTCTGGCCTCTGCTGCGCCTCTGCTGCGCCTCCATGCGCCCTTACCCTTATTGACTAGCCTTCCACTTCCAACCATCCTAAAACTATCTTTCAACCCTTTGGCACCCAATTATTCTAATCCTCGCTGCCATTTCACCTTCGGTGAGTTTTTTCACATACTTCAAATATATTCAAACACCCTTTCTAACACCTTCCAATCTATGGCAAAGGACTCCAGTTCTGACTGAGTATTTAACTTTTTTCTTGCGGTATCTGGAAGCAAGGGCAAATCTGCTGGACAATAGAGTAATTTCTCTCGCCTAGCTTCTATTTATGGAAAAGTAATTTCCTTCCCTTTGCATCATCCAAGTGGTTCCGCTGTGAAAGCAATATGATACATGTATGTATCTAGAAAGTTCATTAGTGGCTAGCTAATTTCAAAATGAAACCACCATTACTTCTTCACTGGTCCATCGTACTTTACTACGATAGATGTTTTCATTCTGAGAAAATGTAACATTGACGCGGTATTCATACCTGTCTCTATACCTAATAAATATTTGTCTTATTTAAAGACGCATTTTATCCAAGCCTCCTATCTCTTATATCGGAGTTTGGATATTAATGACTTTCATGTATCTGTTGCAGGTGAGTCTTAGTCGGTTGCGTGGTTCACTGTTTCTATTAACTTGAGGCCAAGGTAAGAAACTGCTTTGTTTTTACGAGATCACAGGAATTTCTTTATTTCGATTTCACACACGAATAGCTTCATCCAAAATATTTTTCTTGTACGAATGTTTGAGCTTTTGGTAGAAGAAAACTGCTTCTCGGAAGATTAGTGCTTCCGTTGAATTGAGGTGAAGCAATGGCTGAGCAGTACCATTTACGCTTCTAATAATTATAGATTATAGTGACTGCTCCTCCTTGTTCCATGCTTGCTCTTCTTGCGATTTAATGAGGAAGGGGCGTGACTGTTGTAATACGCATTGGAAGGAAGTGGAATGACCGTGAATGGTGCAGGAGGCGTGAGAATCGCCGGCGCACTCGATTTAACCTTCATTTTGTCCATTCTTATTATAACTTCCACTTCCGTTAGGCAAAACCTCTCTTCCGTAGGATTTCCTTTATGAACACTATATTAACAATAATTGGGTCAGAATGCAGGGCGCACACTTGCCAACGCTGCTTCGATTTTGATTATTAGCCTTGTATGCCAAGGGAATGAGCAATCGATGCGTATTCGACTGGTAATGATTATTTTTTTAAATCTTTGTGAGTCTTTGCCTGGTAGATTAAGGTAGGAGTATTAAGAGGAGTGGGGGAAAAAGATAAACTCTCTGTGAAGAGTGTTGAACCGGTAAAGACACGTGTCCTTCATAATCTGTTGATGCGCCGTGATGAATCTGTAGGTTTGTAATTTTTTGGAGGGTAAAAAGGCGGGGAACTCCTTGCAACTTGGAATTTGCAATTTGTCTTGGAAGTGGCAGGAGCGGGATCGCGTCATCCAATGAACCGTTGGTGACTGGATCGATTCGAATTCGGCCCCTATTGGTGGGGAGCGAAAGAGATTTAGGGTAATCATCCCGCTTGGTGATTCAATCCGAGGCAGAAGCAAAACCTGCTCATCTCGCACAGCTTCCATTCCGAATGTTTTCGCCAGGGCAACGCGCCACTTCGAACCGTAAGAAGTAGCTAGCCTTGGGGTCTCCCTTCGTTTCCTCTCTAACCTCTTTCTACTCGCGTCCAGTTCCGCCTCCACTATGTAGAATCAGGAGAATCATTGCCCAAGATTAGACTTTTACCCAAGGATTGCCAACAGGTTTTATCTTTTGATTATATGCGCAATTGCTGCATTCCAGCAGCTAATCCAGCATGAATGAATTCTCAATAACCGCGCTTTTTCATTAGTGGCTATTCAATCAATCACTGCTTGATTTTCGGTCCAAGGGTCATCGAGGCCTGAAGATGGACACCTGTTCGTGAAAGCTCTACTTTATCCAAGTTTTCTCTGGAAAATCATTTCCCGTCAACCCTCGAGTGCTTAAACGAAGGATAATTCAACCAATTCGATACACTCCAGTCAACTTTCCTCCAGCCGATAATGTCACGATGAGATTTATTCGGATTTCGGGGACGGCCATAATCAAATTCCAATCGTTTCTAATCGTCTGGCGATCAATCAAATGATTCTGCTGAAACGCATCCGGAAGCCAGGTTTAATTCGCCTTTTCAAAATGGAATCACGTATTTTCGGACGTATGAGATAGTGCATAGCCAAGCTTTCCCTGGAGTAAAACCACCTCAACGGAGTTCTCACTATTACCGACAAGAAATTTTCATTTAAAGTAATTTCAACCCATTCGGCGACTTGTTTTTGACTGACAATAAAGATAGGGAGAGGGAGGGAGAGGGAGTGAGAGGGAGTGAGAGGGAGGGAGGGAAAGCTTTCTTTTAATTATGAGACACGAAATGAAATGGCGAAAGGTAAAAGAAAACGTTGGCAATTAGGACGCAGTCCTTTATCGTTTTGCACAGGTGACAAAATGGATGGCGCGAATAAGGGATTTATCGGTTGTTAGGAGAATTGTGAGATTAATCGGGAAGCGTAGTAGTAGTATAGATTTAAGTAGGGTGGAGAAAGAGGAGGGGAGGAGTGGTGGAGAAGTCTAGTGGAAGTATAAAAGGGCGGAGTGGGGGAAGTTGTAAGTGGGAGGTATCCCTTGGTATCCGATGGTAGATAATCCAAAATAGGAGTGAGCGTAGGAAGGGACTGGCGCGGGAATGTTAGATAAGTAGATAGTGGTATAGGAGGGGCTCGTTAGTGGGATTGTTGGGTGGTTGAAGGTATAGGTAGGTGAATGAGGAATCTATCGTGCAAACTGTTTCAAGGCCGTTTAAGCGGTCGTGTTCCCGGTGAAAACAGTTGGGGTGGTTGGAGTTGGCGCGTGGGCGCGTGGGCGCGTTCTGTCTAATAGATACGAATTCGACGATACGGAGCACTAGATTCCCGGAACGTTTCCCGCGGGAGCAACGCCGGAGGAAGTTTTCGGAGCTTACAAGCTCCTGTGCAGCTACTAAGGTGTCCCTATATCATCCTGCATTTGCCCAAGGACTCTCCTTCGCGCAGTCGGATACACGTTCGCTTTAGCCCCAATCCTTCTTCTCTCTCCGAGCCTTTTTCTGTCCCCACCGCACACCAGACTTGTTTCAGCAATAAATTCTCAGGGAGGAACTTCTATTCTTACATATGCGACTCACTCACTCCCGTTAGTGCACTCTCGCCTCGAGACCAATAACTAATAGTGCCACGCCTTCTTCCACCTCGGTTGGAATATCCCCCGGCAGTCTCCAACCTTGCCAAATCATTTTTCACTCAAACTTACTATTCACTTACTCGCAAAGATATCCAGTCTCTTTCCTTTCCTTTCCTTTCCTTTTCTTCTTTCCCTCTTTCTTCGCAACTTGTGTGTGTATCGCATCAGTTCAGTTTCAGTTTCTGCTTTGACTATAATACGTCGCGTCGAACACTTCTATTCTTGGAAAACCTGCAAGGATTGCTTAGTTACGTGTAATCATCCATTGAAAAGAGTTTAAAGAACGATCGGTGGTATTCGCACTTCCTCTGTTGTGTCCGTCGCGCATACTCATTGTTAGATATACCACTCCGAGCGTATTCCGATTCAGATCCCGATTTGAAATGCTAAAGAGCGCGATTCTCAACGAATGCTACATTCCGAAGCGTAAAGCATACATACATATATCTCGGCACTTTGCAGGCTTAACTAAAATTACTCGAGTTCCATTCTTCCCCAGTTTGCGGCTGGTCGCAAGTGTTATAATTGGATTTCAAAATTTATAATTGAACAGCACGAGTGTAATGAATTTCCTGAAAAAGAACTCGTATGTCGAAGGTATGCCAGTCGCTCTCCTTTCTATCAGCCGCGGAAAGCCATACTTTCCATTTCGCTGATCTTCATAATCACAGCCAATCTAACCAATACGTGCCAGCGACACTTGAACAATTTTGCATTTCTTATAATGGATAATGAAACGGATAGCCTCCGCGAGAGTAGTTTTAGCAATTGGCTTGTACTGTGCTTTCGAAGCTGGCCATAGAGTAGTGCCGCATCGACTGCATTATAAAATAAATCCACATGTTACTCGTCCAAAGGGGCTTAGATCAATTTGAAAGTGTTCAGTCAGTTCTGACTCTCGTCACTCGCGCAAAATCCCACTGCGGAACTGACTGGATCTGCGGGCTTTGCCGAGTCTAGCAGTACTGGTCATACAGCTTCCCGAGAGCAAGCAACAAGTTATTCCATACACAGAGTCTACCATAAATAAAGAATTGTTTTCACAAATCTTTAACATTTATTGTACTCGGCGTAAGTACTGGCTGTCAAAGTGTGAGTAAGTGATAAAGTCAGGACACTTTTCGTTGGATGCATTTTTCTGACAAAGTGACCAACGACAGTTGAAATAGCGGTTGCCGGTGTTCCCCATTCCTTAGCAATACACACACACGCGGTACCACCCTGCTAGTTACTTTCATATGAATATGAATACCAACCAGCATGAATATGAATATGGATATACATATGGATATACCAAGATGAATATGAACCTGAATCCGATGGTGAACCTGAATCGCGCAAGAATTTAGGAAAGAGAAGTAGATTGAAGGAGCGAAAAGTATATGTAGCTGGTGTTAGGAGATAGGGCTCTGTTATTCGATGGCCATAACGAGGAGCGGCTTGGCTGTTTTGACAGCGCAGCAGCGCGGCGGGAGCCGTTACGATCACGCAAACCTAATAGTTATTAGCTCGGTACTCTTGCATCCCGGAGCGGAGCGGTGCGCTACGCCGTCTCCTGCTGCACAATGTTTTTAACTTTCATTCTCTATAGGAGCGTTGAAATCTCAGTGTCTTCTCCTCATTTCTCAAGCTACCAATGTTGGCCCTTTTAGTAGATCAACCGCTACATAGAACCTAGCACCTTTCAGCGCGCTTAATCCGCCATTTCATTCTGCCGACCATCACCTATAATTGAACTATTATTGCCAGATTCAGCAGCTCAAAATAGTTCTATATCTATTATAATGTAAGAAAGGGCTAGAATAACTATTACCTAAAGAAAGATTGGGCATTATATACGCCATACAGCTGGCAGAATCCATCCTTCCTTTAACTGCTCTTTGGCAGTTTCATAAGGAAAGTGTTCTTTCGACTACTTCGTAAAACATTTAAAACTGTGAAGCATTGCTTCTACATTGGGAAAGATAATAGTTGGTCGGTTCGTAATTTTGATGGGAGGTCCGCTTTCGATTGGAGTATAAAGGGGTGGTGGCGGTGGGAGAGGATAAAAGGGGACAGGAAAGTAGTGAAGTCATTGCGGCAATCTTTGGTCGGGGCCGTCGGGGACACGTAGCCAGGCTGAGAGGGCCGCACGTGGCTCGGCACGGGTTCGGGCTCGACAGCGCCGGAGGGTTCAGCGTCAAGCTGAGGACACGGTGCGTCGAATCGGCGGAGATAAGCCGAGGAGAAGATGCCGGGATAGGAGGGGACGCTACCAGGAGTGACGCTCAATGTCGTCGAAGCGGAAGAAAGCAGAGATTAGGCGCGCTCGGGAGATCGGAAGAGTAATCCGAGCGACGAAGAACAAATAGGAAGGCTCCAAGGGAAAGTCCCTTTAAAGGACTCCCCGGAAAAAAGCTGACTAGCGAAAGAATCCTCTCTCCATATCCCTCCTGCCCTTCTCGCCCTTCTCGCCCTTCTCGCCCAATTCCTCTCTCACTCCTTCTAACCTTTTCCCTCCCTCGATTTTGCCTTCCTTCTACTTTTTCATACCTGCTATCTTCTGCCCTCTTTCTCTCCTACCTTCCAATGCCTTTTTCCTTAAGCTTTTTTTTGTCGCCTATCGGACTAGGTGCGGGTGCGGGTGCGGGTGCGCGCGCGCGACGTTGATTGGACGTTGACAAACGATTCCGGTACGCCGGAGGCGCAGATAAAACAGCCGTTATCGACCGGCCGCAGCCACCGGCCGCAAAAAGCTCTTACCGCGCCGAGGACCGCGGCCACGGCCACCGTACCAACTGCTTTTACTTCCCTTCTAGGCCAGCTTTTCTTTCCATCCGATCGCAAATCTACTGTCAACTACTACTCTTGCCCAAGGCCAATCTCTATCTACAGTCGAGAGATGTGTCAATTTTTGGTATGTTTAGATTGGCTGACGCAGATCCTTAGTTTTTCTGGCAGAATCCGATAAAATAACTGTTCTCGACCAGCAGCAAAGGCAGAAAGCTATTAGGGCCTTGCGTTGCTCCTCGGCGTGGCCCACGGTCAGTATACCGATAGTTTTTATTTCCCTTTTAACTCACCTTTACTTTTCGCTCGAACATAAGAAATTTACCAATTTTTACTACCTTTACATCGAGCCTTCATGCGTGTATGTTTAACAGTTATTATTTCCTTCATGCATTATACGCACATACATATCGTTTTAGAGGGCTATTATTTCCCTTCGCCTATTTTCAACGTTTCATCCGGCACTTTAGATTCACTTTAGGCAGCAGAACATATTTGTCACTGTTAAATATTTACAGAGTTCATATATTCTCTGCTGAATCTACTCTTGGATGAAAGAATATACTCGGGTATTGAAAAACAGATGGTCTCCAGAACTGACAAAATATACACGCCTGGTCCTGACAATGAATCCATATTGGAAGAAATTGAATTTATTTTCTAAATTCTATGTTCAATATTTCCTTCAGTATACAATATGCGTATACGGCTTAGATTACAAACTCCGGCGGGTGCACAGAAGTTGAAAGAGAATTGTTATTGATGGAATATGTATACTGTAGATGGATCGAGAAGCCAAAATTAAATGCGGGGATTTATATTGCGCGGGGTAATGCGGCTAGCCTTCCTATTATTTCCTTAACAGTTCTGACAGTTATTAGATGGCTGTAGGTGCGTATGAATGCAAACCTATTGAAAGGGTCGAGGAATTCTTCGGTGTCACTGCTCTTACAAATAGTTCGCTCTAATAATCGTCAAACTTGCTCAACTCCTTCTGACTCGTCCTTTCTCCCGGCTCAGACCATTAGTCTCAGCTTTTGCCTGGCTTTTACCTCCGCTGTCCCGCCTCGCCTCGCCTCGCCTCGCGCAATTGCGCATTGCACATCCCTCCGCTTATATTCCGCATTCTCCATCTTCCATATACTGTCGCGACCAGCCTTCCTCTCCCACATATCTATCCATCTCATCCAGAACAAAATAATGTTTTTAGCCAAACATCTGACTATAAACATGGATTTTAGGAATATTTGCAACTTAACGAGCTTGGTAACTGTGCCGATTCACTAGAATGGCAGAGTGGTGGGGAAATAGATTTGGGATAATGGGCATTTTATTGCTAGTTCGACTTAAATACCGGACCACTCGCAATGATCTCGCGCACTGGAGAAAAACTTGCAGTCTATAGTAGTTAGGAGGTTGGGTTTTAAAGAGTTCGATAGGTGGATTGGACTGCTTTTCGAGCAGAACGCAGCTTTCCTACGCTGAGTTCTAATACGCGAATTGCACTAGTCGAATTGAATTTATCCCATCGGAAGGGGTATCGCCGGTTCCGAGAATTTGCGAGGAATATATTAGACCCACGAAACGAAAGCTACAGCGCTCGTCTCTACTTCCACTTATTCATTTATTTTGTACTATATCAATCGATCACACTTGCCACAGACTTTTTGTGCCGGTACTACTTCAGCGAATGGAAATTTGCCAGGTTTAACACTTACAACCATTGGCACTTATAGCATTTTCTTTTTTATTCAGTCTTTTGTTTCTTGCGAATTTCAATTTGAAAATCCCTTAAGAATATTTGGCTGTATGTACATACGAATATCAATTTGCTATAAGTGGCAATCCATGCGAAACGTTTTAGTAAAATCAATCAAATATTTTCTTTAATGTTTTTGAAAGTATGATCGGAAGAAGGTGGTTAAAATCGACGAAACCGCCTGGAATCATTAGAGTAGAGCATTGTTTCATTATAGCAGTGCATGCAGCTTATCCCTTCTGTTGAAAAAAGGGTTTGGTACGCATGAATAGAACGGGTGAATTGCAACAGTTGTGTAAACCGCAAGCGCAAGCACAACTGCAATTTAATTAAATCCCGTTGCATTAAGCGAACGAGAAGCTGAACGAGATCACCTTTATTATTGTCGCATTTCTGGTTCTAGTGTGCGCTGGTTTGCCTCTCCTAGAATCTGGCCCGCCATTTGGCGTGAACGCGACAACTGTTTAGCCAAAGTGTACCTAACATTATTAGAGAGGGCAGGGCAGGGCAGGGCAGGGCAGGGCAGGGCAGGGCTGGGCAGGGCTGGATCGAGTGGTTGGCGAAGGGGAAGGGGGGAGAGACAATTACTCCGCGTGTAAACCATAGATCTCCCTGCTGAACCGAACGTCGCGTTGGAACCTGTACCAGAGGAATTCCTGTCAAATTCAATTACGCCCGACAGATTTGGTTGGTCTGCCTTTCCAAAGTCGGAAGCGATTCATCCTTTTTGCCAAATGGAAGATGTTCTTTGGCCAATGAAACTGTTTCTCCAGGTGTATTAAACGCCGGTATACTTTTAGATGCGAAGAAATTGAAGAATAGTCTTTGCGTCACGAGAATAAACACAATTTCCGAATTTCTGTATTCTGATATTATTCTTGTATCACTGTTAATATAAAACTATAGTAGGAACCTAATATGATGATAGTCAGCAATGCGTAATGATAGTTTCGTTCAAATCGAGAGGTGTACTGGGATACAAGTAGGGTTAGAGAACTAGCTTTATGGAAAGTATGAGGTAATCTGGAAAGGTGGTACTTGAAGCTACTATGGCCCGTCTGGCGTGTATTTACCAGTTTTCCCTAAGAAGAAGAGAGAAATTCGATAATGCACCAAGAGCTGTGTGAGCGATAAAGCACTCGCGGCAAGCAAGCTGTAAGGATCGATCGTACAGAGTGCACTGTCACACATCACAAGCTATATTTTGCGTGAAAAGGGAACCCTTCGCCATCGGACATTCCACTGTTCTATTTTTCCCATGGAGATTTACCACCGTGCGAGTATTTTTATTTGAACGCAATGGCCAGAGATTCGACCTGTCTTTAAACTCAGCGAAAACTCCACTTTGGCAAAAATGGAGATTTCTCCAATTGAGAAGTCTCAACACGATAGAGGAATATGTGGCCAGTCTACTCTTGGATTGATCACTGAAAGAGGATTGTCTCTGGTAGAAAAGAAATGTCTATACTATATCAAGCCGTTATAATGATGCAGTTTATTCATTAAGGATCATGAATAATTTTCCCTTTCAATTGGCGGTACTCTACTAAAATCTTTTACTGTGCAGAAAGGTAGGAGTAGGATCTATAGAGAGAGGGAGATACTTACTTAGATACATAAGTGGAGGTACCAGGTGGAACTCTCTCGAGTCAAACAATTTTATTTCATCTTCCGCGGCAGCTGCGTTCCGCTCGCATATCCCTAGGTTCACGACATATTTAATGCTTGGCCATTTAATATTGGATGTATCTATGGGTCGCTCGCTGCCTTCGCCCGCTCTTTAATATTACATCAGCTGCACGATGCTCGAACCTCGAGCAACCTCCCCCGCCACCGCACTTCCACTCGCACTCGCACTCGCACGTTCTCTCATAAACAGCGTGTATCCAAGTCCCCCCTCCCCATCATTCCTATCTCTTACTACCACCAAAACCAACCCAATATTCCATTCCGACATGCGCCACTCCCATTGCGAATAATGATTAAGCACTTTTCTTATTCTTTTTCACTAATTCAGGGAGCCGCAGGTCCGATCACTTCCCGCCTTCCACATTTCACTTTCCTAGTAATTCAGAAATCTGACTCTGCTTTCCATTATAGCGCTAGAAATATATTTAGAGTATCTAGAATATACATACATATAGAGCTAGCTGCCTATATATATTAATTCAACAATTATTCTCAGTAACTAAAGTTTCTAATAATGGGCGTATGTTAATCGCGCCGTTATAATAATTGTGAACGATACTTCTGGACGTTATTTTTTGAAACCACTCGTTAAATAATACTGTCCAACTTTTTTTAGCAATACGGCAACCTGCAATGTATGCTAGATTTTTAATTGGTCATAAACTTAGCCTCTTAAAATTGAACCCTTTGAAAAAACTAATAACTATAACGATGCTAATATTCAAAGAAAGCGACTTTTCGTGACTGAAACGATAAAAGTTCATTGTTCGGAACGTTTCCGTGACTAATCTGATTTTTCTACGGAACGCAACGAAGAACGCAACCGACCTTTTCTGCTCTCAATATGAAACGTAGAATCCTCGGGATTGGTAAAAATCCCCGGGAGAACTTCAGGGAGATTGCATTCCAGGATAGCATTTAATTGAGGAGGCGTATGAATATCGGCAAAATTCTTTTGAACGGCGGAAATTTGTCTCGATATACGTATGTAGGTGAACGTTTCCTATTCAAAGCAAACGTGTCGGAGGGAAAAGATGGGAAACGACCTGTAGCAATTATGCATCTTGAGCTCGTGTAAATAAAACTGCGCGTCCAAAACAATGCAACACAACACAATACGTAATACACAATACACAATACAGAAAACAGAAAACACAAAACACAAAACACCGTCTCGGAAAAGCTTCGGTTAATTATTCCAACCGCATAAGCTACCAGTAACAGGCGAAAACATCGGCAATACCGTTCACGGCACAAACAATGCAGCGGGTTATATGAATTGTAAATTAATGTCAAGATAAACAGGTGATGGGGCGACCCAAGCTTCGATTGCGGTATTAATCGAAACCCCGGCTAATTTCTTTGGCACCGATAAATTCGGTGGTCGGCAAATATTACCGACCAAATGCTGTTAATGCCATTAAATCCTGCAGCTCTCTTCCTACTCTAGATCTAGTAATATTGCCCCCGAATAGAGCTCCTGCTCCAAAGGGTTCTTCCAGTTTTTTGACTGCTTTGGCCCAAGCTGTGCTTCTCCTTTCACTATTATTTTCTTATATTCCTAGTCATTCAATTATGTTCTCCTGTTCGCACCCAATCCTCTATAATTTTCTCCCAGACCGCTGGCAAAATTAATATTGAGGTTCTAATTAAACGTATAACGCAGGGAGAATCAGAGTTGCATTATGAATAGTACTGCGAATGCACTGGGAGTCCAGTAGTGAAATGATTATCTTAAACAATTTTCTAGTGTTATAATTACGATGCTGAGTGCTAATCTGGTTTCCTAAAAGTTCGGTAAAGTAACATGCTAATTTAGCATCTACATATACAACCATGGCACGCAAAACTGAAAAGACATTCAGTAATGGTTCAAAGCATTCTCATTTGGCAGTATTGACAAGCCAAAGGGCGCATAGTTGGGATGGAAAAGTTCAAGGATTGCTTGAAAGTTATTTTGCTAAAGGACCGGTGTATCGCAAAAAGCAAAGGTTTACGGAATAATATATTAGACAAACCCTACAGAAAGGAAGGATATGCTTTCGGTGCTAGATGCAGTATCAGAATTTTGTGCAAATACTCTTCGAGTTTAGAAATATGTACTATACATATTAGAAGCGCGAAGACTGCGATCTGTCAATGAGATCGAGGAGAATGAGCAGCGAGATGCGGCGGAGGAGAGGTGGAGAGGTGGAGAGGGGGAGAGGGAGAGGGGGGGGGGGGTGACGAGAGGAGAGGAGAGGAGAGAGAAAGAGAGGAGACTCCTGGTAGGGAAACATGGGCGCGGCTTGCGAACAGACATTTTCCTTGGCGTATCTCTGCTTCGTATCGATCTGTAAGCAGGGCATGCACTCAAAAACGAAACAGGCAAAGCGCTAGCAGCATACGGTGAGAATGTATCCGAAAAGTGGACCAGCCCTTCATCTCCACTTACCAAAACAACTACCGCGTTTCTTCGCCTTATTTCTCTTGTTACTGTGATTAATTAATTATATATAATGTTATTATGAAGTTATACTAATATACATGCAAAGACACAAAGACACAAAGACACAAAGACACAAAATATGCTCATTCTTTGGATGTAAGTGCAGTAAGAGCTAGTTTCGGGAATTAGTAAATAGATCTGCTATACTTGGCATACCCGGGTGGAAGAATTATTTATCCATAAATGATCGAGTTGTAGAAATATTGTTGGATACGTTGCACTTGAAACATATTAATCTATACATGTATACTGTATATTGCTCGGAATAATTTCGATTAGTGGCGGTCAGATCCAAAGAAAGAAATGGACAGGAAGTGTTCGAACAGTGTTAGGATACGTATCTGCATTAAGAATGAACCGAGCATCTATTGTAAATGTTAATGCTCGATATTAAAATGAACTGTTTTGCCTTTTACTACTTCACTAGAGGAATGCAACCGTTGACCATTCTCTGTTTTGGTTGAAAACAATGGTAGCAGAGAATGGGATGGAGGATGGAGAATGGAGAATAAAGTAGAGTTCGGTGACAGTGAAGTTCAACGTCGCGAAAAGGAGGGGAAGAAGAGAGGGTGCGCTTTCGAGACTGCAAGATTTTTGGCGAATTGCGCATTTTCTAGGTTTCCCCTGGTGGCCGGAGGAGACGGGGTTTTCTGCTGTTGTCAAAAATAGTGATTATCCGAAACAGCCCGCGGGAAATTTGAGAGGATCGTCATCAGCGTGGCGCACCGTGAACGTCACCACTCGGCGAATAAAAGGCGGGGAGCGCGCGAGCGAGGGCGACTCTTCTTGTTTGCCAAGCTGGAGAAAACGTCTCGGAGGAGAGCGTAATTTTTCCCACGACACAGGTTCATTCGTAGAGGCATAGTAGACGCGTGGCGTGATGCGCCGTGCCGCGCTACGCCACGCCACGCCACGCCACGCCACGCCACGCCACGCCACCTTAATCGCTTAATCTTTCTTTCAAACTATGTAGCGCATTCGCTACTCTCGTCGAGCTACCACTTGTCCACGGAGTAACCATCCTTACTTCCCAGTTTTATTTCATTCCTCCCTGCGATTAAATATTCATGCGCTACCGCTCTCAGAGAGTCCACTTCTTTTCTCGCTAGCTTAAGCGTACTTAGTGCATTACTATCCTCCGCGCCTTTACAAATTGGCCTGCGATTGCTCACCAAGATCCAGCCGGATAATATTCTTCGTCTATTGCCCAGTTCCAAGAGAACGGTAACCTCCTGTCTTACCCATATTACAGGCTTACAACTAGCCTTTTACTTATCGCTCACTAAAACCATTGTGCATGGCAAATCATTTCTATTTTACTTGGCTCTAGTTCTACATTTTTTAAAGCCACTCCAAAGACTAAAAATGCATGAAAACATATGACTGCCCACCCACAGTTTGGACATTCTTATAATAGTCACGTCCCATTGTTTCCCTTGTCCCCAGCCCTTCGGAGAATCATTCTTGTCATCTTTCGGTATCTCGTGCACCCACCCAACGATCCACCCAAGCCCTTCATCCTCGGCGCCGCATCGTCCGCAGGAACCCGCACGGACGTAGATTCCCCGAAATTATTCTTCCTTACACTCTGAATCGTCTGCCAGGTGTTCTTCTTCCACGTCTTGCATTCTATTAGATTCTCGCATTCTGCAGTTTTCACAGCTACAGTAAGTTTCTCAGGATTGGGCGACATACATATGTGCTTGGACTCGCGGGCCACTGCCTCCTGATGCCCACTCGCGGAACATTGTCTTGCTCACGTGTTTCCATTGTACGACTATCTTTTCTTTTAATGCGCCGTTAGGTTTTTCAAGCCTCACCGATTTCTGGCTTACATCTGCGGATATAATGAACTTTTCAGTCGTTTTCGTTCACTTTCTTTGTTTTGCATTTTATTGAACTCCTATTTCACTCTGTTGCCCATCCGGCCTGCAAATGTTACTTTATCACCCGACCGCGGTTGCCCTGATTAACGTTCGTTTCTCCGAACGTCTCTTTATTTATGGCCAAGTATGTCCAGGCGGCGAGCGTCTCACCTCTCCTCCCGGGCGCGGGAAAAACCCATTCCTGGCTCATTCTTCCCTCACTCCTCGCTATTAGCCAATCAGCGTTACTTTCTCATTTTTCGTCTCATTCCAAAACTCTATATATTATACCGCACCTAGATTTTATGTTAGAGCCAACTCATTCTTGTTGGATCGAAGATCCTCTTCGCGTTTCTGATTCATTCCCGTGGTTTGAGAACTTTAAGAACTTGCACCATTCTAAGCTCTCAGGCGGCTATTCGCACTGGAACTTAGTGTCCATTATTATATCGATTCCAACGCTGATGAATATTGGCATCAGTTTTTTGGTTACATTTTCGCACTTGTTTACGTTTGTGTATCCGCATTACAAGAAGGGCGGCCACGAGTTGCCTCCCTCCTTCTGATTTGTCACCAAATTGGTTTCATCACGAAACCAATACCGGTGCCCCCAGAAAAACTTACACCCTTTTCTATCGGGAGCTCCAACAATACGTATGTACGGGGTGAGTCACTTGCCTTTGAATCGCCAATGGTAGATATAGGCCGTTGAAAATGGTATAATTATACGGTGTTGAGTAATTTTAATGTAAAGGAATATTTACCGTGTCTTTTCCACGCACTGACATTTATTTATAATATCAAATTCTACCAATAATGGAAATAATTGGAACTGAAGTGTGAAGGGGATGATTAAAAGGCAAGTGACTCACCCTGTACAGGAGATGCTCAAGTTTGAGGACAAGGGAGTTTTAGGTAAATCGTTTTGGCATTGAGAGATTCATAGGAAGGTGGTGGATGGAGGATCCGAGGGGGCATCGAAACTAGAGATTGCGAGGTAGTGCCTTCCGGCTAGCCTGGAAGTAGGCGTTGACTCGAGATCTCTAGAAGGTGGCTCCAAGTTTCTTTCAATAGCGGCGGAGGCTGTCGGGGAGTTTTGCCTAAAAATGTTGGGCCTCGGGCACGCAGACGCCGGCAGTCGTCGGCAGTCGTCGCGTTGGCGTCGGCGTCGTGGCCGTGGTGGCCGTTGCGTGCCATAGCCCGAAGCTCGAGCTCGAGCTTGAACTCGAGACAGACACGGACAGACGGCGGAGTTGGGAGTCGGAAGTCGAAAGCAGAGACGGGGTCGATGCCTGAGATACTGATGCACCCTAGCTACCTCCGCATCAGCAACAGCATCAGCATCTCACTTTTCACGCATCGCTGAAGCCGAAGGCAATGTCAGCCTTAGCGCGACTTGACATACGTCAATTTCGAGCTGTGCGCACCTGTCTACACTAGAGCCAATCAAGGGATGGAACCGTGTCCTCTGGGATTCAAGGAAAATGCCACATACGTCTAGAAATTCTTCTCTCAAGCACGTGTAGATACGCAGCTATCCGGACCAATAAGCCACCTGATTTCACCCGTTTTTCTTTGCCATCCGAGTTTTCAAATCTTTGCCCCTTCAATCAGGCTTTCCTTATAGACACATATAATGGATCAACTTTTTTCACTAGGGTTCATTCCTTTTTCTTTCCCCTCGAAAGCTTATCACATTGATAATGCACCGATCACCATGTTTAAGAATATCCAGCGGTCTGCAATAAGTTGTGCAATCTACGGCAGTCTCCATTAGAGGCGAAGAAAGATGTCTCAGTGAGGAGGTCAATGAGAAACGTAGAATCTAACTAGATGAAAAAATCAAGCGCTCGAAGCGACTCGTTCCAAGTTTGATTGGAATGGCGGTGTGGATGAAATCTGTGGCGATATAGTGAAGATTAGAGATTGAGAGGAAGAGGTTGCTAACTGTGATTGTTGGCCGAGGTGAGGTGGGTCGAATGTTCGATCGGTAAGTTTCGCTTTTGGCTTTCCTGCGTAACTCGAACCTGCTGACGCGTGGATTTCAATGTTACTTGAGCGCGAGGCACGGCTCATGAATTATGGAAGGATGGTATTCACTTTAAGGAGAGCGCGAACCAGCAAGCCAGCCAGCCAGCCAGCCAGCCAACCACCCCAGTAAGGGAGTGGCGCGACCTCGGCATTTTTAAGTGCTCTCATTAGCTAGCGGTGCGCAGACACAGTTCACTCGAGAGCGAACTCCGTCGATCAACTCAAAGAACTGGAGAAAGGAAAATTGCTGGAAAAGTTCCGATAAATACTTTTCTCTCGGCGGGCACTTATCAATTTGCTCACTCCCCCCGTCCTACTTTTTCCTCCTTTTTTAAATCCATCTATCAAGCTACTCCAGACATTCATATAGATTGCCCTCGGATCAGTTGGAACTTGAAACGATATGCCATCATGGGCGTTGTATCACCGCTATGTATATAATAGTTATTATCAATGATTCGGGGAAATTCGTTAGGCTAAAAAATTACTTGAGACTGATAGAGCGAGAGTGATGATGGTATTAGAATTTGGGCGGTATAAGGAAAGTGGGGAATCGAGCGATAGGAGAGGTGAAACGAAATTTAGGGGATTAAATAAAAGCAGGGCTTTCTGGAGTCTGGAGGGTGTGGGTGCTCTTGGTGGTGTCAAGCGAAAAAGGCGTATCTGTGGGCAGGGGAAGGGGTACATAGGTCACGCAACCACCTGCAGCCAGGTATCTACATACATACATACATACATACTATGTACATAGATATTTGCCGGTAGCTAGTGGAAAACAGCAGCGCGGCGCGGCGCGGCGCGGCGCGGCACGGCGCGGTGGCGTGCTCCTTTTGGCCCACTTGCACGGCCTGTTTACCCGGGAAAATGCAGCCAAGCCTTCCTCTTCCCTAATCCGCTTATTCGAGGAACCTTCGCTACCAAGCCGACGCATTTAAAAAGAGAAATGGCACACTCCCACTGCGGATTAGACTTCCTCAGCCTCGAGTACCAGTATTATTGCGACCTTAGCTTCGAGAGGCATTTTAAGATTCGCCCCGTTTGCCCTCCTCTCCTTCTCCTCCCATTGACATGTTTTTCAGGCTAATAGCTGTAATCCTTGTCCGTCCCATCAAATCCTATAAAATCCCGGATATTTCCCCTCACTTGCCTCTTTTGCAATTATTCTTATACTTCTCATAAATAGCTGCTCTATCCCAACTATTAATTAAGTCAACCTAAGTAGTCATATCTTTTAACTCTTTTCTAGCCGGTGTAAGAGGGTGAGAGTAAACAGTTATTTGAGTAAAAAAGAATTGCAATTCCTTCGACAGCACGCCAAAAATCATGACCAGTAGTAAGTAGTTGGATTTCAAAGGGTTGAAACAGCCAGTTTCGACAGTTATAATGAATGAGTGATTTCACATCGGAACTGGTGGAAGGTGAAGTGTTAATTAATACTCTGTCGACAGAAAGAAATAGAATTCATTGCAGAGATTTGATTAATAATTGGAATAGATGTGCTTCATTAAATAATTGGTTGGGTAAAGTTTACTGTTCGGTTGAGAAGAAATGATAGCGTTGGCCAATGAAGATTTGACTGTTGGGAATGAGCTGGTAGCCTGTCCGTATAGTATTAATGTGCTCGTGTATATTCGGTATAGCTAATGACTACTAATCGAGGGCGTAGCACGGTGGTAAAGCGGTGACTCGGTGCCACTCTCAATTCCCAACTAAATTAGAAGCATTACTAGGCTACGCATGCTGATGTTTACTGTTCATGTTTATTCCACCTGCACACAGCTGTCGGAGGACATTTCCTCAAAAAGTGTTGTGGGGCCGGGTTTGCAGATGTCGAACTATAAATAGCCTAGCTAAAGAATACCGAGTCGAAATTAGTGAGAATCGGTTTATCCTCACCGAAGCCATAGTCAACATCGCAAACAACTAATCACACATTCGCTCGATCAGTATTGTAAACTGCTAGATGAACTGGCCAAGCTTTATCAAGTCGTTAAAGTGACAGGCTGCCAAGCAACTTCCGGTATCCGGCGTGTTCGCGTGCCGGAAATTAGTTTGGCCGCGATGCACGCGAGTGTTAAGCGCCACTTATGGAAATGGCAGTATGTCCCCTGGTAAAGAGGTGCTTGCCGTGAGAAGAAGTCATTTTTTCCGGCTCACGTAAAAGGGCCACTTAATGGGATCGGCCCGATTTTAAAAAGTGATCACTCGCAAGAGCTAGCTGATTAGCTGACCTAAATTCTCAACGCATCCAATTATCCTCTTAATTACCCGATAGATGTAAATTTTATTAAATTTAATCCATTCTTGTCAGTAAATTATCGACTCGGGACGAAATTCTTCCGAACTTACCATTCGCTCGAGTTGTTTTAGAGTGATAAACTCGATGGATGCTGAACAAATTGTATAAAATTTCCAAGGCTGGCCTCAAAATCGAACTAGCAGCCCTTGGTAAGGTGTGCCAGTAGATTTTCGCAAACTCGAGCTGACAACGCCCCTTGAACTTAACGATCTGGCGATAAGTCGTGACCAGTCAATTGTCAACTGTGATCAGCTGTCACGGATTAGCAATTTGTCCTAGGCAGAGAGGCAGGCAGGCAGGCAGGCAGGCAGGCATAGGCAGATCGACGAAGTGGTACCAGTTGCTGCAGCGAATAAAAATCGGTCCCGCTAGAGTAGCCGAGCGAGAAAGTAATAAGGGGAAAGAGAAGAAGCAGCCGATTGCCGTTCAGAGTACTATTACGGGCCTGAGTTACTGTTCTCGAGGACGTATTACCACGAACAATGGCGCGATGCTTCACTCGAAAGAAAAAAAGCCTGCGAACCTTGCCCAAGGCAGTAGAGACTCCACTTTCCTCACGTAGAGACACAATGAGCACTATTGGCCCCGACTGATTCAGGGTTCAAAATGTCACCCATTACCTCTTCCCCTGGGAACGGAAGCTCCATACCCTCCTCCTCCTATTCTCCCTCCCAACCTCCCAACCTCCCAACCTCCCACTGGGTCCACGACTGGGTGTCGATCACGCCCACCCCTTATCACCTTCGGTCTACGGATCTATGCAAATCGGAACCGCTTAGCAATTTCGCTTATATACTCAACAAACTCTCTTCTCTTGAATACCAAATATTTTTTATATAAAAACGGTCTAACACGTGCAACTAAGTGCAACAATTATCTTCTCCATTATTGGGATCCATCAATACTAGAGCACTCAAGATGGATTCCTTACAAAGTGAAAAGCCGCGAGCGACTAGTGAAAGTAAGACGAAATACTCTTCTAAAAGATGAAGCATTGCATTGGGCCGAGCAGAAAGGCCGGGTTAAACAGCCTGAAATGGTATAGAGAACCGCTGTACAATTCGAGGTCACAGGTTCTCTTTCATTTGCTTATTAGCTTTTCACTTACCCTTTCGTAATTGGTGAAATGACTTCTCTTTGAGTTGTCGGAAATGTGGCAACGGCGGCCCGTAATACGAAAACGTTATCTTGCCGTTTAATTTTTGCTTGTGCTGTATTGTCCTGAAATTACTAGGCGGCGCCGGCGTCTTCCTCTGCATTACGCATCCCTTTACAAATGGCACTGCCGTTGTGAAGACCCATATCCCTCTGCGAAGGTGTGTCGAAACAGCATCGATTCGAAGCAAGAAACCTCACTAGCTTCAAACAAGATAAAAATTGTTACACGCAGGCTAAAAAGCTTCCTGTGTCTGCATGAGAATAAATTCAAAGGTATTTTTCAATTGATTAAATAGGAATGGCATAATGATGAAGGGGCTAGAAGGTAGATACACCTGAAAGTTGTTCAAGTTAACCATTAATTTTTTCGCTCCAGGTATATGTAGCCCTTTAAGGACTGAATACTTCTCTTTAGTTAATGGTATAAGGGAGGCTAGTAATAATTGTATTGTGTCATTGCTATTTTAAAGCTGTCATTTTAGAATGCAGTTGTGAGGATTTGATGAATTGAAAGGTCTTTGGGGTAATTAGTGGAAAGTATACTAATGGATATGATAGGGGGTTCTAGCTGCAGCAGGAGGATTGCGATCCTCGAATCAAGGATGGTCGTTAGAGTGGGGGAAATCAGGGTGAAGGTTTATGAGCATGACGGATAGGGGAAGGCAGCTCACGTGTACGCTGGTTATAGCAAGTTTCGCTAATCTTCAAACTAATTTCGAGTTTAATCCACGAGCGGAAATACTCCGCTGAGAGCCGGCTGGCCGTGTTGAGAGAAGCGCTTTAGCACCGTTAATTCTTTTGCTCATGCTGGCGACTATCACTTCTCTGGTATTTGAGATAGGTTCTCCCGAGAATTTTCTTCTGAGAAGAACAATATTAGAAACGGACACTCCCCATATTCAAACCGAGCACTTTTTTCGCTTTCGATTTGATATCATTCATCTTGTTAGGAGTAACATTCGTCGAATAGATGGGTCAGGAATGAGTAATCGATGATATCTCGATCTTTCAGTAGAAAGCGGTCATTGGATAAAGGACATTCGATCTTAGGGAATGCCAACTATCGCTGTCCAGATATTATCTGCTCGCATCCAACAACCAGCAGTCGATCAAAAGCGTTACGCCGCGCGACACCGCAACGCACCTGCTTTCTCTCATCAACCTCCACTTACCTTACATCCAAACCATATTCATACTATTACCCAAAGGAGCAAAGCAATTATACCCCTACTAGTCCATTCAGCTAACTAATTACATGCTTACTACTGATTCAGCCATCCTAGTTAGCAATAGTCATGGAAACCTGCCTCTTATTCGGTGATTAGTTTCACATTATACACATAGCTTTAAGATTCTAGCCGGATTGTACAGTTCCAAAGAAACTTTCCTATGCCAGTGTTATTAGTTGGTAGAATATCGAGTCAGTAATAACTCCAAAAAATCCCTTTATAGTCGGGTGAAAAATCTCTTTTCACCGCGTACTCTCGAAATCTCTGCTACCTAATAATATAGATTGATCGAAGAACGAATAAGAAAGAAGGCACTTTAAAGGGATGTAATTGGTAAAATGACGGCTTTGCCACTGAGGAGTAAACTATCTAGGTAGAGTTTTGGCGCGTAGCCATTAACCGGTAGCCAGCCGCAGTATAAGTGACGACAAGGTTCATAAGGCCAGAGGAGCTAGCGCTAGGCCAAATTGTACGGTAACATTAGTCAGCAGCGAGCCACTTTGATTTTAACGCATGGGATCGATCCTCGACACTTACCAATAACGGGATAACCTAGTTTTCGATCAAGAGTTAAGTCCTCTCTTCGCTTCGAAAATTGTTCCTCTGCGTTGCGATCGAATAGGCGGCCGATTCTGCTCGCTCGTCGTACACCTCCATACACTTCCTATAGCCATATTACATAGCATCATTGCATTATTCAACTTCCGACCAACCAACGACTACTTCTCACCGGTCTCATAATACCAAATTACCCAACATCAGCCAGGCAACAATTAGAAAGGAAAGAAAAATAGATCTATTCTCGGAATGGCTCGTAATCAGATTTTCGCTTATTCGAGGTGTTGAAAAGAGAAAAAGAAACATTGAACACTTTTAGTCTCCTCTAAAAAAACCGGAAAAAACGGGGGAAAGGGAGAGGGAGGGTACGTCTATGATCTGTATGAACCCCCCTCCTTTTCGAACTGCCCCACTTCGGCCCCTTTCTATATCTATGTGTAACAAAGAAGCGCGTCCATTGTATTTCATATAATGACATATAACAGTCTCCCCGGGACGGAAAATATTAATATGCGCTAAAGCGAAAGCATCCTATCGATATGTTTATAACATGAAATTTAATGAAATGTGGGATATTTTGGTCTGATTGTGAATAGGAAGTCGGATTCGTTAAATCGATAAGTGATAGTCAGAGAATAAGTTGGGTGTTAATAAGATAGAGCAGCAGATAGAATTTACTAGCAGATTTGAAATGGGCGTGTCAATCAGTTAGATAACTGAGCAAATTCACTCTGAAACGACATTGTGCTATATATTATAGTCAAGTCAGACGCACATTGATACAACCACCGAGATTGATTTAACTGGAAAGCGGTCAGTTCGCGCTGGGCAAAAACTGGTAATAATGGGTTCTATCTGAGCCAGCATTCACTGCTCCTAAATATGAAGTTAACGTTGCCCTATAAAATATAAGATATTTGTAAATCATAAAGGAATTGTAAGGTTGTTCGGGTCGTCTCTAAACTTTTCTTGCTCGTAATCTCGGCCGATTGTTTGCCCAGGCCTTGTAAAGGTTTGAACACTTGGCCCACGCAACTGGGGAGGTTAAAGCAAATTTGCTGTCTGGACAAATACATGAATAAATCAGTGGGTAGTTGGGTAGACGGATTAGCGGACGAAAGTTCGCAAATCGCTGCCGATTATGCACTTCCATGAATATATTTTTACTCGTTAAACTATACTATACCTAAAATACTGAGAAGCTTTTACGTTTCGATCAATATGGTTACCCGATGGCTGATAATAATTGTAATAGCCACATCTTTTTACTACGTTTATGCATGATAAAGATGTGCAGTTTCAAAAATGACGTTTATAACCATTTTGTGTTTGTTACAGGTTGGTGTCGAATTCTATGAATCTCGAAGCGCTTGCTACCGAAGAAATGATGGTATCGTTATCGTAAAACTAGAATATATTCTTCATTCATACACGGTCTCTACATTGAAATGTGAAAACTCTCAGTTTTCGAATCAAGTCTATTATGCGTCTGCTTGAATATGATTTGCTCCGGTGATGCAAAGGTCGAGGTAGGACCAACTCTTCCTGGAACAATGATATTTATTCTAAGTATTAGTAGAAAAGTTGTCGCAAGAAGTTAAGCTAAATCCGTGGAGAAGGGCCTCTAGTGCGGCCATATTAAAATTATGAGGAGCATAATAACTCCTTTTGTTTTGCTCAATATTAGCCAGGGCTTTTCTCCCCGCGCCGATCTTCCAAGCAACAAATGGTGGGTATAAAGAGAGAGAAACTAGAGAATGCAGGTCACACCGTTGACTTTTCTCTTATCTCCAGAATATTGCGCGTACCCAGCTTCGCCCAGGTAGAGACGTATTTTCCATGTAAAATCTGCATTTCGACCTACTTCTCTTTCCTCTGTAGCTCTATAATTAAACCAGCTACTACTCTCCGACAAATACTTGTCTCGCGTGCTGCCTAAGGCCCCAAACGACTTATTCAAATCCACCCTTCGCATTTCTTTGTCGCTGCTAATAATTAGCCAGAAATGTGCGATAACTAATTCTGCTTCGTAGCGTTACATTCATACTTCTTTTTGATTTCAATTCATTAAGCGAGCAGGAATAAAAGCTAAAGATAAGAACGAAAGGAAATTAAATTCAATGATATTATTGGGACTTTGCATGATTGTCGATAGTATGGAAAGTAGCTAACTAAACAAAGCGAATAGTACTGTTACTCGAATGTAGCTTTATAATCGAATAATATAGAGAATCTCTTATCGAATAGGAGCTACTTAATCCACGGCGAAGCCAATCTAATTTGGTCCTGTTTCTCCTTAGCCGTGTAGGTAACTAATTGCTAGGGTGTAATTCCTAATAGTTCGGAGCATGTTTGAATCACGCTGTACATCTCGAGCCCCTGACGTTTAATTAGAGAACCCGTCAACCTGCTAAGTCCACTAAATCAGGATTTGGAAATAAAGCTGCTGTTAAATGGTGACCAAGCTATTACTCTACTTAGCAAAAGAAAACACTGCTCTTTCTTCTTCAAGTTTTCAAGTCTAATCTTCTCGAGTCACCCAATCTTTTGAAGGAAACGGGAATATCAAGAAATTGAGCAAGGCTCTCTTGAGATTAAGTCGAACACACTCGAGCAGAGTCTTTGCGTCGAACAGCTTCGATTCAGTCTAAAGGTTGTGCCGTGCAACCAGCTAGAAACTTGTTTCCAACAAATAATAGTTGAATTGAAAATGAGGAGATTTTTGAAAGAGAAAGACGAAGACTAGGAAAGCTCCCTATGAATTTAAGAGCTCTTCAGGATTAGAATGCCATCGATTTTAGCGGTGAGGCTAAAATCTACGTTTCTCTCTGTTGGAAATATCGTGTATCGTGGGAGATATGTGTGCGAAACGTATCCCGAAATAGGTACACACGATCTCAAGTATATTACTAGTGGATGCTCTAATTACATGCGAATAAACAGTACCCGCAGTTCTAACAGATAATATTTGCCCGTCGCGGCCGGCATTTTGCAACCAATTCCAATTAAATCCTCGTAAATTTAACGTCCGTTAATTATAGCGCTGAGGTAACAAATGTTCAAGATCAATTACTTTAATTCCATACGGCATGCTCTTCAATATTGATTCCTGGTAACCGCTACACGATGAGCAGTAGAGAATAAAAGGAGTACTTTCCACTGTTTTAATTAGTCTGTGGCGCTGGCGTACCGACACAGTCATTTGTCTACTCCAATCGCTATAATCAATATGTATATTAAACTCTAATTGGGCGTGGAAATCCAGGCTAATCGAGGTAGCAACTTCCGTGAATAAAATCACTCGCGCGGCACTCTTACTACCTACATCTGCAGAAACCAAATAATGCCTAACATGTACTGATTTAACTACAAGTTCGATCTCTTTCTCTGTAAGCTTTTTTATTCTGGAGGAAGGAGTAGCTGCGCTGGAGGGCTATCTCGCGCAGTTACATTTCACTTTCTTCACCATACATATATGCACAAGTGACTCGGTGGCGACTCGATGGCGACTCGATGGCGACTCGATGGCGACTCGGTGGTTTCCTAACTTATTGTTGTGGTTTGGTGAGACAATGAAGTCTCATCATTCTGGTAATGTTCAATTCGTTTCTGCTAAAAGTACGTTCGAAGCCGATCTCTATAACAGAGTCTAAGGAATCTGGGTGTGCCATTTGAGTGATTTCAGTGACGAACAACGTGAGCGATCAACGGATTTCTCAATTTAATAAGTGCGTTGTAACGTGGACTGGGTTATTCAAAGCATCTCTGAACTAACCTCATTTTCCGAACATCGCTGGCTAAAGCGAGAAGCCAACTACGAGTAAGTACGCGAAGCTGGATGTTTCTATGAGCGCAAATAAACTCGGCTTCCTTTCACCATTACTTCGCTGGCAGAGAATTTCAGCAATCCTTTCCTCTACTGCTCGTCGAAGAAGCATCGGCTTTCTCGGGAGCTTCCGACTTGTTGAAAACCAGCCGAAACCAAGCGCATATTCATTTCATTTCTTTCCCTCGCATTTAGATCGCCCAAGAGTTTTCCTTTCCAGATGAGAGAACCACCTTTCACCTTCGAAAGGTTCGCTAATCTTCCAACAAGTATATTTTCGAGAAACTGGTCGAAATCGTTTAACCCAAGCTAAATATAGGCTGTTTCGAAAAAGCAAGCAGTCTTCCCAGCTAATCTCACTAATCTTTCGAGATTTCAATTCCGACTACGAATCCTGTCGGATCGATAGCTTTTTAAGGCGGTACTGTTTCTTACGCATAATCCTACAATCTCCCCTAGTCTGCTTCTTTTATTTTGAGTTTGGATCAAAGTATCCTTTGAATTACGATGCGGCTTGTGCGGTTTACGATATCTGCTTATCTGTGATTGCATTGCCACAATGCCAATGTAGTGATTTAAATGAGGAGCGGCGGAATGTACGTAAACGGTGAGAAAACGTATTTCTTAATTTGTCATGAAATAATACTCACCTCCTTCACTATCGACGGCACAACCGCGACACGAGTTGATATTTTACACTGGCTTTTTTCATAGTAGGTAAAACCAACAAGAGATTGTATCAGACCAGACTTTAAATGAAATAATCATTAGTATAGAACTCTAGAATTATGAATATCGGATTCGTCGGGTAGTCTACTATACTATTCTTGGGTAAGGTATATAGCGCGGTTAGTGCTTTCGAAATCCCTTCCCTAGTAGCATACATAGATTGGGAGCCCTGATACTTCCTCCAAGTACTGCATTGCACTATAATCGCCTTAGTCAACTATGAAAAGATAATTAACGTAAACGGACTAGATTGCAGCTGGCATAGCTTCTACTATTTCGAGGGATCAAGTCCGTTCTTTCAGAGCGAAAGCAGGCAAAAATTCATTTTGAGCAGAGTCTGTTGCAGTTGGCATATCAGTTTATTAAAGAGAAGCCAATAATTGCTGCAGAATTTGAATATGAGGTGAAACCGTAGTGGAAGCTCGAATAACCGAGTTTGGACTGGTTGGAAAACTGGCGGCTTGAAATGTCCGGGGGAGGGGATTGTGCAATAATAGGGGGAGCGGTGAGCGGTGTGCGGTGAGCGGCGTGCAGCTCGGGGTGGTAGCAGAGCCGGCGTCCGGGGCGTCCGGGCGCTGCCGTAGAGAGTGGAGAGTACTCAAAGGGTAGGAAGTAACGAGAATTCGCGTCCAGTTAGTTCGCCGGGCTTTGACCCGACATTCTCAAGCGACATCGGATCTCCTCTGAGAGAGTCTAACATCCGATCCGTGTGACGGTCATTCGATTCGAGAAGTAAAGTGAGAAAGGACCGGGGCCAGAGCAGATCGGAACTTCCAATGCGGTTCCTCACCTGCCATTTGAAATTACGCCCAAAAGAATCTTCACCTTCCTACCGGTGAATTCCTCGATTGGTTACGGCCACTAACTCGACTTCCCCCTTCTTTCGGAACAACTTGATTTCAATGATTCTTTCATTATTATTAATACATTCTATATCGATTAAAAGTAATTTTTATGCCATAATTTGCTAAACTCTTCTCTAAAACTATTGCTATCAACCATACAGCGCAGGAACTGGAATACTCCTAATGCATGCTGAATCATGCTAACAGTCTTCCCAGGTTTGTCAGAAATACAAGCGTACTACAAGAATTAAATGAAACATTGAAATTTTTAACACGCGGCTAGTAAAGAAGGTCAGTAAAATGTAACTGCCTATTTCCGGAACGAACATAAGTTCCTTGCGGCATGCATTGAACTTTCAATTGCCCTTAGCCGATGTCCAACGTTCAGTTCAATAGGTTAGAGGAGAACATGCTTGTGCCAGAAAATATTCGTTATATGTATAACGGCTGATAATAGTAACACAATCCATTTCTACAAGCATGTAATTGTATTTTTCTACCAGTAGTTAGGTCTGTTAATCTCAATATACATAGTTATACAGCATTGTACGTGTAGTTGTTATTTAGTAGAGGGAGCTGTGGGCGGGCGAGAACTGCCAACAAGTGTTCTTCGCTGGTATAATCAACAACGTAATAATTGCAATCCAAACAATTAATAATTAATAAACTGCAATAATTATATGCTTCGCACAACTTTTAACGTATTTTTCAGCTAATATAGATTCTATCAAATAACGGATGATAATAATACAGTTGAAAATTAATGAAATTAGCCCACGGCATTTCAGTCGAACCAAAGAATTGATTAATATGACAGTTAAGCGCACATAGGTATGATAAGTCAGCCGGAATAAAAGGATTGGTGCTACCTTAGGCCAAATTGCGAACAAGAGGATTTGACCGATCATATAGCTGAATTCCATATCGATAATTTCTTTGCTATATCCGAGGTTAAGTTATAGGCTTAACAGTTGGTAGTTTTTACCGACTACGAAAAGGAGGAGACCCTCGCTTCGAGCGCTAAATTTTTTGTCTTTTTTTTTCTTAAGGATAGTACAGGAAAGGTGTGAGTATTAGTCACACGGAACGAGACGGCGAATCTAGCTCTTTAATCAGCGCTATATGAGAGTAAGTTGGCTCTTGGCTGGTGGCCGGTGGCTGGTGGTTCTCGGCCGTCGGCATCAGGACATCTTCAAAAAGCGCGGAAGCTCGAGGGTTAATAAATTAGCTGACGCCGCTCGGTGGCCGGCTGCTATGCCAGAGACGTAGCCAGAGAGGTCAAGTTCCATCTCAAAGAAACCTCAGAATGCGAGATGCATCTTCTACTCTCTACTCTCCGCCGGCAAAAAACATTCAACCATCAACCATGCCCATTTTCAACTGTTTATTACAGAGAACGTTCGGTCCTGGGTTCTGAAATGTGAGAATTACTTGTTGGCTGACAAGTCCTCATAAAAATCTGAATGAACCAAACCACTACTTTGACTGATTATGTTTTAAAAGTGCCGATTATTTCACCCGAAACAGAATAACCCGAGGAAATTATTATTCCATCCTGCTTTGCTACTCTTGTCCGAAAACTATGCTTTAGTACTGTATAGAGGTTATTCAATTGTTTACCAGCATCATTAATCGATCATTATAAGGTCCATAAAGATGATTAGTTTTATAACGAGTAAGTAAGTACTGCTTAGCAAGAGCATAATTTGGCTTTGATCGGTTCGAAGAGGGAATTGATCAGAGAGTGAATAGAATGGCGATTGTTAACGGAGAATGATAGGAGTGAAAGTGGAGTGAGAATGCGGCTTTGATCGGTTGAATTCGGTTATGAGACGGGAGGCGAAGCACGGACTGTCAGTTCTCGAGGAAAGCATCGGAGATTCTGGGTTCTGTTGGTTGAGAGAGATGGTATGTTGTAGGACAGATTCTAGATAAGTCTTTGGTGGGTAGGAGTGGTGGAAGGAGTGCTTTGAAGCTCGGTGGAAAAAGGTAGGAGAAGAGAGCCTTTGCATTTGAAGTCTAGAGACTGGATGCACCCTAATGCACAATGCACAGGTGTCAATAGCGCAGAGGCCGTTTGAAGCTCTGATTGCAGGAGAAAGAATATCGCCGGGAGCACTTTGCCTGCCTGAAATCCACGTTAAACGGCACAAAAGGACGTAATAATGCGCGGCTGTTAAGCTGACACATGTCGTCTAGACGCGTTGCCAGAGGCAGCTTCGCTTTCTCCCAAGGCTCGCAGATAAATGTGCGGCACATGAGCGATACTCCTCAAACGAATCGCCTCCCCCCACACCACCCCACACCATCTTACCCGAGATCAAATATCCCTTTAAACAATGTGCCTGTGCCCGAATCAATATCGTTTGCGCCATTTTCGATAATCATCCTTCCAGCCAGCACGCGTTATGCGCCACTCCGAAATGTATCTCTTTCACCCTCTACCCTTCCGACCCTTCCGACCCTTCCGACCCTTTCACTAACACCCGCTCAGCCTCCCTCCCTTCCTAGTCCGTAGAGGCCTCCTCATCTTCAGAGCTATATCCACCTCCCTATCCCCTCAACTAGCATCCTCCTTTTCACCTGAAAGCCAATGCAATACTCTTACAAAGAATCCAATCATTTCTCATGCTCTTCGGATATTTTAACCGCACCCATTTGTAGATAAAGAAGTTTCAGATTGAGAGTAGTGAATAGAGCGGATAAGCTAGAGTGTCTTTCGAAGAGCAAGTGAATGCGTGAAAGCGTTCACTTAAGGAATTAATACTGCGTTAAGTATTCTAATTAGCATAGAAAAGGCGCAGGGTTTCACTAGTAGGGGCTTATTAAATGGGCAGGTTTGGAAGAGTATGTATGTCGACGAGCATTTGAATCCAGCAGGAACCGGGGCCATTCTTTAAATGTAAAAAAAAGGTAAGAGTTGAATGCACCTACATATTGATGAGATAGACCAACCTCGATAAAAGAAAGCCCGTTCTGTTTAATAACCATTGTTTCGCCGCAATGCCAGACGCGCTGATTAAGCCCTTCGGCACTCTGCTCTACTTTCCCACTAGTGTAGTTGATATCATTAAAAAGCGCTCTCTAGGAGGTGAGGTTATCGTTAGTTCCGGCATGCCGGCTTTTTGCCAGCATCGGATTTCCGGTGTTTCTCTGTGGCCAGGCCGGTTGGGCCGAGGGGTGTCGGTGAGCAGGGCTGGAAAAATAAAGAGGCGAGGCTGGTGGCTTTTAATATTCCGCAGCGTAAATTAAGTTTATCAGGACTTCAGCACCAATAAGCTGCTTTACCACCATAAAGAACGTTTAGTCGGCATCCCGCGTTGTTGCTTCTGATATACGGCGTTACTTATCTGAGCACATACTGCCGACGCAAATGCCGCCCTGGGAAAATGGTAACACCCAGTCGGCCCGTACTACGTGCCCGCAAACACAAATCTCCCTATTTACAACTGCTACCGGTGCGACACGAGGCAACGCGACATGCGGCTGTCCCAAAAAACTGACCAATTCAAGTCGCACGCGGCCATCCTTGAAACGACTGCACGCCGGATCCTGTGAAATAGACTGGGCTAAATCCTTGCTGGACACTTTTAATGACAATGCCAGAATGGCCGGAGCGGGAGCATCTTTACTGTAACTTGGGCTGCGCCCTCAACTCTGTCCCAATTTTTACCGACTTCGAAAAGGAGGAGGTACTCAATTCGATCGCTATAATATTTTTTGTTTTTTTTGGTTTTTAAATGTTTCTCCGGCCAGAACTCTGAGATGGGTGGACCGATCGGGATGAAACCTTGCCTATCTTATAGAGGATGCTCACAGTTTGGTCCCATTATACATTTTTTCGAAATTGTTTAACGCTAACCATTGTTACCGCATAAAAATCGAACTTTTAGTGGCTTATAAGTATCTACTAAAATTTCGTTTGTCCGGCAATATCTCTGCGATGAATGGACTGATCGGGATGAAACCTTTTATATCTTATAGAGGATGCTCGCCCTTTGGCCCCAATATAAATGTGTCCGAAATTCTTTAACATTAACAACTGATATTGCATAAACACCGAAGTTTCCATTGTCGATTGGCAACTTATAAGGATAGTTCTCGCGGTACACCCTCTTGCATAAATTTCGGAATGTACAAACTTTTCTTTCTTCAACAAATTCGGCTATATTTCTTCAACGATGAAATTCAAAATGAAATCGACCACGAACCATCAATTTGTTGATTTCCTATACTAAAAAGCATTAAATAAAAAAAAAATATTTAAAAAAAATGTGACCGACTTCGAAAACTGACAGAGTTTCAGAGAGCTGAAAACTAAAAGAGCTGAAAAGTAAAAAACAAGCAACACAAAAAATGCCCTGAAAAGTAAAAAATAACTTCTTGTTGTCATGGATACAGAAATTTGCATTAAGCCTAAATATTCTGCAACTTTTCGGAGGCGGCGCAAATATAAGTAAAATATTACTGGCAAATACTGGTGTGTCTTACCCACGCTTATCCGTATTTTCTTTCTTACCCGTGCTTTCTCACTCTTGCTTTCGTACTCTTCCTCCCGCCTCTCAATCTCTCTCTCTCTCTCTCTCTCTCTCTCTCTCTCTCTCTCTCTCTCTCTCTCTCTCTCTCTCTCTCTTTCGATCTATCTCTATCCCTATATATCCACCTGTCCAATCACAGGATGACTTTAATGATTGACGAAAACAAAATGGTACACAGGAGAGTAACGATAGTTCTATTGGCTGCAGTCTGTTATACGTATATGCGTATTTGCTAGATTAACCTACACCTATGAGATGTCGGAATTGTTCGGAATTGTCGAATATCAGACCAGTTAATGTTAACAATATTAGCATATTCGATAGGGTATACTTCGCCCCTTCAATTTGTAGATATATATGTACATAGAGACCAGGAGTATTTCCAGATTTGAGTGTAAGGATTTCGTGACTTTTGTAATATTTTACTTATATTTACGCCGCCTCCGAAAAGTTGCAGAATATTTAGGCTTGATGCAAATTTCTGTATCCATGACAACAACAAGTTATTTTTTACTTTTCAGGGCATTTTTTGTGTTGCTTGTCTTTTACTTTTCAGCTCTTTTAGTTTTCAGCTCTCTGGAACTCTGTCAGATTTCGAAGTCGGTCACATTTTTTTTTAAAATATTTTTTTTACTTACTAGTCAAGTCACATTGCTTTATTTATTACACTTCCTTCTTTTTATATTAGATTGGCAGAAAAGAAATCATCTATACCAATCTATACTATAGCAATCCGCTACAATTTATGTTAATAACTCAGTTATCAATTTGGCTTTAATTCATTCCTTACTGTGGTATTTTAGCGCCGGTAAAGTTTCCTCCTGGGTTAAGTTATATTATGAGAAGAATTGCAATGTTCATAGAGGCAGCTATGTAGTTGACATCGTGAGACACGCGGATTCTTTAGAGGTGTTGCAGTGTTTAGAAAATTAGGATACATAGGTAGAGATCGTCTCCATTTAGATATAGTAGGCAAGATTCGGTCGAGAGGTTTCCATTCGGCATTCTCTTTTCAATCGGATCGTTATTGTACAATATTATAGAGTTGGCCCAAATTTTGTTGCTCTCTACGAAATTGCTTTTCAAAATGCAAATGCTCTAGATTTTGGTAGTTAGCCTGCGTTTTCGTGGATATATATATATACATGTATGTATGTAACGCCGTGGAGCTTTAAATATTCTAAAGAGCTCTTTATTCGGGAGGCAGGAATTGCCAGATGCTAGGCGCGATGCGCGATGCATGATGCGCGATGCATGATGCGCGATGCATGATGCGCCGCGTCATGCATGCATACAGTACAGCCTTTCGACAACCGACTGCTTTCCATCGCGTGAATAATCAAAGCACACTACACTAACCCCAGACAGAATAATTCAATTATATTACCATTTGAAATACGTGTTTGTTACTTCATTCTAAATATATTAATGCAATTTCCTTTACGACATATTCAAAAACTGATGAAACCGTGCAAACGCTAAGTTACTATTAATACTTCAACGCGCGCTTTTGTTCACCTGATTTTCATCTAATTAAGCCACCTGGTATGGGAATGTTGATTGCAGCCAGAATTCTGGCACCCATACTCACTAGACGGATAATGGAATTGGTATACCTACATTATTTTGGTGTTATTTTTTACATGAAAATTAACAGGCGCGCATGGTTCGGAGAATATAACTGAATTAATCCAGACTTGCGTATCAAGGGTTATGTACTATGCTTGATCCTAATTACAGTTGTAATTCAGCAAATCATTTGACATTAAATAATAATATTTAAGACCGGTTATTAATAAATGCGAAGGAAAGCTAAAGTTTGTTTATTAGGCTGATTTAGGAAATTTAGGATCGTGCTTTTTTTACACGGAGTAATCCCTGTGCCAGTGCGGAGATCAAGTAGAAGTGGAATGTGCTCTAATAAGCAAGGAAAGTGGCAGACCTGTCAATCGTGTTGCAGTTAACTACCAAATCCACCTTCGCCAAATGAAAATCCTATGAGGTGATGACCATGTTAATCTTTTTCCCACTGACAAGCTCGGGTGAAATGTGAGAAAAATAGAACTATAAATAAAAGTCTGCTGTCATAAGGCTAAACGGCAGAGGATTTATTGAGTGACTGGAATTCATTACGTCTACCATCGGGCGCTGACACTTTCTGACACTTCCTTGAGCACGGGATTTCGCTCTAATACGGCCTTTGGGTTTTCGAGCTTGCAAATTGTGTTAAATTCCGATCGAATATTTTACAGGCATCCATAAATGTGCCGAAAATTCTTAAACTTTCAAATTAAGCTATATGGAAGTAAGGGTAAGCAAAATTAATGAAATCGTGATGGAAAGCATAAAGAAAACTGGTGTATGTATTGGGAGAAAAGCAAACATATTTAATAGTTGTGGAATCTATTACCAAGCTGCTTTAAGTAGACTATGTACTTTCACATACTTACGAAACATGTCAACATAATTTAATTGTCTTAACTAAAGAGTTGAAGAAGAGATTTTTTATTAGTTGTATAGTAGGAGTATGTAATCTAGGAGTAGGAGTATGTATGATAAAGGTTAAGAATCTCAATTGAATAAAGATAGAGGGACTAGCACGTGTCGGTGTAACAGTAATGACAAACTTTCGGTTTATTGTCACGGCCAACCTCTCAACGGACAAAGGGAAACTATTAAAAGTGCCGAACGTCATCTGGCTAGCGCGACCAAGACACAGAGTGTCCCCCATGAGAAGAGTAGGAGGTTCATAAACGAGAGCCGCGTTAACCCCGATATGGTGCTGCTGCACAATATCCCTCTCCAATATCTCTGACCCATCATGCGACTCGGTAATTATAGCATAATTGCCGAGCGAAAATACCTAACAAAGTTAAAGGAGACACAATAGAACATGCATTTTACTCATACAATGTCCTCTAGTTCAGCAACCGGCAACCTTTTCTCCAAGTATTTTCTACTATTTATGATATGTGTATGTTGATCGAGTTGTAGTTATAACTCTCGAAAGAAGTCTCTTAAGACGTCTCAGCTTAGATGTGTAGTGAAGCGTCGTGTCAATAACATATAGCTTTTTGATCAGTGGTTTCAATTCTTTTCCAGTAAACTAGACAACATTTACCACATCCAGTGATTTTATTTAATGATGAAGAATGGGTGAAGTAGTTGTTGAGGCAATGCAAGCATGTAATTTGAAACTGTCCAACTTCCCCTTCTCTTGCTATCCGCTCCCCGAGTGCCACTACCCCCCCCCCCTCCCCCCCTCTCTATGTCGCTCACATCATCTGCTTGGATGCTTTTTTGCTTTTTGTAATCCGGCTGACAGAAAAAGGAGAGAGACTCGATATGCAGGAATTTCGCCTTTCATTTTACTCGCGTTTCGAGTCCTGGCTACGCGCAGGCTGCTCTATATTCCAACTCTCTCGACATCCCTTACCGTTCAGTGCCGGGCCGGTTCTCGCCCACTTCGGCCTCGGCCTCGGCCTCGGCCTTCCGAGCAGGCCGGGCGTCGAGCGTCGGGCGTCGGGCGTCGACTCGACCACCGACGACTTCAGCTCCGGCGCCAACGCCAACGCCGCAGCTTTTTATTGGGTTTTCAGCTAGTTCAGCTGGATAATATGCGGCAGAGAAATTGGTCACTGAAGGGGAGCTGTGCTTGCGTGAAAATTGCTTCGCTTCAGAACGGACGTTTCTGCTTATAATATCTGCCACATGTTCCGAAGAATAGTATGCTTTAGAGGCACATGAGAAAGTTCGGGCGCATGATTCATAGGAATATTTACCTGATTTACGGCTTCGAATAAGCAGTGTCCTTTTGCAAAATTCGTTAGGTCACTCGTTTTATGGAAGATAAAGCATTCGGGATTTCACTGTGAAACGCATTAATAAACAATATTCGGGTATTCCCTTTCAAACATTGTCAATGGAAAGTCGAGCCTCGGGGAAAGATCGAATAAACAGGGTTACGTTTGGCTTCGAAAATTACTCTAGAAAACGAATAACTATAGAGAGGCGATACAACACGCTGGTGTATTTGCAGACAAAAATAATTCACCCTGCCGCTACCTCAAGAAGCAGATACTTGGAACTCAAAGTATCACCTTGCTTATTTGGAATATACTCCATTAAAGTATTAACATCTATCCTCCATGAAAACTCGGTCGGTACAGCAAAGCATGGCAGATTTTTTCCTATGAAAAATGGCTGCAGAAAAAGCTATGGCGGCGCTTCTGATTAACGCGGCAGTGAAAGAAGTGGGCGGTGTCAGCTTCGATGATGGATTTTTCGAGATTAGATTTATACGCCACTCTCTCTCTCTCTCTCTCTCTCTCTCCGTCCCTCCCTGCCAGACTCTCTCACGCTGACACGCAGCCATAGAGGCAGAGAGAGAGAGAGAGAGAGAGAGAAACAGGGAGTAGAGGGAGGGCGCGTCTCTCGTTCTCTGAGCATACACACGTAGTCCTTTTTCGCGGGCACTTGTTCTTTCTTGGTGTTATTCCTCTGTTGGCGGAAGAATGGATCCTCCCGTGGCAAACAATGAATGAACTATTGAATATGGGAGGTCGCCGGCCACATAATTCTTCCTTTGTCAGGAGAGAAATTTATTCGAGATAACGGTACGTGAGCGGCATAAAACTAACGGAAAACCATCCAGCCTGACTTGCCCTGGCTCTCACTCTCAATCCGATGAAATTCCCTCTATTAAAACACGCATATCCGGTTATTCCCTACGCTATTTCTGTCCTCCCTTTCTCATAACTACTGTTTTTTAGGCTTATTCAGCTACTGTGTCACTCCGTCGGGTTTCTGCCAGGAGCTTTCTCTTCATGGAAATCCGAGAGGTAGTCCTTTCCTCTTCTTTCGTTGGCAGGGATTCTTTCGATGATCAGAGTTTCCAACGCGTGGCATATTATCATTGTGACCTTCGCTGAAATTTTAATGATCAACTTATCAATCCAAATTAACTGAATTATAGTAGAAGGAATTTTGCTCGCTTTAGGCAGAGTAATCAAAGCTGCACCCAAGTTGCAATCAACCACGACGAGATCTTTGAGTCGCGCAATTATTGCTTCAAGTTTTCAGCTGCTTTTTAATGGAATATGTAAAAGGTGGAGGAAAGAATTGCGGAGTCGTTGTAAATAATGAGTACTACCCACTGTCTCCAATGAAGAATATCGAAAGGTCATAGAAAATCGGAAAGTTAGCAATGAAAAAGGAATGGTTCGGACTAATTGGGCGAGATTGTTCTCTCGGAATTGGCTGCTGAGAATGTGAAAGCGAGAGAAGTTGATGAGTGGGAAATGGAGGATGCTCGCGGGCTAATATTTTTAAATGGCTCGGATTGTACTGGTGGGAGGGTGATGGTGTGGGCGAAGGTAATTGGGAGGTGTTCGCTCTCATGCAATTCTTCAAACAAGTTTCGGCCTGGCAGTGCTGGCCGGCAGGCAGAAGCGTCAGGCGCACGCTTGCCAGGGAAACGTGTCGCTCTTTTAGAATGAGAATGGAAAGGAGGGGAGGGAGCGGCCACGGCTGCCCAAATTTACTCTGTCGCTCGGGCACGTTTCCGAAAAATCTCATTATCATTTCCAATCTCATTTCCAACTCGTCACTCCTCACTCCTCACTCCTCACCTTATCTCGACTGACATCGAGAGTAGACCTCGATGAACCTCGCCATTTCTTTCCGCATTCCACATTCCGCATTCCGCTTTTAACACTCATTTATATATTGAAATTAAAATATGGACCAATCGAAAATTTGCCTCTGCATAACATACGGACTTCATTAGCCGAACGGTGTTACTGTTTCGCATAACTTAATATTCGCGATGAGGAAAATAGCTTTGAAACTTACTCGAACAACGTTTGGCCAACAGCGCTAAGGATCACGTTAATCTCATTCGATATACTGTATTATTAATAGTATGGAGTTGCGTATAAGAAAGAGTATGTTTTTAAAAACATGCAGATACATAATGCAGATACTAATACTTAGAGAAAACATGAATATTAAACAGTTTGTGGAAATGTGTAGATTATTTCAGCAGAGTGCTGGACGAGTTAAGGATTAAAGGTGGTTTCATTTAAGAATCCGAGAGTCATAAGGGAAAGTAATATGCAATAATATTGGCGTTGGCTTCTAATGTACGTATATGTATGTATAGGTAGTATGTATGTTGGTGACCAAGTGGGGAAAGTCCCGTCTATTAGGATAATTAGTGCAAAAGAAATGCATTCTCTTATCTGCTAAAAATCGGAATTGAATAACGTAGATTCAGAGGCACCTTGGGTAAAAGTCTTTTCGCACCTTTTTCAGTTGTCGAGCAAGTGATTGCTTCTCTTGGAAGAATGGAAACCAAGTTTCGATTAGATTCTCGGAGGAGAGAGAAAAGCCATAGACGGGAACCGATGAAACTTCAAAGATAGAAGGTGTAATTTTCTCCCTACAGCTTTCAATTTATATGTTTCATTCTACTCGACTCGCACATTTCCAAATATATTCTCCGTGAGTTCTTGACAAATCAAAAATAGACAGGTAGGAAAAGAAAAGGACTCTGACCAGAATGAGCTAGTCTAGAATTGTGTTAGAATTGTGCATTTTGCTCAACTAGTTTAGCAGGGTATGCTGATAGGACGACTATTAGACTATTCGAATCTGCTAATCGAGTGAACCATTCAGAATTGTTAAAGGGAAGGAACAGATGGCTGGCTTTAAATGATGGTAAATAATAATGAGACAACTGATCTAATGTCGAAAGAATCTGATAGTAAGAGGCATTTGGTTAGGAGAGATGTAGTAATCGAATTAGCGATATCTCAGGTGCAGTTAAGAAGTAAATAGTTTGATGACATAGATATTCAGTGTATACATAGTGCAGTATGTATATGATTTTCAAGGGGATTTATCGATCGGAAGCTGAAACCATCCTGTAGACTTCTTTGGTATTCCGATTGGATAGGATTGAATAATCGAACGGTTTCCCATTGCGGCAATATGATGGATGACACCCGAACGAATGCTTCTGAAATCGGTGAAACTCTTCGCATTGGAAAAGCAGCCACGGATCGATGAACAGAAGAACTTGGGATTTCCGGGATAAAGGTAGAGAAAATGCGTCCTGACAACGAAGAAACGTATCGAGTACCCTCTTTGATCATTAATCCAGATTTGCGACTATCGTCGCCTTATCTCCGACCACTTTTCTTTCGACTCGATCAGCCGGAAGACCGAGGTTTCACGTACGTTTATCAAAGATTTCTTCTACACTTTCCGAAGAAACGCTTTCTATTTCTGGCCGATTGAACCTTGATGGCTCTGACTCGATGAAAGTAATTAACAGCAACCACAATTTAACCATAATTGTCAGAGGCTAATCCGAACGAGTCGGAATATATAGTATATTATCGTGAACGGAGGGCCGGACGAGTGGAGCGAGTGGGGCAGCTGCTTGGTAGGACGGGGCATGGCGGGGCGCTAGAAGATTGAGGTTTGAGGTGCAGTGGAATAAGTTAGGTTAGTCGGGCGCGACAGGCGGACGGAAACGATGAATCAGATAAAAAGACATTGAGGCTGGACGCACGGGTGGGAAAGGGGGAACTCGAACAGCAGGAAGAAAGCCTCGGCCTCGGCCTCGGCCCTCGATCCTCCGGACAATTGCATCCCCAACCACACCTGCGCATTCATGTCGATGCGTCCTTAAGTATGTATGTACCAGCAGAAGGCCTCGGCGCCCTCCATTCCACTAGCGTTATATTCACATTTTATTCCTCAATTTCTCGGCCGATTCTAGGAGGGGAACTTAACGGCCAGTAAAACTCGTAAAACTTCCCGTGTTATTGTTGGAAAAGAAGAGGACCGATATCGCGAAACAAAACGAGACCGACGCAGGTTTTGGAACTTTGAGCAGATTTTCCACGCTAGGGACTTGACTCTTTGTCTTCCAATGGTTTTACTGTTAATCCACTATTTCACCACTTTTAGTTCTTGACTTACGCATCACTTTGATGGTCATTCTGTCTCAACAGTTCGCATTTCTTCCAATTAATGTGTTTCATCGTTTCGAAACATTTACTTTCAGAGCAAATAGCAAACACTTGGCACTTTATTCACATTTGAGAGCTATTTTTGTGTACTTGGTAGGCTTGTAGAAAAGGAGTAACTTAAATTAGCAGGCCCTTCGAAAAGTAATGAAATCGCGTGCAACTTGTTTAGAAAGATTTACTAGAGGTGGTGGAAGCATCGCCACACATCACAAACAGTGTTTCTGGAAGGGTGGAATTGTGCGGTTGATCGGCAAGCAGAACGGAGGAATGAACGAAAGGAAGGAAGGGAGGAAGGAAGGAAGGAAGGAAGGAAGGAAGGAAGGAAGGAAGGAAGGAAGGAAGGAAGGAAGGAAGGAAGGAAGGAAGGAAGGAAGGAAGGAAGGAAGGAAGGAAGGAAGGAAGGAAGGAAGGAAGGAAGGAAGGAAGGAAGGGAGGAAGGGAGGAAGGAAGGAAGGAAGGGAGGAAGGGAGGAAGGAAGGAAGGAAGAAAGGAAGGGAGGAAGGAAGGAAGGGAGGAAGGAACGAAGGGAGAAAGGAATGAGGGAAGGAGGAAAAGCGGGAAGACGAGTTGGCGAGAGGGAGGGAAGAGTAGAAAAATTGGGCATGCCCGAGACAGATGGAAGCGGAAATTGTGGGGGAAGGCGTGCTCCTGGCCAAGTTGGGAGAAGTTACGCCTATTGGAAATGGAAGATGCTCCCACGCAAAGAAAATAAAGGGAAAAAAAAGAGAAGAAAGGAAAGGAGGTCCTTGATTTTCTTGAGAGGGTACGGGGTCCGAGTAACTGATGAAATGAGCTTTAATTTCTTCTTTGCGGGAGCGTTCGGAAAGTCGGCAAAAATTGCTATGCCACAGGCATGTTAGGTAACAATTTCCGCCAACGTCGGACCTTCCTACATAGAATCTACCAATCGATTGTATTTTATGGATTCCTTAAAACAACTAATCGGTAAACCGTAAAGGTTAAATTGACTCTTGTTTTAAGGGTTTCCGTACGTGTTTATAGGTGAAATAACGTTTCGTAGAATTCATAATATTTGAAGAAAGGGACTTCCTCATTTTTACTGTCAATTGGAAATTTGATCTGTCTGCTTATCTACATACATACTTAGCAGTACATACACATACATATGTATCTGCAATAATAGTAACTCTGCGAGAGTAGCTTGAAGAGTAAGAGATCCTCTAGAATTTTCACAGAGAATAATGCTAGAAATGGGAAAAAGGGAGACCAGTGAAGCTTATCAGTCATGAAACAGAGAGGCATTCATATGATTGGTCATCGATAAATTGTCTCTACTTCTAATCAGAGTAAATAGTAGAGTGATTGGCGGCAGAAGTGAAGAGTATTAGGAGAGGAGGGCTGGTACGGTAGGTGTATAGTGAAGGCGGAAGTAACTAGTGAGGAAAGGGATAAATGAGAAGGGAGACGGAGACGGAGACGGAGACGGAGGTGGCGGAGAAAGAGATCAGTGTCGAAAGAGTAGGATTGAATGGGTGAGCGATTAGGGGAGGGGTCCGGCCGACTAGCTCCTCTGCTAGATCGACGCGGTTAAACGTTCGTCCGCAGATTTATCCCTGCGTGACGAGCTAAGCTCCATTTAATCGCCGAAATTGGATATCGACGAGCTGGCTCGACCAAGAATCCGCGTCAGGGTGGATTATCGGGCGCGCTTCGATGCCCAATCGAAAAAGCGGCATGCCTAATTACACTTGTACTTTGAATTTTGCCGTATACCAAGATCGACAATCACTGCGAGTGCACAACTTCTCAGGACTCTCGATTCCAAATATTCTTAAGAGAGTGTGTATATGCAGACATTAAACTAGTTTCTGGTATATCATGGTGTCATGTCAGGAATATTCAATTTTCTTGAACACCATGTTTCAATTTTCTTGATCGTCCAAGAAAGCTATATGTATGTATTTTATTAGGACCGAAAAATAGTGTGGAATGAATGGGATTAGGGTTTGGCCGTGTATCGAACGGAGCTAGCGAGACCACGAGTTGGTAATTCAGGAATTCTCGTAGATATCTATTTACATAGGTATGTCTATGTATTGTTCTAAAGTATCATTTGGCTGAGCAGTGAGGAAAAGATGGGTGTGAGCAATGGCATTATTAGAGAGAATTAAGGGGAGGTTTGGTTGTGCGAGGGAAGAAAGGGGGATGTTAGTTTGAAAGGGCTAGAAAAGAAGAGGTCAACCGGTAATTATGCAGTGCAGGAGGCTAGGTTCTTTCAGTATAGAAAGGAAAAAGGTGAAGGAAGGGGCAACACTCGTGTATTTGCTGGGACAAAATAAAAAGAGGAAGGAAATGAACCGGCTGAATAGCAGGATGTGAACAGAGCTAGCGGTCGCGCCATGCCGTGGCATAGCCTGGCCTCGAGTGGCCTGGAGTGGCGCGGCGCGCCCCCGCGCCGCGGCATGGCGTGTTGATGCCGGGATCGCGCGAATCAACGTCTAAGGAGCGTGAGACCACCATTCTTATACTCCAGAAATAGAGCGCATTAAACCCGCTATGGAAAAGGCAAAATTAGCTGCCACTCTCTTAATGAATGCCAACATCTCAACCCAACAACTATCGGTTAGACATCCTAGTTTTTAGTTTTCTTAGAATATCACCTTGTATTCGGCAACAGCTTCATTTACCATTGGTACATCCTTCATGTATCCCAGAAAGCTTCTTCTTCGCGAATTCGAGAGCAAATCAAAAGCTGCGGTAACTACGCTTTTGTAATTACAGCTTTTTGCAACTTTACTGCGCTTACAAGTCTTTGACCGGAAGGGAATTGGTTTGAATCGCGTCCGTTCTTGATTTCTCTACTTTTCGCTTTGCTTCCCATCAAAAGGTGCGAATTAAGCACAATGCAATATTAAGCCTGAATTAAGTTTCTGAAAGACGAAAAGTTTGGGTAGATCCTTCATCAGCAGATTTTAATAGTGATAGCAATAAAATGCATAGTTAACCATCTAGATATATCTATAATCCATAAACTGTTATTGAAAATTCTTACTAAACATTCTTTGGAAGATTTACATATTGTAGTTTCTTTGCGAATCTGCTTTATAACGATTTTGCAAGACGCACAACTTGAAGGAGAACGTAAACGTTAGGATACGTAAAAATAGATTTGTAACATCGCGTTTTGGCAAGAATTTCGCTTCTAGGAATTCCAACCATTCTCTACCCTACAAAGAAACATTTTCTGGGGCATTTATTTTGGTGGAAGAAAATCATCCAAATAAAAGCGTGAAAGTTTGCAAGAAGCTTGCAAGTGCAGAGGGCAAGTAACGTTCATGGACTTTAAAGGTCCATTTGCAGATATCTATGTACATGACATGAAAATGCCGAATCACATTAATACACGCGTATTCCGTATATCTGTGTGAGTAAATTTACTTAAAAACAATGCAACCTCAAAGCAAATGGCAAATTATAAATTAAAACGCGACATACATATATAGAGGTACAGACTGGTAGGTATGACGAGTCTGTCACTGGGACGTACTTGGTAGCGATGGGCTCCTTCTCAATGAAAGGATCGAGGCTAAAATCATACTTACAATTAGATCATTTGATATCTTGGATATTTTCAATTAACCAGTAATAAAGAATGAATGGGCTAACGATAATAGAAAGTAGTCTGGCGACAAATTGATTTTTTACGGACGTAGAAGCTTTCACCATTCGATAGACTGTGTGTGTATGTAGGCATACTTGTTAGGTGTCGAGATCATTGGATGAGAAGAGAGAAAAATGATAGTAGAATAAAAGCGATAGTAAGGATCGATAGCCATGGTCGAGAATTTTCCTCACAAGGCACACGGAAAGAATTGAATAAATCGTAAATAGCTGGACAGATTGCCGAAAGAGAGAGAAAAGGAGGGAAAAAGTGATTCATACAGAGATACGTAGAAGCGAAACGGAATCCGGGTGAGCGTGCGTGGCGCGGCGAACTTTTATGTTCCGACGTGGAATTGTGACGCAAAAGGAGAAGAAAACTCTCGGAACAATCGAGTCTGTTGGCCTTCGGTCGGCTAATCCCGGACGCTCGGGCTCAATGAGCCAAGACGGAGCCAAAATGAAAAATTGTCTGCATAGGCGTGACGTCATTCACTTTGCGCACTAAGCAGTAGCCAGTAGCCAGTAGCCAGTCGACTATCCACCAGATACTTTCTATCTTTCTCCTATCAACGATTATATCTATGCGCGACTCTGGATGAGCGTCTTTGCTGCTCGAGGAATATATTTAGATTGACGATTCTCTCTAATTAGCCGTTGGCCATCATAGCAGAAGTTAGGAGAGATCAGTGAGACATCTTCTTTTAATTGGATTGCACGATAATAGTTAAACGAACTGCATGGATCAATTGGTCGAGCAAAGCTCATTAGCACTGCTCATTAAAGCAGGAACTGCCGTGATGTATGAATATGTTGAAACTTCCTATTAAGGTTTTGTCAGCTGTGATTAATGGCATTGGACGAATCGCTGCCGTAATGGGCGCTGCCTATAAACGGGCCGTTCGACCCTTATTTATATCCGGCTCGATACCACCTACTGTTTATCGGTTCGATTAACTCGCCGTCAAACTTTCTCGCATTCCTGATCAATTCGGCGCACTGAATGCCGTCGGCCCATAAATCACTCTCTGTGCCTGTTACCTCTATTGAACTTCATGCCAGAGATATCATTCACTCAGCTAGCCTTTTATTTTATTCTATGCCAATTCTCTTCATTCTCCTTTTCTTTCTACAACGCCTTCTATTCCCCCCGCTATTCCCCCTACACTAAATACGAATTCTACATAGAACATTCTATGTGTTCATTGCTCCTTTCCATTCTTCCAATATCTTGCTTTCTTAGTTTTTGCACATTGATCGAAACTATTGCGTACTCCCGGCTACTGGCGACGCGACGCCTGAATCTTTCCTCTCTGGGCTGGAAGTGCGTAGGAGATTCAATCTTGTCATTCAGCTGTCAATCAGTAATAAAGTTGTTTGCGAGGACTTTGGGGAGAATGAGGCGAGAAAGTATCGGGAGTGGAACACACACGGGTCAGATAACAGCGTGGTCGCCGCGGTCAGAAGCACACAGGCTTGCCGCGATACTAGGTTGCACGAAAGACAAAAGACACTAAGGGAGCTGGAACTAGAAGAAGAGAAACGAGGAGCTCGGGGATGATGACACGTTGTAAGCTGAGCATGAAATCATTTATCTCGCGGATAAGCGGCGAGAAACGACGCTGCTCTTTCTTCTTTCGTCCACGGATTTAAACTTTTGCCTTTTTCGGTGCGTTTCACCATCCCCATCCACCCACCCACACACACACTCATCTACCTCCTCTTTGTCTCTCAAACTTATCTCGCCAAGAACCTTACTCGCCGTCGCCGCCCAACTTTCTGCGACGTCCTTCGTCATTGGGAAATTCTCGAGAGAGGAGAAACTTCACAAGGACGACACGATAGTCCTACAAATAAAAACGCTATCCTAAACAGCCGACTCTTCCGCTTTCATCCCCCCTTCTTTCTTCCCCCCGAGGATCATTGCCTTCCGGCTGTTTCAGCCCACTTTCTCACTTCATATCATCACTTACGGCTTTTCTTTCGGTAAATCTATCAGACTCTTACGAAATTATACTGACGATGGCTGACTCTGCTTAAATCTGTCAACCTACCTAACTTTCTAATCCTCGAGTAAATGTTTAGTAAATCTACTTGGATACCAGTTGCGAGGCAACTACCAGACTACGCTTACTTTACTTTCTAGTTAGTTAAATATCTATGTGTTTTTATCGTTAATACATTACGAATCACTGTCATGCGTTTAGATTGAATAAGCCAATTATTATCGACACGAAGATACCTACTATAAAGTTGCCATTCCTTTGCACGCGGACACAAAAGTTTATAGAATTCTTCGGAAAAGACAAATAGAAAATATCCTGCGTTTAGATAGGAGCTCTTCTCTTAGTATGAGCGATTGTGAGTGTATTCTGCTTTACCGATCCTTCAAATAACGAAAGAAGCCTCATTATTCTTGACAAATCGTGAGTCACGAATTATTCGGGTTTCGGAATTGAACAAAGCTGATCATTAAAGAGGCGCTCATACGTTGAAATGATGTTGACTAATTAATCCGATCATTGGTTGTATTACAAAGCGCTGTGTGGCGATGCTATTGTCACAAAGACTCCCCCGCCAACGACATCCCACTCCCCACTTCCCATCGTCCTCGAAGGTAATGAATATTCATGAGGACGTAACAAACACGAGATGTAAACGAATACGGAACAACAGTTTTCCTTTGAATTGAGAGAGTTCACGAAATATCCTTTTTTTGCAGGCACTCTACACAAAGAAACATTGTTACTTGGAAGTGTATGCTATTTAATTCAAAGGGGACCTTTGTAGCATAGCTTCCGTTCTCGATTCATCTTTATAATATAAATATAACGAATCACTTCGTTCCCCAACCTGATATTCTGAATACGATGATTGGCAAATATTTTTGAAAACCCCAAGTACAATTCTACCGAAGAATCATAACAAGTGGAATGGTATTACAAAAAAATGGTATATGATCGATAACAAACATAGGTGTAATTTTCTTGCGCTCGGCCCTTTTAGGCTTAATATGTATAGAAAACATTTACTTTTTTTCAACAAACCAATACCTATTACACCTATAAATCTATATATTTATAAGTAGTTGTCATGTTGAACGCCGAGAAATATATACATATACATATGTATACATCACAATAGAAGACTGTTTCATGAATCATGAACCAAAAATGGTTTCTTTTGAAAACCAAAGTTTAGATCTTTAGTGGTGTAATATGAAATGGTTGAAATACACAATGAAAACTCTGGGTCACGAAGAGCTAATTGCAAGGCGCAAAAATGAGTTTTCATAAGAATATTTCGTTTACTTACAATAATACCTTTCGAAATTAGACTGTCATACAGACAGATTATGCAATGTAGAATTGCGGAACAAATTGTCTTCAATATCAAATTGCAATGATCGAAATGATGTAACGTGCTACATTATTATTACAAATGATAGAAATGACAGATAAGGGGTATTCCTTAGATGGGTATATACGGTATGGATATCTATGTAGATAGTGTAGATAGATCTGTAAAGAGAAAACATAGGTACATAGTATAATATTGATTACGACGATAATGTTTATTGAAACCGCAGGCAGCAGTAGCACTAATTAGCCTTCTCGTGTTTTCGGGAATGATACTCTTGGTTGGGCAGCTGCCGTGTTCTCCGATCCCTCTCGAACCTCGAATTTCGGCTGTCGGAGGGAGTACGCGTGTTTCCGTTTCCATTCGCAGTGAGCGTCGGCGCTGGCGAATTTTAGTCTTTCCACTTGGATGCAGTCAGCATCGCTCTTCCGAATAGGGTGTCCGCCGTTCAACTCCGTATACATATGAATCTATCTACATCTATCTATGTATTCTATGTATAGGGATCTGCTGCGCCAGCTTCATTCAGACGTAAAGAGGAAGCGTCTACCTGCGGTTGCATTACACGCACACCTATCGCTGCCGATCGTCCTCTCACCCGTTCATCCCTTCTTCCTACCCTACACTGCGCTCCTCTGTACTCCTCTGCGCTGCTCTGCGCTGCTCTGCGCTGCTCTGCGCTCCTCTGCGCTCCTCTGCGCTCCTCTGCGCTCCTCTGCGCCGCTCTACGCGCTGCGTTCCGTTGTCGAGGCGCCACCACCAACCCACACCCACCATTACACCCTCTCTGCCTGCCTGTCTGTCTGTCTTTTCACCGAGTTGCTTCTCAGAACACAGAATCTTTAGCAATGCAACGAGACACTCTCGCATCTACACTCGAGCGTGCTCTCACTCTCGAAACGAGCGATCCCAATCCTTCGTGTCTACCGCCAACCAATCCTAATTTGATCTAGTTAACATCATATGTATATTTCATGGAATGAAAATAGAATTTGCTAGTTCGGTACATAGTGAAGTGAAAGAAACCTCTTTTGGTAACATTTATTCATAGTTGGCAAAGAACTGTGCCCTTTCTCTCAATTTCCACTTGAAAGCCCAGCTATACGTACCCGAGCAGTACTAATCAACCTACTTTTTGGTTTCGGGTGAGTGACTTGAGTTGCAGTTTGCTAGATACGTTGGATCTGAGTTCTTGTACCTGGACAGGCTCATCAGCGCGTAGGGTACGTATTAATAAGTTGCTGCACGGTGCAGCAGGTTAATTGCACAACTTATTCATGCCGATGTAAACGGACGCGGTCGCGGGGCGGGAGCGAGGGCGAGGGCGAGGGCGAGGGCGAGCGCAACGAGGGGGAAAAAGTAACGAGACTGAATCTGCGGGCGTATCCATTTACCCGGAGATTCATCCAGTTTCTAACAAATTTCCAGTTCACATAGCTCTGAGCTAACCTGGTGGTATCTCTCTATGTACTTTGAATACATGTATCCCTCACCTCGTCATCCTCGTTTCGGGGGTGTGCCACAAAAATCGCGGATACAAACAGCAGATAAATTGGGGTGGGCTTTAGCCTCGGGGGGTGAAACTTGCGAGCACTCAATAGAGGAAATGCGCCGAGTACTGGAAGTGCACAGTGGAAACCCAAAAAAGCCCTGGCAATAGCTCGAGATGGATACGTACACGCGTCTGCTTTGCGCTCTCGTTCTCCTCCCATTCAATAGCTGACGCATTAAATCCTGCCCCCCCCCCCTCTCTCTCTCTCTCTCTCTCTCTCTCGCGCGCGGGCGGATGTAATGCGGTGAAAGACTCACTTCCTTTCCTTTTGAGAGTTTGGGATTAAGCAGAGCTTGCGGTTTTGTTCATCGGGCGCGTGCGCGCAACTATCTCTCTCTTTCTCTCTCTTTCTCTCTCTTTCTCTCTCTTTCTCTCTCCCTCTCCCTCCCTTCATGGCCTCATCCCTCGGCAATTGATTGTTCCACGTAATTCAGTATACAAGTTGAATTTTCCGGGCACCCAGAAACTTACAGACTGTTAAATGATAGGCTGTGGTTGTGGGTGTGAAGGTGGCGCGGTACGAGAGGCAGCCTGTCTCTCGTAGAGTTGAAGTGGCGCGCGGCGGGCGAGGCGCTTACGTTCCAGCAAGTTTTTCGAGAACCTGGATAATGTTTATCTGGCGTTTCCGCTATTGCTCTGGTTCTGCGGTACATTTGTAACTCGATAGGTCGAGATTGTCTCGGGAGCGTGAATGATTGCCTCGTTAAGGAATGGCTCTTTCTGGGACTCCTCGCCAGAGAAAATCGGATATCTTTGGGGGGGAGTTTCTCGTAATTAAGGGATGTTCTCTCTCCTCTAGGCTCTGCTTCTTCTGACGGGACTATAACTCATTTAGCCTCAGCAAGATCAAAGTAATTCATCTTACAATTAAATATTGCAATGTTGTCTAGCCAATTGCAATGGGTAAGAGGATATCGCAGCCGCAAGAAAAAGAACATGAGTGAGAAACATCAAAAATAGATTAGAAAACAATGTATGGGTTGTCGAAAGTGAAACTTTATTTGACTGAAGGCTGATGTAAGAGATAGTTTCTAAATAGTGCGGTGTGTGGCAAAATTTCTTGTGTCATCTTTCCCGCGTAACTGCTGGTAGAATAAAACTTGATTTATCCGAGGATCTGCCGCATAGAGCGCAAGTAAGAGAAACTTGAAAATCTGGTTAATAAAGTTCGGTTAGAGCAACGGCATCCTGTTCAATTTCGAGAACTTTTCCAAGTGACGCGTTGTGCTTAGTTATGCGAGCATGTCCTTTCGGCCGCAGACGCGAAACGCAAAACGCAAAACGCAAAACGCAAAACGCAAAACGCAAAACGCAAACTGCACTTTCATCCCGGTAACATTAATTAAATGGATCGATCAGAGTCCATGTGGAATGAAGTCGTCCTGTTTCCAGTGGGTGGGTTCACGGCGGAATTGCGGATCCTCATTTGCAATTTGGCCCGAATTGGTTGATCGAGCCGGGCCACAATGCGCCGCGTTTCCGGCAATGGCGCATCACTGGTTCGTGTTAGGTTAGGAGCTAGGATCGCGCTTCTCCCCCTCCCCCAACCGAATACTGCGATTTACGCAAACGCATCGCTACTCTTCCGACTTTATTGCACCTAAAAGAGCTATTCTTCTTTCCAATTTGCCATTATTTCGACGTAATTCGCCCTGATAATTCTTCTCAGTTGGTTCTAATAATGATTTCGCTTCTTAAGAGAGTCTTTTTCTCCAAGGTTTCACGTTACGCTCTATTCGTGAAGTACGATTTCCACAGCAAAAGATAGGGACTTGTCTTTTTTCTCGTAAGCGTATAATCATTCTAATCGTACACAAAGGTCAATATTTTCAAATAGAAGAGAAAAGGGGTGAGATGAAGTAGTCTGCAAAGGTGAGTCGCCGACTATCTGTAAACCGGGCGTTATTTACACATTGAAATGTGTAAATAACGATGCAAGCAGAAAATATCGTTGCCAGTGCAATGCTTGACACTTTTCGGACAGAAAATTTTGCTGGGGCTTTCCGAATCTAGAATCGAAAAGTAATCTTGCCGATTTATCTACCACATAGATATACTACCTGTACATGTATATTTACATATACATATACATGCATATACGTATACTCTATATTTGATCTGGGAATGGCATACGTGAAGAATTCATGTGACCCGACAGTGGATTATAAAGCGACATTAAAACCAGAGACTAAATTGCTGGCATATTCTGCCCATTCAACTAGGAAATGTGATCGATAGTTTTTGGTCGACCAAAATTCTCAATACAAGCAGTTGTCCGAACGTGCAATCTGTAACATAACACTCGTGCTATCTAATTTCTCACAAGTTGCTTCATTGTTGTTGATGAAACATTTGTTCGGGAAGTAAATATGAGCCGCAATTGCACAAGCATGAAGCAAACGGCCGTCCGTTGGAAAAACAGAACGCTAATTTGTCCGACTCCATTATTCTACTACTCGACATCGGCTCTCTCTATTCAAATGCGTATAATATGTTAGCGCATAAATTAACAGTGCGGATTAATTAAAGAGCGGCCGACTGTCATAAATCTTTGGAAAGTAGGTATATTTATTGGAATATAGAAATTGGTAACGGATAACGAACGCTAAGACGATAAGAGGGTAAGAGATCAATAAGAGTCAACATGTCACCGATAACCTCAATAGAGTACATTGTCATTGGTACATTTTGAACTTTGTACGATCATTTTTGTAAGAAAGTACATTTGCATTCATGATAGTTTGACTCTCCTTTATCCCGATGAAAGTGACCTTTTTCTATCAGTTAACTGTTTTTACAGGTGCGCACTATGCTGTGAAACTTGTTCATTAGATTATTCAGTTGTATTTGCTTTCTCAGTACCCTGGAGGACCATTCGAGTTTACCCGAAGCTTTCGTATCTATGTATAACAAGTAACCAACTGTAATTTGATCCTGCCAAGCACTATCTCCTGCGACTGCATTGCTCCTGCAGGGCTAAGAGGCAACAAGGAATCCTTCTGACATCGATCCTTTCCGGTTGCCAATGGGAATGTGTGCCAGGCAAACATTTATCCTGGAAATATTTGATAAGCTCGTGTCCATACCCGCATCTTGAACAACATGCTCGGATAAAGCTTTTCCCAAAATTGTTCGGGACGATCCCTTCCTGATAAAGCTCTGCTAAGTCAGCTTTCCCCTTTAGATTTTCTGCCAATCTTGACATTGAGATTAGCATCTATGCATAATCTAAGGATTAGAATTGCTCCTCGATATTGTAACACGAGGAATGAATTTCAATGCAAAAAAAACACTCATTGCCGCTTCAAGAGGTCACTATGATGCTTCTTGTACGACTTCATAACGATCAAGTCAATTATAATGGGAAGAGAAAGAGCAATGAATCTTATTCATTATGATATCTGGAGAGAGACGGCACAGCATTCGGTGATTGAGATTAAATAGAAATGAATCTTCGAGTACACCGAGGGCTCTAGTGAAGCAAATGAGTGGCTAATTAAATCCTTTATAAAAGGTACTCGAGCGTCTAAAGAGGTCGCCTTTTGGCGGATAAATGTGGTTTCATTAAGGCCGTAAGGGCGTCAGGGTATATCACATCTACATTTTAATAGGACATTGCTGCTCGATAGCAGACGCAATCCGGAATCGATTGTGAATTACAGCGAGTTATTTATGTGGCCTGGGCGAGATTGGATTTTAAGAGATCGGGCGACCTTTCCTACTCTTAACTCCCTTTCAGTGCCAGAAGTGTTCATATATTAAAGAGAACTTCCCCACTCTTTCTCTATTTATGAATAAAGCACCATTAAATCCAGTCCGTATATTATCTTTCATAAAAACAGATCTCCGAGAGAATGCTTTAATGATCGCTGGAGATTCCTTGCATCGATTCTTCGCGTTCCACCTTTCCATACCGATAGCTTCGTATTTCTACTCTGCTAATACGAGGAAATACCTATCAATTCTTCTATTAAATGGATTAAGTTCGATTAAGTTTAACGTTCACTAGAGGGATCGTACAATTAGTGGAGGTAGATCCGACTCTCGTTGAGCGAATCCAATCCCTTCTACAATAAAATTCAGAATAATTAAATGCGCGCTTGCATTTCAAAGGCAGGTATAAAATCAAATGTAAGAAATTCATTCTGATCGCCTCATTTGATTTACTTAGAAACTTGAGTGGAGTTATAAATAATTTGGCAGGCGCGTGAGGCATCTGTTGTATCGTGAAGACGAAAGAAGTGTGGAGTAGGGTAGGGTAGGGTGGTAGGAATGGATGGCTGTGGTGGTGGTGACGGTGATGGTGGAAACAGCGAGCATGCAGGTGGTAGGCTTAATTAAATAATAAGAGAGCACTGAAGTGGGTGGGTTGAAGTGTGCGGCGGGCAATGATCGTGGCTGGGGTTTCCGGTAAGTAGGAGGGAGGGATTGCGTTGCGCTGCGTCGCGTCGCGTTGCGTCGCGTCGCGTCGCGTCGCGTCGCATCGTATCAGAGGGAATGCGTGTTCTTTCAACACGAGATGGCGGGGTGGCGGGATGGCGGGATGGCGGGATGGTGGGTTGGTGGGTTGGCGCGGTGGGGTGCGGCGTCTCATTAACCGTGGTAGGAGCGCGATGTTGCTCAGCGGCGGAAGTGCCGGCAGAAGAAAAAGAGGGCTCTCTTCTCTTCTGCCGCTGGGCGTGCTGGAACCGAGCTGACTATTGTCCGCTTATTACGCGACTCGTGTACCGTATGCAAACCTACCCACCGGGATAAGTGGACCGCAAATTAAAGAAGGCAGCCTGTCCTACCCTCGAGAACCAGCCGGTTAGAGGTCACGGCTCTCTTTTCCTTCCCGTTCCCGGCGATTGTCTTCGACCTGGCGCGCATGTGCCTGAATAAGAAGCTCTGAAAGGACAGGCCAAACAATAAGACCCCAAGAATCATCTAACAACCAAGGATTCACCAAGCGCTACTTTACGCAATTCGCAAAATGCTCCTCCGCTTATTCTTTCCCTTTCGTTCTCTAGAGTTCGCGCAATCTTAAACAACCCTGCGCTTAACGGAAGGACCCTTCTTTGGAATTCAGTGCCCAGGCAAACTCTGCTAAAAGCATTTCAAGGGAATTCAAGCACCTATAAAACGATGCGTATCTGTATTTAGCAAAATTAGTGAAACCGCGCCAATGGATATTAAGGCAATAGTAAACAAGTTTATTTTACAAAAAGTTACGCTCCGCACCATTTCTCACCCATTGCTGCTCTAGGTGGTTAGAATGTTGACTCTGGAGCAAGTGCAGTACTGAAAACCTTCATCGCTCGCAACTCGCTATCAGTGTCTGATACGAAAGAAAACTGTAAAACCGATGAGCCAACAAGTATTATCAACTTCTTCCGATAATTCGTATTGCTGTAGCAAGCGCCTTAATGAAACGGGTGACGGCAAGAAGAAGGAAGTTGTAAGAACCGACGAGAGAAGCCTCGTCATTTCCTTGGAAACCCTCGCGAGACACGCTTCATCCCGTTCTTACGTGAGTCATCCAACTGCTTTAAATAGTCTTGCTTGCTTTTTTCGTGACGAAGCAGCTCGGACCTCAGTTATTTGCATTTATCCCCTGGTTATTCCATTAATTATATATCAGCAAGACCAGTCCAACTTTCTCAATTCCACGTGAATAAGACATAGGAATCTTGGAGACATTTTACGCGCACTTTAACTTTGCTCTCAGTTTTGCGACTGATGACATTTTCACATCCCCAATTACTATGTAAGTTTTTACCTGAATCATACTTTAGTGAAAGCGACGTTATTTATCCTATTACCCAGAAACTGAGACAACTACTCGGGAATTTTACAATTTCATTCGATAGCCGGTACTCTCGCTTTTCACGATGCCTTCTCGCGGCATTCCAAGTCTTCCCTTTCTATTTTCCATTTAAGTGACTTTGGCTGTCCTTTCCTGGATTCAGCATCGTGCAAAGTGATTCAAAGCGATTCACTCCCCCAAACTCCACATGCTACAATGATATCTAAGAATGATATTGTTTTCGTGGCTTTCGATCGGCTCGACTTCGAATCAAAGTATTTACCAAGTTGTACGCTTCCTCCGCCCTAACCAACAGGATTCGCATTGTCCAAATTCAATTCATTTTTAGATGTATCTTTAATGTCCGCCGACGGTTTTACTTTCAAGTCTTTACAAGTTGTTCCACTCTCTGTTGGTACGATCTCCTTGCAGAGCGAGCACCCTCGTACCCTCTTCAAACCACCTTGACACTGCAGAATAAGACCTAACCTAATGCCTCTTGCTTTTTTTCCTGCGCGCGTACCACCCCCTCCGCCAACATAGTTCTCTATTAAAATCGTTTCATCCTGTCGAAAACTGTCCTTTCCAAATCTGCATTTCGTCTCTATCCTTAATTAGAGCTACTAACGTCTTTCGCAACATTGAACTAATAAGCCTAGACGCCTTAACGCCGGCGCCGTTAAAAACTGCCAGTTTATCGAAATATTGGTCTGTAAACTCAGAACGGACAGGTGGGAAAGTCGATGTATGACGTATGAAATGATGCGTATCATAGTAGATACTTGGTCGATGTAAAATGTTTCGTTTCGTAAGAAAGGGAAGGTGCTTATTCCTACGATTATTAACACGTAGTATGTGCATCCGCTTTAAATTTTGCAATGGCAAAGTAATATCGTTCATTTGTATTGAGATGAAACAGTGAATTAAGAGGAGACCATCTCGTTATGGGACGATGGTGATCTCGTGGCAGTACGCCCAAGAGAAGAATGACGCGAGTATAGATAAGCGGCAGCCATCGCTGGACGCGGCACCGCGCGGCGCGGCGCGGCGTCGCGCCGTACCGCTCTGCTGTTGCGAAAGGGTTAATTGCGTAGTGTGGAGTGAGCAATAGGTCGGTTAGATTTTCTCTGGGCGATAAAGGCGCGAGGTTCAAGGAAGCCGAGGATTCCCTCGGCTTCGTGGGAGAATCCCACAGGAAGCACACAGCGGAACCATCTTTCGGCGAGGAGGCCTCTGCCCCTCCCTCTCCCCATCCCCCTCCCCATCCCCCTCCCCATTCCCCATTCCCCGGCCTCTACCGCGGCCAATGCACCTACTCCTTTACCAACACCCTTTTTTCCTTGCGTCCACAAGAAGGAGGCCTCCGAATAGATTTACCACCGGAAATGATCGCATCGTAACGAACAGGTGCCGGCACTCCGAGGACATTTCGGCTGCCAGACACAATGAGGCGGTTTTAATGGCCGTGAAATGATTCATCGGGGACAAGGCAAGGTGCATCAGTGACGGTTAGTCACTTTAATCCCTCTGCCCCCCCCCCCCCCCCCCCCATTCAACCCCATCATCCTCGCTAGATAGTTCCCACTAGTCCTCTTTGCACTTGCTAGCCTCACAACATTTACTTTTATAGCCGATACTTTAATAGGACTCGACTCTACCGTGGAATTGCGCGAGCTCGGTCGCACATTCGACATTCGTCGATATTATTGCCTCCCTTTACCTATAATACTCTCCATCCGCCAGGCCGTCCAGCCAATGCAACTGAAACTGTAGGCATTTTACCACTACTACAATTTAACAAGGAGAATGAGTAATGCCGAGCATAGCTCTCCTTTTAAAATATGAGAACCGGCCATTTTGCCGACTAATTGTTTTAAAGGGATCGGTGAAAATGGAATTTGCCTTTCTGCTGTAGGGACGTTGGATATTAATATTATTTCCAATGCTCGCGTTATCAATTATCTGTCTCTCGACTAAGCCCTTTTAACCACTAAACCCTCCGAGCGTAACTTTCATTATAGAATCATACCGGGAACGTTATCGGGATTAGCACGTATGCTTCATTCGCGTATGTGTGGCTATGTTGGACGGATAAGCCAAAGTAAACACAGCCACTTTAAAAAGGTCGTTTTTCTAGATCGTGTGTTCGAGGCTATAAGCACGCTCCACGGCAATGTAAACCTGAACTAGTCAAATCTTGTTGTCGAGTCAGGCAAATAAATTCGAAAATACCTTTCGCTTCCGTTGCTTCCCCACACGTACTACTGCTTATTTAGATATTCCTTTTCTCTACATATTTCATTCTACTATAAGAGTTTCGCTCCAGCTATAGATCACTGTTGAAGCCTGAATCATTCATTAATCGGCATACATCTGTAGTTATTGTTGGATCAAATAGCAGAGGTGGTGAGATAAAGAGGAGATGCTCCGCATCAAGGAAGATGCCAACACTTCAGTTGACGCCGACGGTATCTCTCTTATCATCTTTATTCCCTCTCGTCCCTTTTATCTGGTAGGGCGCGTACTCCCTTTTGGAGGGCCGCCTTTTCCACGATACACTCCTCGCTTCTTCCTCCCCCCTTCTCAACTCTCTTACGCCCCGATAACCACTATAAATATGTATTTAGGGCTTTGCTATAGAAACCTGAATACTCTTTAACGAGCCTCTCTCCCATCGCAATAGTTCCAACTTGGCCCTTATACATTAGATAATAAGTAAGCATTTTTCTAACGCCATCTCAAAATAAGAGGCTTTCAACTTTTTCCCACCTTTCGCATCCTAGTAGTTTTCTTTTGATTTTCATGCGGTGATTGATCTCACGAAAACATCTCTCTTTTTGATCTTTCACAATTCTGTCTCTAGGAATAAGGTACCACATTTAACCTTCGAATGGCCAGGCGGCGCTTTTAAGCCAAATACTAAAGACGTCGTGATCTGCATTATTTTTTCATTATACATATATTTCATATGACCTGAAAACCGTTCGGACAACAAGTGGTTCAAGTAAAATAAGTTAAACTTTGTTTCCAAACTGTTGTGGATATCGTTGTAATCGGTTTCAACTGTGTCAGAGTGGAACGCCCTATCAATCCCAGGCGTTCGAACAGAAGTTCGTTTGGACAAAACTGTTATTGCACCCATTAATATAGGGTGATTAGAATCAACAATTTCAGTTAAGCATATTAAAAATGGGGAGAATTTGAGCGAGCCTGCATCGAAGAATCGCTTTCCGATATAACCTCGATTCTCCGAGAATACACGACGCCGTTTTTTTCGGAATTTCGCATAAAGCCGCGGCATGAACACTAATATACCGGCGATATGCAAATGAGTTGGATGATGGTGGGGAGGGGGGCTCGGGTTTATAAGGCAAGTAGAAGCAGATGAAGAACGCGACGGGTGAATTGAGGCCATTCCTTCTCGAAATGAAGCCGCAGCAGTTAGCGTAAAATTCAGGCTTATCGGCGTTCTGGCATCGATATCAGACTTATTCACGGGAAGCTAGTACTAATTAAACGATAACGGCATTCAATAGAAATGGCGGACGTACGACACGAGCATATGTTCTAACTAACATAGTATAATCCAAAGAAACCGAGTGTTGGCCGAACCATCAGTAGCTGGAACCTAGTCAGAAGTTTTCTCTACTAAAAGAAAGGTCTATAAAAATAAAGCTTCTGTAATAAAGAAGACACGCGCCGGTGTACTGCGCTCAGGCTGACGGTGAACGGTTGAATAATCGATGGAAAAGAAGCTTTAAAAGATCTATTTATGGTATACCTTCGTCTCTACAGATTCTAATAGGATCGATGCGAGGATATAACGCCAGTGTTGGTTATAAAGAAATAATTGAGTATACGTAAGAGATTAATATCTCTCGGAGATTCTACTTTCGTCTGGTGTGAGAAAATAGAGTTTAAAACTTTGTCGACACACACGTTGACTCAAGTATACCTACTTTCATGTGGGCATCGGGGTCCAAGGGGAAGAAGCATTAGTCGATCTGGCTGGAAGTTGGACGGGGCCACGCCGACCACGCGCCCCCTTTGATTTATGATGCCAGTCGAAGGCCACGTCAAAGTCGTTCAACGATAGGCGGCTGTGGCCGAGCATATTCTCCCAGCTTCCATCTTCCACCTTATATCTTCCAGTTTCGGCCAGGAAGAGCTCCAGCCACCAGCAGTACGTCCACGCTGCTAATAGTGCTCCTTGCCAATTGTTATTGGTTTATTAGGGCTTCTGAAGAGCTCGGACATGGGAAATGATTAGGTTAGATAGCAGTAGCACTAATGGCCAATCTGTGCGCGATGAAACATCGATGCGAGATGTAAGATGCAATGCCGATTGGGAATGGCGGGCGGCCGCTGCGACGCTAGAACTTTGCCGACTCGAGCCGCCTGCAAGCCAACTAGCCAGCCGGTTTCCCCCCTCGATATTACACCATTTATCAGTCGATTTAAAGAGAATGGTTAACTTTGCTTTTATATCTTGAATCCTCTTTCGAGTTCACTCATAAAGCATTCCTGTCTTGTTAATTGGCTTTTACCACTATTTCCATAGGGCTTCCAGAGCTTCACACTGATAACTTCTTCCTGAAGTTGCGTACGCCTTTCAAACCTTTCAAACTTTCTCATTAATAATTGTCTGCTTTCATTAGTAAAATACAATCTATGACATCTGTACTTGCAAACCAATTTGAAGCCTGCAACTCAATTATACAATCTTTTATCCTCTCAAGTGAAAGTTGCAGAGTGCCTATTTAGACTTTTCCGATCGTGAAACCTTGGGCAATTGTGCAAGTCTTTCTTTTATATCCAATTACAATGGCGAGAAAAAAATATGTGTTCATTTACCCGTAATGATTACATTTTATAGATTATAGTTACGCTCATCTACACTCGTCTTTCCTTTAATTCGGATTCATTCTAGCTCAGTCAATCGTTATTCAGGCTTTCTGGGAAGAAATGGAAAATTGCTTGGTTTCCGTGATAGAGTTCAGGTGTTTCAGTGGGTAGAAAGATGTGCTTGTTTACCGTAACAATATCAAGAGGTATAATAAAACGGGAGTAGCCTTTTCGAAGCCATACTTGAAGTAAGATTCACCTCGGCACGAAGTATTCTTTTGCGAATAGTTATAAATAATACGCTTATTGCTAGCAACTGCTGATGTGATTGGTAGGGGGATTTGCAGGACGAATGGGAGGGACAGGTGGGTGGGATTGGGTTGGTGCTCGATTGGGGGGTAATGGGGCCAGAGTAACTCTGACTCTGACTCTGCCTCTGCCTCTGCCTCTGCCTCTTTACTGCTCAGGATTAGCAATGTGTTTCGCCGTGAAATCTTTGATAGGATTTACGTCTGCTTTTAAGGTTTTAGCGCTCGAGTCCGCCAGTATTTGCATTCGTAAAAGTGCCTTATTCGGCTAGAATCGAGCCACTCGTATCGGCGACCCACTTTCCCGTTCCGTTATCCCATCGAAAGCGCATACCGCAATGCTCTTAAGGCTTGTCTTGCCGCACGGCTTAAGGGGGGACGCTTATCTAGAAGCCTTAAAAACTGATCCATTTTTGGGATTTTTTCTCAAAAATCTTTGGTACGAGTTCCATCTATATTTTCTTATTACAAGAGGCTTCTTTTGCCTAACTTTTAGTAATTTTTTCATTCCCATATAATTAAAATTGTAAGTGCCTTGTAACATCTTCCATTCCTAAAAAAAATCCTAAATATATGTATAGAAGTTCAACACAAATCTCTCTCAAAGCTTGTAGATATTTTTATTGTTATGTGTTCCAACGTATACTGTGATTTTGAAAGCAGCAGTGTCACACTTTCTAATCATTTTCTTCTTTTAGACATTTCACATCTGCCCTGCTTCCTTTGCCATTAACCTTTTCTATACTAGTATTTGACTGCCCTTACGCTTCCATTAGTCGTACTGTCACAAATTTTAGCATCGGCAGTTGTTTTGAAGTATTTCCATAGATTATAAATGTTTGCTTTTTATCTCCATCGGTTTGAAGGAGTTGAATAATCAAATAGTTTCCAAATGATAAATTTCCCTCGAGTGTACATTTATACAATTAAAGAATACTGACAAATATTTGCCACCATTGTGTTTTCGAAATATTAAATATTGCGTACGGTGCATGAAATTGAAGGGAAGAGGGTGGTTAATTTTCTCCCCTTCCGCTCTTTATACCGATCTATACTACCGGGATTTAATAGGAAAAAGCAATTTCTGTTGCGAAGCTGAATTTATTTGACCCCTTAGCGTGCACATTCGAATTAACTCGAGCGGAAGGCGATTGGCTTTAAAAAAAAAGTGCGCATTAAAGCTATAATTCAGTGTAGATTATTTAATTTAACGGTCAGAATTGTTAAAAGGAAGCGCGATGCAATTGCAGACTATATGATTTATTTGAGCCATTGCCAGTAGGGGTTGTTACACGGTAAGTATGTAGGTGGGGGGTGAAAGAGAGGGTTGGAGGTAATTATGCTATATAATATGCACTCAAGTAATGAGAGGATGACAAGGGCAGCGATCCAGCTTTCATGCCTTGAAAGATCCATTTACTAGTGAGCAAATCTTATGTTAGTACTTTTTACTCTACTATATTCCATGATTTCCTTGTGCGTACAGTGTTCCTTTTCTTTGTGCTTTCTGTCTATTACGTTCGGACTCTTTGAAAAATAGTGGCTCTAGTTACTTCTATATGGAAATATAGAGTGGTATTAAGAGGTCAGATTTTCGTTTGCGGATGACGCGGAGATCCATGCAAAGAGACGATATTGGAGCCAAATGACATTTTATTGACACGTCCCTCGCATCCTAAAGCATTCGATTTACCTTGCTCGGAGCAGGTATCTCCAGCTGCCAGATTCACAGAGAATCTTTTCACTCATATCATTTGTGCAGAAGCATTACTCGCCGCTGGTGACACGATGCCAATATCGCAGTAGGAAATTGGGCCAGCAGCAGCAGCCATGAAAAATCAATCCGTTCCAATGAATTAACTTTGTCCCATTCTCATCTGCGGCAATCCTACAACCCTTTCTGTACCTATCTATTTACCTTCGTCTTCTCTCTTCACAATTTTCAAGCCAAAAGCAGTTCTGCTCATCCCACCGTAATAAACATTTCTCTCAAATTTCTTTTGAAAGGAAGGACTCTGAGCCGCCGAATTCTTTGCAAATTTAGATCCGACCTCCCAGTTAGCCTTCTAGGAGAAAGAAGCGACCGCGTACCTATATACAATACATATACCGCGTGCATAGATAGGTATAGATATGTATGTAGAAGACACATTACTCTCTGTATACTGATATGTATAAACTAGCATCGATACAGGTACATGGCTATCTTTACTCATTCTTTCTTGCTCGATGAAATAGTCTATGTCTATAGGATAGGAAAAGGGAGGAAAGCATTACAAGGGGTAACTGGGAAATGCACATATGGATGTATGTTATGTAGTGTGATCCTGTGGATGAAGCAGCCATAAGTGCGCGTATTCCAAACAGATCGAACTAATCCCATGGATTCGCGTTACTTGCTAAAGTAGGTTTTGCGCATCTGTTTAGAATTCAAGCCGACCTCATTGTGCGCAGGTTAATCGACCTTTAGGCCTTAGGTTCGATGTTGGCCAGATTGCCCTTTCAGTGGAACTGCACCGGCTGGCCGGTGCAGATAGAATTCGGCCTTCATCGATCGACAGTCATATCTGTCTAGATAAGTGCTTGACCCACAAATCTCAAAGTTTATACCGACTATTAGAATCGCCCTTCGAGCAAAAGTGATGAAATTCAAGATCTCTTTAGTTTAGCCTTTATGGCACATTGATTTAAATGCTCCATTCTTGAGTGGCTCTCTGTTTTTGAAAGGATATCACCTTCGGTTCTTAAATTGCCGGATATCCCGGTTTTGGTGTACATCTTTTAACATTTTATCATTTTCAAGCTTCTTATAAATATTTGCATGCAAACTAACACTTGTCGTATATTTATTCTTGTGAATAAAGAGTAAACAGATATATCTTAATCTCATACGCATTTGTCTGTATAGGCCATTTTGACAAAGGATTTTTGGAGAATCGTACTTACTCGACGCACAGGAAGCTTATTTTTAGTTGTCACTTGATTTAGCGACGTCCCTGGTGAAGTTAGGAAGCAGAGAATTTACATTGAGATTAGCAGAATGAGTATTAGTAAAGCAGCAATCTTGGAAATTCAGGGCATCCATAGTATCAGATTCTGTTTAGATTGAGAGCGAGGATGTAGTTGGGGCGTTGCATTGCGATTCTATCACCATTCTGCTGACATAGACCGGCATTTCGCTTGGCCCATGGGACTCTTGATCTACATGAGCATCGATCCTCTGAATCGTCATCATCACATCAACATCTCCATTTTCAGCCAGAGATACATCAGTATCAAAGTCTGTTTTCTCGCGAATTTTGCAGAAGCAGACAGGTAAGTAGAAAGGCATATTCGCTGAGAATTTGGCCTGGAATATAAAAGACTCAAGAAAAACTTGGCCGTTGCGCACACGACGATTTGATATTTCCAGGTATTACAGATCTACTATTCCCGACAGAAATTCCCTTTTTCATATATTATCACGAATACGATATTGCATTTAATATTAGTGACCGATCGATCGTTGAATAAATTATAAGCAGTAAAAGGTATGGGGCTAAGTTGTTATGTGGAAGTGTTGGTAAGAATGGGTTGGTCATCGAATGGAAAATATTTCTAATACTTAATGTCATTTGAATTGCTGCTGTTTTGTGGGTCGATTAGAGGAGCCTGAAGTGTGCTTTAGGTTTAGCGTGGATCCCGTGGGGGGAGTTACGGAGCGACAACGACCGATGGGAGGCTGACGGCTCTTAAAAGGAAACTTCTCCCAAAGGTGTTTCGGCCTAAAAGTTTAGCGTTAACCGGGAGAGTGGTACGCCGGGTATGCGGCGCGTCCAAGCCGAAAGTTGAAGCTTTTGCTCCTGTGGAGCTAAATAAAATAGAATAAAGTGGGGAAATGGAGTGCGATAGATAGCCATGGCAATAGCGATAGCGACATAGGAATAGCACTGGCCGAGCCGTGCCGAGCCGGGCCGAACCGACCGCGCTGCTTCGATCGCTAAGGGTAAGGATCCATTTGGCCGATGCTCCCGCCGCCAATTCGATCACCGCTAGCCGACCAACCTAGGACACCCGCTCTTCTCTAGTTTCTACCAAAACTAACTTCTCCCACCCTCCACTTTCTCTTCTATCGGAGATAGCCTCTCCGCAGTCACCGATTTATCGAACCATACATATCTATCTGCAACCATTTCCCATCCAATGCATACACGAATCAAGATAGTTTTTCTCAACTCACACATTTATTATACCCATTTACCTATCTGTCTATCTATCTATCTATCTAGAAATCATGCTTATAGAGAACTGTATCGTTAGTATCAGTCTTATTATATTTTCAACTATTTGTCTATTGATTGACAGGACGCTTTGGTTCCTGTTAAAAGCTTGAATATATTCATATTGACGTATGTTTGTATGTTGACATTTTATTCCATTGGCTAATGGAGAAGCGAGTGCGATGGATCGGAAAGTGGTCCGAATACATCTCTAAAATGTGTTTTTGTCCGGAATCACTGCTCTTGTGTTATGAACATTTTACACGAATGTTTTCATAAAATGGAAACATGGGGATATATTTGGCAGTGAGGGAAGGTGAGAGGGAGAATATTTGCTGGGACGTTCTTATATTGGAAAACTCGGCAATTCGAGGATATGATGTATAACAGTGGGTGTTGTTCATTTGAAATTCCAGGCACGATAGCAGAATGTCGATATCGAACTGAAAAAATAATCACTCCCGGGCCACGATCTTGGAGGTACGCCGATATTGCGTAGCACGGCCTGTAGCTCGAGAATGTGCGCATTCCACCTGGCGTTGCAAACCCACGATAACGCGAATGGGCCAACCTATCTGAAACACGAGCAGTTTCACCATTTTTTCTGCATGGGTACTCTTTCTCCCACTCGAGGGATCAACTGTACTCCCCTGCATTCCGCAGGGAATATTTTTGAAAAAAGAAGACTTCCGCCAACACTATATGTATTCGGCGCTCTACATTCCTATTCCATGATTTTCCTCATATTCCTCTCCTATCCGCTATCTTTCTCACCAAATCAAAACATGTGTGTTGTTTACCTCTTGGCGTAATATGAAACTGCAGCTAGCAACGGATCCCTCCAAACCAATCCCAACTGTTTCTCTAAAAAGGAAATAGTTGCTAATTCTTGCCAAGCGAGAAATATAGATTTACCCTGAAGCCTCTTTTAATTTCGTTCAATTATTGCTCAGCACTTCAACTTGCAGACTCGCCGGAACTAAAATGAGAAATTGTTTCGAACGGAGGAAATTCAGGCAGCCGGTTTTACGGGCTATGAGCTCACCTTCCTTTTCTACTCTTTCGAGTGTTTCTCAGTCAAAGAAGGAAGTTTCGCCAAGTTAAAGTTGGATCGTGGTTTCTCGGTGGGTTATGGAGCAAGCACGGAGCCAAGCTAGCTCCTAAAATGAGAGGTTAATCATGGCTTTGCTGGAATGCCTGCTCACCATCTTTCGCATTTCAACGCTTACTCTGATAATTCAATGTGAATCAGAATTATTTTCACTCGGAGAAACGGCTCTTCTTCTATTACCTTCTTCTTTACACGCCTGCTTGGTAAAACCATTTTCGCTCTCATCCCACCTTACTCAAACACCCTTTTTTATTACCCCGAGTTATTGCTATTTGCCAGTTTACTGCTCGCTTCTCGGTCTGGCATAGAATTATTTGCAGAAACAGCTACTATATAGTCTTGTGTGAAAGTAGAGTCGGCTAAATAAAAATCGGGTAACATTACAAAGAAGACTGCTGGTGCTCGTAACCGAGTCGAGCGGGTTAATTACGGCAAGGGTGCAATTACTTGTGGAAACTCGCTGGTTGCTGGCCTGGCGAGTGAATGAAATTCGTCAGCAGAATGTAATTTGGTAGTAACTCCGGGGGGTGAGAGATCCGAATGGAGAAAAGGCGATTTTTCCGGAACAAGACAATATTAGAAGGAGAGGGTTAAGGTTAGGGTTAAGGTTAGGGTTAAGGTTAGGGTCGGAGGAGCAGCAGCCTTGGCTCATTTCAACGCTTCTTCAGGTTACACTCCGTTTTTCCGATTACCCGCGCCCTCGTTTCTCCCAACGGCATTATCTTTTATCCGCTACCGACTTTTCTCCTTATTATCCCTCCTTCCTCTCTGACTTCAATTATCCCAGCACATGCTCCACCGGGCCAGCGTACCATCTTCTGCTTCCGCTAGCCCTCTTCCAGTTCTTTAAATCTACCTTTAGCTTTACATCGTCCCATCACGTCCCATTATCGCCCACCAATCCGAATAGCTGTCCTCTCCTTCCAACAAACATCTCACTTTTAAACCACTATCAAGCAGACACTTTTCCTCCTTAAATTCATACCTTTAGCGATTTTTCACCGGATTCGAAAGAAAACCTATATTGAAATAAGCCTCGTTACGGTGAGCCTGACAATAGGTTTCTTTCTTAGAGGGAAGAAGGAAAGCTCTCTAAGTGCGCCATTTTCTTTCCCACTGACCGGAGAAAAGGGCAACATCTGTCACTAGCGGTACGAGTGAAATAGATTTTTTTCAAAGACATTGAAATGACTTTACCGAATGGCAACTGTGCTTTTGATGTTTTCAGCGATTTGCCGAGCTTTTTTGCCATACCTTGCCTGTCTAAAGATATTGCGCCGTGTCGTGAAACACTGGAGGACTCGAGTTGTCATTGACTGTGCACGCTCTGGTGGTATCTGCCTTTAATTCACCATCCTCTTTTAGCCCCTTCTTGCACACTTGTTCCTCCTGTTTCCCTTAAGTAATCACTAACATATCTCAAGATCGGCTCTTACCGCGACACAGATTTAAGGCACGCTGTGCACTTTCGGCGCTTGCTTGATTAAAAGGCCTTCTGACTTCTATTCTTCTGGCTTCTGCGCCGCCACCTTTCGCTCCTTCGTCATTTCTCAGCAGCCTCTCGGCTACTTGGCCCTTCACTGCTCTCTCTTCTCATCACCTCCCCTCTCCTATCCTCTCCTTTACCCCCCTCTCTCTGCATACCTCTCTTCTACTCTCTTGCGTTGCCGAGATGTTCTCGGCCTCACCGTCCCGCACCGTCCCGCGTCGGTCAGTATTTGCATCGCAACGCGTGCCCCAAACGAACTCTGTTAATTGGATGACTCTCTCTAGCTGAGGTGCTCAGACCCAACTTTTTTTCGTCATTCCTCCGAAATAACAACGAGCATCAGACGGGGCCTATACACGTGTACAATTGTAACCAAGTTGAGGAACATATAGAATACTATGTGCTTGTATCATCAATTGGGACAGACAGAGCGAGAGCCACTCGTTACTCGTAAACTCGTAACTCCTAACCTTCTCAGCCAAAATACAACCACTCTTCTGTGTTTGCTGATTTTTCGAAATACCCTTTATATGTATATCTGGTTTAGTAAAGTCTTCCCCTGGAAAGAAACGAACCTTGTCCGATCGGAGTCTGTTATCGGAGGAATTCGTGCAGGAAATCGAACCAGCTCGCGGAATGATTTATTCTTTCCGAGCAAACAGAAATAAAAGCGAGACGCAGACTTTTATCTGGAGACCGATATGAACTCTGTAGAGGCGTTGCTCTCAGCTTCGATTTCACCAGATGATAATCTGTGTGGCCAATCGGATTGTTAGACCCCTATTTTTGTCAAGCGTAATTGCGATCTGTTGGTCGCGCTTTAGTAATTGTATGTATTGGTTTGCCAGTGTTACGTTGGCACAGTTGCTCCTGTCCTTTGTCACACTTTGTTAAATGCCAGCCGCAGCCAGCGAAACACTCGCGAGAAATTTGTTTAGTCATTTGTCAACCTTCCATTTTTGAAGGAGTGTACCTGCAATGAATTATGCTACTAGAACATATTGCTTGCGCAGTAAAACATTCAGCCAACCAAATCGAGTGAAGTCGAGCAGGGTACAAATCACCGATGGTTATTGAAAATTCAAGCTGTTCTTCGATTCCTCCTACCTCTCCCATCAGTTTTTCCTTTATCCTGTATCATTTCATCCCTAATTATAGGGCGTGTCTACTATTTAACATATAAAATTGTCAGTGTATACATTGAAAACAACATATGTATTTTGGGGTAATTGAAGAATGATAGATAGAGTTTAGGTGTCTAAGTCTGGAGCTGACTGAAAAGGGGACGACCCACTGGTAAAACATTGTATGTTGAAAAGAAATATGTATGGAAAGTAAAGATTAGAAAGTATAGTAAAACATGGACCTAGATATAGTAGGAGAAGTAAGAAAAAAAGTATTTTCCATGGGAGAAGGAGTTGGGTGAAAGGAAGGAGTAACCGGGATGTCTGCATCGAGGGTGATAACAGTGGGTGGAACGAACTAGAAAATCGAAGTGCCAGGCGCCGAGTGGAAATCGGTGTTGTAATAAAATACTTTCGACAGCTTCCACAAATTGCTCAGCTTGATCGACTAGGACTTGCGCCATCCTGTTACCTTGCAGATCAACCTTCCCGCGTACTTTCCATCTCCCTAACTTTCAGAACATCGCAAAACAACTTGACTGCAACAAGTACAAACAAGTAGAATCTGCAATCCGATTTGCAAAAACTCTTAATCCTGTATCAACTGTCACTGTCGTATTTACGTTTTCCCGTCATACTAATGATAGGATTGAAATAATTTATTTATTATGCTATATTGCACTTGAAAATATTTTCGGCTAATAAACATTGTCAATGTGATTGTAATGCATTCCTCTCGTATCTAAACTTTAAATAGAAATGCACAGGTAGACATGAGATATCGCTACCAAGATCAAATAAAAGGGCGAGGGTTAATAATTTGGGAGGATTAATCATAGCCTGCTTAACGGAAGATTGAATTCCTTGCAAAATTCGAAACAAGTGGCTGGAGATCGAGCGAGGCTGACCCTAGCTTTATCGTGTTAATTGAGGAACAAGAGAATTGCTCTCCTGTTGACAGTTTTAATTCTGATAAATGAATATCATCTTTTGCTCGCCGCGATTCGGCGTTGTCAGTAAATTTCTAGTGGAAGCAAGCTATAAATCATGTCTGCGTGTAACAGAGTTACTAACGAGTGAGCTTTCGAGTGTCAGCCGGAGCTTGCGACGCCAGGTTGCTGAAGACTTGGCTCAGGGGTCTCAAGGGTCTCCAATGTGTGTATCATAAACGGCAAGGTAGTACCAGCTACAAGCTTACACGCCTTCGCGCCTTTGCAAGAAAGGCTCGTCGCGACGTGACGCGACGCGACGCGACCCGACCCGACACGACGCCCCATTATAGCTATATGTATGTATACCGTTAGTTTGATATGAGTTAGGTTTCGTTCCGCTCCGTAACCCCGGCATCTATTCTATTCTCACAGCATGCGTCTTGTACATACTTACTTTATACATTACTAAACTAAATACTATATTATTAATAGAAAAATATGCATATTAGTAAAGCCTAGAGTAAAGCCTTTCGAAAAAGGAAAATCTTGACATTTCCCATTGATAGTCCTGAGTTACCTTAATTCCGATTTGAAAGATCTACTATCTAGATATCCGAATACAAATCATTCTTGATCCCGGTGCCTTGTACTTCTTGTTCGGCATATATGCACTCGATACGCTCACTCAGAGATTTATGGAAATCTGATAGTTACTTATTGATTAGTTCATGAATATGTATGCAGGCTTTCCTTTGTCGTTAACGCTTTCTGCACATATAACACTTTATCATGTTGATCTCGCGATACCGAGTACCCGCTATTCATGATGTCTATTAACTCGAGACATATTATAGGACAGTTAGGTTTTTCTTATCTCGAATCTAGTTGGCATTTGTTGAAGAACACGCAGATTTTACACCCTTCATGAGTGTCTACGTATATATGTCAAGCGAGATGCAGCCAATTTATTTTCGAATTGTTATATTTCTCCAGCGACAGACGAAAAGCAATCGCCGTTCCGAAAATGAATACTCCAATCGGGGAAGTACGTCAGCCTGATTTCATCCTTTATTCAAGCTGGTGTCCGAAAGCCCGATAAATCGTATCTATATTGACAATGAATATATCTAGTTGATGAGGTGCTATCTACTGGTCCAGTTTAATCGCGCAGTTATAATAAAAAGGCAGATTTAGAGCGGAAGTCAGGTAGCTCGAGAAAGAGATGTAAATATCTTGTCTGACAATGCAACAAAGGAAGAGAAAGGAGTATTTCCTTTCTACATACATATAATACACATAGCATAGATATAAGACGATTCATGAAACGCGCACAACTCTTATTGTATTACAGATAACACATCATTAGCGACGATTTATAATGGATATTATACGTTTTGTAGCTTTTGCCATCAACTCGAACACCCTTAATCTATTTTTAAATACTTATAGTATGCGCAGAAAATGGCAAGCCAGAATGGCTTTGAAAGGATGTTTCACCACTTATTACCTTCTGCAACTTTGCTGATCTACTCTATTTAAAAATTCAGCAGACGACTAGACGCATAGTGCTACACTTGACACCCTTTGAATCTTCTTTCGCAGTGGATCGCGCCTAAGCATTCACGGATTGAAGAGGGCGGGAGCACTTTCCAGACAGTTAGCAGGGATTAAACTTTCTCGGAAGTTGGTGGAAAATCTGTAGTGACTAAGTTTGAAAGGATTGACAGGCGGCGAGTTCTCCGCGACGTGACGCGACACGCGATGACGCGACGACGCGACGACGCGACGATGCGACGACGCGACGCAATGCTCGGTGATGACTGCTGGTGAGTGGCCTTAGAGTCCCAGGGGTAGGGAGGGAAGCAGGCGGCCCAGTTCCAAGGTTCCTCATTATTCGGATGGCAAACTTCTGCCAATGAGGAGGACGAACAGCTCGGATAAGGAAAGTTGTCCGGTAAGGGAATACGGTAAGGGAACTGGCAATGCCGCGCGATACCTCGCGTCTCTGTCTCCCCGATTCAACCCTCATCGTACGACCATCAAGCAGAAAATAAGAGAATCTCCAAAAAAATCCTTTGCTTCGAATTTTTCCGCTTTCCATTCGAGAAGCTCGAGCTCGAGCTTCAAAAGCTCTTTCAATTTCGCCGCTTTCCGACAACCATAAACGGTTGACGAAAGCCAACCTTCGTCGGAGTACCACGCTGATAATACCTGTGGTTTCCTGATCCGCTCTAACCTTGTTACCTATATGCGAATTAACCGAGCTCTCATTAACAGCAACTAATTTCAATGATTACGCGGCGATCCCGATGCGGTCGGTTACATTTGCGGAATTCCAGAAAGACGATCCTATTGGAATATAACTACGTCATGGCGCTGAAATAGCGGTGAACATTCGACTAATTAATTCCGGAAAATGTTTAAATCAAGGTAATTTGAACTTGGAACACGGAGCTACTCTCCTACTGTTTCTGTAGCTTTTCTGCAATACAGACTGTGATTCGCTTTATTTTATACTATTTATGCCTTTGTCGCAGTGATATTCTTCCCGCTTCTCCACTCTTCCCCTTTCGCTACTCAGGCGCAAACTCATTTGCGATCGTGTCCATTACCGAATGGTACTTGGAAACATCTATCAAGTAATCTAAAAATACACTCTTGAAAGGTTTGACATGCCAGGAAAGTGAACTTTGGGAAGCATCTGGCACCTGGAATTACTTTTGCAAACTAAAACTGATAGCCGGTCAGCTGTGTTTTATTGGTGCCGCTAGCTATCCCTTTTACAAAGCTTTTATCTTCTTTACGTCGCGCGTTCCTTTGAATTTGCCTGCTTTTTCAATGATTCTTTGTCGATTGCCATTCTACTCGTTTCTAACAGTTAGTAACTACAAATAACACAATCGCTCGACAAATGTTTTATACCTATATTCGAGAGTGTAGAAACCCTGTCAAGTAAATACTTATTACTACCTTTAGAATTAGCGCTAATGGTAATTGAACTTGGTTTATGATGTTAATTTTGAGACCAAAGACGTACTAGTGGGGTGGCAGTATTATTATTAGCATAAATTATAGTATTAATAAATTGGTAAACATTTATTTTGACGACAAGAAGTGTGGAGACTAGCGTCTTGGTAGTAGAGGAAGCTTCCTATTATATGTACTAAGTATTCATGTATGGTGATGATTGCACACCCCAAGCTACATAATTACAGTCTCGCCTTTTTTTATCGCCACTGCCGACTGACAAGTAGCCCTAACAGCATGTTCCCAAGCGAATCGGGTGAGTATGCTCACTTGCCGGTAAAGCGTTGCGTTTGACAGACCACTGGCTACCTAAGACTGCGTCTACCCATAGCCAGCTGTCAGTGGTGCTTTCATGCCACTTGAGTACTCACAGAACCGCGCCTTGCACCATGCACTATGCATCACGCACCGCGCACCGCGCATCACACACCATCACCCTCCCTTCCTTCCTTCCTTCCTTCCTTCCGCCCTTCTTTCCTTCCGTTCTTCCGTCCTTCCTTCTTCTACCTTTCCTTATATCTTCTGGCGCCCATCTGCCCTCCCTATACATACATATATACTTTCATATTTCTCTCCTCGAAAGAGATATCCGTAGAACAATTAACAGCTATTGAACTTGGTGCTGCCTAGACTAACAAGCAAGGCAGAACTTTCTTTTGAAAATCAGAACATTTCATTATGGTAAAACTAGAGGAAAGCGAGATATCGCTCGGTCGATTAAAGTAAAGAGAACCGATGCATCGTTTAGCAACTGTAGTTGATGTTAGTGGAGGTTTGGTTCACAGTTTAGAGGGTGATTCGGTGAAATAAAACAGATATAAAATCGTATTCGCTGTTTGCTTTGATGTCTCAAGCAAAACGTGCGGCAAATGCGAACGAGATAGCGAACGAGCATACCGGCCGTAAAGCTTCGAGGTTCAAAGCAACCGGCGTCTTTGAGTCTCGAAACTCCTAAGCCGACATTTTCAATCGGACATTTCTGACAGATCGCATCAGGAGGTTCTATTTGGGATTTTTGCATAAGCAAATGAAGTGACGTCGAAGTGACGTCGAAGTGACGTCGATGTGACGTCAAAGTGTCGTCGAAGTGATGGAGCGGCGAGTATCGTTAGATGTTGGACATTCAGCGAAGCAGATAGATTTAGTAGGACGGGATAGATAGCGTTGCGTGTAGGTGTACATAAATTTCGAACGGTTTACCGAAGACAGAGTGGCTATCTGGTATGAGTGTGCGTACACTCCATGAAATGTGCCATCCGTGTCTGGTAGAGCAGCGTCGAACGTAATTCTCTCACGCGAAAGAATATCTCCGGGCGAAAGGATTAAGCAAATGCCCGCTGTGTTTTAACTGCGAGTGCTAGGCTGATCTATATCAAAGCTTGCCGAGGGATTAGCGTGTCCCAGTTTCGCCCGACCCGACCTGACCCGACCCGACCCGCCCCACCCCACCCTCTACTCCCACGACCCGACCAGCCACAGCACTGCCACATACGCGACACTTTATTAGCAGTAGGACCGACTGCACACCACCCTCCATTCAAGTACGTAATCGTCGCACAGCCAAACTTCCCGAGCGTCATCACTGTCACTTCTCTATCCTCCCTTGATTGATCTACCAGCTTCGTTGCGGATAACAGATATACATCTCACTCTGCTACCGTACAACCTCGACACCCACAATTTTGTTAACACGCTGACCGTCATTCTCCCGATTGCCGCTACTAACCTCATTCCCTTTCCAAAATTCGACCAATATAAAATCCGACTTATAAATAAAGTGTATTCTTAAGACCGAATACTGAATCAATGGACCAGTGGTTCAAAGTAACCAAGTAATCAGTAATAAATCAATAAATAGGACGTGTTTTGTGTGGGAAATGGAGCCCATTATCAGAGAAGCAGTACAGAGCAATTACTTTTCTCGGTGGTGCCAATGTTATAAAATAGTGTTGTTCAGCTCTTTATTGACTCTCGATGTGAGTTTGATATGAGATTTAAGCTAATCGTTGATCAGGCAACGAATAGTAGAAGAAGGAAGTGGCAGTGGTGGAATATGAGGACCAAACATGCTGCCGGGGCCAGGGATCGTTATTGCCCGGTCTACCAGACTTTATCTCCGTCTTCGTGCGACGCACTTCTCCATTTTGCTTTCCTACCTAATACTTAGGGTGCGATCTTGTCTGTCCGCCCTAAAGATACATATCCAATGAAATTTCTTATTTCCACTCTTCCCACGAACTCACATTATCTTCCGATGTTTCATTATCTTATTCTGAGCAGTGCCTCGATCAAATACCACTAACAACGGATGCTTTAAACTCGAAATTCTTGGAATAAAACAAAATTTTGATTATAACTCTGTATTGACCCGAAGCATTAAATCTACGATGAGATCAATTAAGTTTCTAAAACTAACCGACTCGATTTTCTCTTTCAAGTGAGAATCGTACCAATACTATGTTGGGGTCGCCTAACACTTCAGCGTCCTTTAGTAAGTCTGTAAATCATTCGGAAATTATAATAGTTTAGAGCGTTTCTTAGAGATACGTATATGTATACGTTATATGTATGCTGTGAGAATAGATTTATCATTGAGTGTTGCGAACGGAATATGCTTTTGGCATAAAATAATTAAGCGTTAGCACGCACGAAGGCCTGTAATTGAGTTAATTAGGGGAAAGAGAGAGGCTGGGGTATAAGGTAGATAAGTGACTGGTAAGTGAGCGAGATAGTATAGTTGTAAGACAAGATTTCAGCGATGGAACGAGAGGATAAAACGTTTCAAGTTCACTGATCGAGATCAGGGTCGGCCGATAGCGGTTCGCACACACTTAAATAGCATTACTATCCAAGCCGCAAGACAGAGTGCAACACTAGAGGAAGGAATTGCAGGGATCTAAATCTAACAAGTAGCACGTCCTCGATAGCTCTACCAGTACCTTTTCCCAATCATCTTGAAATTCCACCAGTCGCTCGCTCCAATCTTTCTTTCGAACACTCGATAGGAATAATATCCCTTCGTATATGAAAATCTTTCTCATGTCCTAAATTCCATCAGTCATTCTGAATGATGACAGTCATCATCGAAAGTTCCGCTAGCCTAGAACTGCAGTACAATATATGATTTGACAGAATAAGCAGGATCTAATCGGTGTAGTGTTCGTAAATGAAATTGTTTTAAGAATTCAAAAGTTCGGGATCAGACTGAAAGGTACAGAATTCTTCGGTTTTCATGAGAAGCTTAAAAATATTTCATAAGGACTTCTGTTTACATTTGACATTTTGCAAAGATATCTTGCAAGGATATCGCTTCTATCTTGAAGCACACTGGTTCGAACCTGCGACAGAGGATTAAAATATGCTTTGAGCGTAACTTTGCGGTCCGACTCATATGTACTTTTCTTTCTCTGTATTCCAGTCCATTTTCCATCGAGCGGCAAATACGTGATGAATATTACTGGAGCGTTTTTCATATCAACGATGGTCCTCAATCATATTAGTGTAGGAAGGAAAAGTAGTGAAGGGTATTGGCCAAACTCGAAGAATTAAGCTTGTCCAACATACGAGAGCGAAGCATGTGAATCCCGTCTGAAAGGGAGAAATGCAGAGGATTTCCCTCAAGGAGGTAGATACACAGAGGGTGGATATATACAAGTATAAAGGGATCTCGGTGCCGTAAGAATGTGAAGCCAAGCCAAGCCAAGCCAAACCAAGCCAAGCCAAGCCAAGTCGCGCGGTGGGCCGAACTGGAGGGTTTGCCTGGCCTCGGCTTGGCAGTCTGAGTCTGATGGCCGAAAAGGAATGGAGAAGGTGTGAGTGTGGATATGGTGGAGGGAGGAGGGAGGAGGAAGGAGGAAGGAGGGAGGAGTGAGGAGTGAGGAGTGAGGCCAGGGGCTGCAGGTAGGGTTAGCGGTAGAAGTATGTGGCGCGAGTGGAGCTTTCGACCAAGTACACCGCCCGCGGGCATAATGACTCCGGCTACTCAGAGAATACACTAATTACCATGAAAGCGTTCCGTGCACGCTTCCGGGGATGCTGCTGCCTTCCTATTGTACTTCCTCGCACGCTCCCACACTTTTCCCCCTCTCCTCCACTTAAGGTAAAGGTATTAGAAGCCAAGTCGCCCTTCTACCATTACATCCAGACACCGAGCCTTTCCAATGATTCCGCTCGTCTCTTCCGGAAATATTCCTCCCCCAATTGAGTCGATCATACCCTTCTCTTCAATATCAAGTTCTCTTTCTGCAGCACCGCTCTGTCTCGAGGATTTCCTCTCTGCCAAGTGAAATGCGCAGATATTCGAAAATCTTCCTATCGCCAGCAGCTTTACCATGAGAAATAAAGGCGCTTGAAAGGTTTGGAAAACTTGGCTGTTTCTTGTTAGGATTGCTCTCTCGGTTCTCGCTAGCTGCTAGCTATAGATGTATGTCGAAGCGAATGAAGAGTAGGAGAATGGGACGAGGGCGAAAGCGAGGTTATGGTTAAGGACTGAGAAGCCGAGATTTTTGTTGGGCGTCCAGGCGTCCAGGCGTCCAGGCGTCCGGGCGTTCGGGCGTCCGGACGACAAGGGAGAAAGTTCGCCGCCAGTTGGGCTTGGCATTGTTAGGGTGAGGCGCGAGCGTAAGCGGGACTTGCGCCCGCAGCGCACCCACCCCAAAGACATTTCCAACAATTCGGAGCAAGTCTGCATTACTGCAGTTGCCATCCTCCGGCACGTAAATGCCAAGATATTGGGATGAGCGAGCGAGCGGGCCAGCCAACTCCTCCTTTTCGGATCCTAACGCTAACGAGTCCCTTAAACGCCCGCTCTCTCGCTATTCAAAGGCGATAATTGCACTCCTCGGCCGCTCGATACTTCATTTCATTCCTCTCTCCCTCTCTTGCTTCAAATATGTGAAACCCAATTAACATCCATTTCGCTTACTGCTTTTTTTATTGTACCATTCGTTCGTTTAAATAAACTTACTTCTAAGTAAAAGTTATTTCAGACCTTCTTTTCAAACATATAATACCACGCATACATAGACATCCGGATATATTGAAACATGGAGAGGAAAGAATCAGCAAGCCATTACTACTAGAGTCTTATTTAATTAGCACTATTTATCGTCGTGTCTGAAGTGTGCCATAAATTACATAATTAGATGAAAGTCAGTACAGTACCTATGAATTTGGAATAAGAAGCAGGTATTTCGTAGAAACTTTTACTTAGAATAAATGATTTTGAGTATTACGTGTGACAGAATAAAAAAAGATGTGGTACGCCATAAAGTGAATGTTAATTTGGAGCCATACTACTTGCAGGAGTGTTATGTTTCACGAGAGAAGGAGTATTTGGCGTTGAAGTATCGGATGGGTATTGAATACCGTGCAGCTGGATTTTGTGTGGACAAAACAAGTTTACCGTGTATTTCTAGTAGTATCGAGTGGGTGGATGATGGAGAATATTGAGGGAGCGAGCACTCGAATGCCTTAGTGACGTTGCGTGTCGATAACGTTCCAGGCACCAAGCTACTGTCGCTCGTTAATCCTCCATTACGCCATCCCGTCTCACTCTCATCTCACATATCTATACTTATACGTACAATTTATCTTTCACACATATCTTCAAGTTCTCTCTCTTACTTCGCATATTCTGTCACAAGATAATCAGTTCATAAACATTGCCAATTCTTATATTCTAAAGCTAATATCTTCCATTTGAACGTAACATCATTTTTCTTCGGACACAATCTGTTCGCTTACAGAGAACAAATAATTATTCACTCTTGAACGGTCTTTTATTTCGCGTACAATCAACCGGTCCTTTTACATCTATCTTTACCTAAACTAGTCCTAGAATCAATTCAAAATCAACACAGTTCAACTAATGGTAATGTTCGAATCCGCGCTTTTCGTGCCTTCGGAAAGCATTTCAAATGTGGAAGCCGAGAGTACATACGGTAGAACACATTCAGGGTACAATTTAAGTGCTAAATTTGAAGTTTTTCTCTATGAAATTTAAACAAAACGTTCATTCATCGCCGATGATTTACATGCAATTATCTGCAGCGTCGGAATTGAATGGTCGGATGAAGTGAGTGCAGTTTCGCAGCAAACAGGGGATTGTCCAATATCCAAGAGAAAAATCCCTGGAATGACGTAGAGACGTCATAACGTTGGCAGACTAATTTGCATATGGGGTGGAAATTGCGCCAGCGATATGATACCCTTCAAATAAAATTTATTTGCGCTAATTTCAGGTTAGTTAGTCTTCGCTACCGGTTGCTAACTCTAGATAATACTTTACCGTATTCTATCAAAATGTAATACAAAGAGCTTTGCACATTCATGACAGAGTTTTCCCTGCTTTCGTTCACTCTACATTTTACTGCTGCTAATTCGCTCCGATTTGTGCATGTATTTTTCAAGAGATACTCCATAATTTATCCACTTGTTTGATTCTTTTAATTTCAGATTTTCCGGTGCACGTGTATTATTTGAGGTATATTGTTCCTTTTGTTGAGCAAATCATTAGCGATAATGAGTAGAGACATAGAAAATACAAAAGACAGAAAACAGAAGGAAAGAAGAACACTATGTATCGAGCAATGAATAAGAACTGACGTGTTTGCCAACTGGTGTTAATTATCAGAGGTGATTATTTAGGAAGTGGCATGATAATTTTCTACTGGAGAGTGAAAGAAATGAATCGGTTAGTGTGTTGGAGTAGATTAGAGAAAGAAGTAGGGTGGAACTCAAGTTGCCGCAGAATTGTTATTATTTTTGTATGAATCAGCGAGAAATTACGCGAGAATGAAAGTACGCAAGGTGCAACGGAGTTGGACAAAGTTTGAAAGAACGGGAACCCGGAAGCCCGATAGAGGAGCAACGTGATTTACAAGAGTTGGTGAAACTCCGTTAGCTACGGCTGAAAGAGAAGTCGGATTCCTGGAAACTATTGATATATTACGAAATTCCAGTGTAGTTTTCTGTCGGACAGCGTACACTCTTGCGCAGCTTCGGAAAGGAAGTCTGAAGTAAGGTTTAAGTTTAAAGTAAGATCTAAAGAGGGGCGTAAAGTAAACCGTGTGCAGGAGCGTGTTTACTCTCTGGCAAGACACATCCCGTTTATACTTTTATTGAGTGACATCGCCTTCCATAGTCCGCTCATTGCAATTATTATTGAGTCTATATCTCGAACCTACTCGAAGTATACCTACAGTATGTATAGATACATATATCTATAGATACAGATGAAGATATTGTAAAAAATGGAGGGAATGTTTTCGGAATAGCAGCTACTCTGGAGGAATAAGAAAAAAAAGAGGAAACGAGCGGGTAGCGAAAAAGTTGGTTGAAGGTGGTAGCAGGATTGGTAATTGTCTCGATGTTGGTGGGTGGAGGGGAGGTTTGGGCGTTCGGTGGTCGAGGGAAGTATGTAGGTTGATGTGGCGGTAGGAATAATTACGAGCGGTCGATCGACGCGACGCGATGGGACGCGACGGGACGCGACGCCGACGCCACCGTTGCCAGGAGCAATTGGGGGCTCAAGGCTCGGAAAGGAGAGGAGTAGAGAGGCCGTTAAGCAAGCAGTAAAGCTCGAACGCGGAGGGCCCAAGCCAAGCCTTTTCAGCCCGCTCGGCCGAGTTCGGTGCGGGCGCGGACATGGACGCGGACGCGGGCGCGGACGCGGGATATGTCGCTTCGCTTCGCCTCCCCTCCTCTCCCCTTCCCTCACGTCGCCTCATCTCCCATCACATCGTTTCCTCGGCGTCTACGTCGACGTCGGCCAGCTCGAACTTGCTGCTTCCTCCTTCTCATCGTCAATCCGAAAGTTTTCCCATTTGCTCGTGAATCGATGCACATAATCCGACGCATACGTTGCCTCCGAAGAGGAACGCCTTCTTTCCGCGGCTAACACACCGCGCGCCCTACAATCCCAGAGCAAAACTTTACCACCCTCATTTCTCCACACCATTCTTCTATGATGCATCGACCATTATTTCCTCACATTGCACCACTAACGGCGATTCTCACTAATCTCCAGAATGAGAGAATGAGGCAGTGAGCGAGCATCCCGTCGGAGAGAAAGGTGCTAGGGTGCGCTAGACCGAGAAGATTTGCCCTTAGTGAGAATCGAAAATTTCTACTCTTTTCATTTCTTATGTAGCAAGATTATTTTCCTAGCCTCCTTTATGAATCGAATATACACCAAGTATTGAGTGTAGAGGGTGAGAATGGAATGTAGACGGGTGAATCAACAGCAGACCACAACAGCATTAGACGTTTATTTGTAATTGCACATGAGGTGGCTCATAAATACATTTATCGTCAGAATCTACTATAAATTTGATTGAACTTGGCTGGTGATGATGGGAGCGGTTTGTTGGTTTTGCTTCTAGCCTCGAAAGATAGCTGGCTTCTCGGCTCGTGAACTTTAATCACCTTTGTATAAGTCAAGTTCCGTGGGTATTGGTTTGAATGTTGCATAATGAGCGTTATGCACAAGCCTTATCAGAATACGAGTTAGAAGAAATGCATCGATGCCGATTAAGACGACAGTAAGGATTTGGCTGGCAATCTACAATTTAATGACACGTAGGATGAATATTGACTCGGTAAATCCATTCATGAGGTGGGAGAGTCGCTTAGACTTAGCGACCTTTGCATTGGTTGCTTTTAATGTCCTCGAATGCTGTAAGTAGGGAATGGGTAGAAATTGGAACGGGCAACCAAAGTAATGTGAACTATTAACTACTGCCGAGGCAACATTGAACATCCGATCAATTGAAGGAACAAATTTAAAGTGATATTTGTACCGCGCTTTTTGCGGAAGACTCCATCCTGATGAAAACGTCGAAGCAGCATTCCCCTAACGAGCTAATATTTTCCAATAAAAAAAATCTTATTTTCCCCGATGGCAAACCTGCCCGAGCAACGTGACAACAATTTCGATCTGAATTTAGTTTCCAAATTATTTTCATTCTTTCAACTATTTCTTATTTCATTAAAAATTTAAAACAGTCCGAATCGATTCTTCCGAACAAGTACGGAATCTTTGAGTTTAGCGAAGAACTGGCAAGTAAAATACAGTGTATGAAAAATTGGTAATCCTCTGTCAAGAGTTTAGTGGCTAATGACAGGAGTTTGCGTGCGCTTAATCAAGGAAGCATACAGTTTGGAGCTTTTTCCTTTCTATACGCTACAAGTTCTCCTCTCTTTTATAGATTTATAATTTAACCTGGTGGAGAAACATAGCTGTCTGCAGGCTTGTTACGTTCAAATGTACATTGAAGCAATATTTCGTCCAGCTGATTTTTCCAAATGACCAAGTGATGATTTAGTTTGCGCAAAAATGGTAATAAACGGACGGGCTTTAATTTGTGTCAATAGGAAGGGGTTTCTATTGGTTCCCGGGAGCAGCCGTCCGCTTATTGCAATGAAAGGTTCACACGCCTTATGATAGGATGGCGCGGCGTGTGAGAAGAATAGCAATTAAGGGTGGTGAAAACACAGTGGGAAGGAAAGGAAGCTCGGTGCGAGCAGCGGCCGCACATCCGGCCTCGGCCTACCATTAACCAACGGTGCCCTGCACCATGCAAGATCATTTATGCGCCTTCTCTCTATATCCCACGAACCCTACTCTTATCGCGCGTTAACCCTCCTTGCGCGATCAGCAAGAAATACTTTCTTACAATCAATTTTCTAACATTTCGCACAAATCAACCAGCTATTACACCTTTCCATTGAACCTTCCAGTTTACGCCGACGTTCATTACAATTATATTCCCCAAATATGCTATGTAGAACTGTAGCAGTGAGATTGCTCACATAGGCAGCAGTCAATATTCTTGAATAACTAGAGATCTATACCTTTAATTGTGTAGCTCGATATTGATATCCATCCTTTGTCCAATCTTTCGTTCCTCATAGTATTTACTAGGCTGGAAAGGCTCGCTCTAAGGAAGCATAAATACGTTCTTCCTCGGCTTGATATTTCCCCGAGGAGCCGTAATGTTAAGACACGTAGACACCAGACCATCTTATCTTTCTCGAGTTACCGATGAGTCCTACAGGCGCGTATGCATATCTAGGGGCACATACATATATGTGTCTACAGCTCTAGTTCCAAGCTAGTTGCTTGTTACTATAAGTCTAAAATAACGCACCTTCAGCCTTGGTAGAGGGATAACATAAGCTCTGATAGTGGGACCGCCTGTAATAGTCTAATAGAGCAAGATAGTAGAATCTTGTATTTTGTGACTATTTCTTTGCAATAACGGATGCGTGACATGAAAGTAATGGAGAACTAAGGCTTAGAAATATAGGAGAGAACTGGCAGCTTGAGATTGGCGGTGGCGATGAGCGGCATGACGCGATGCGACACGGCGCGAAGAGGTCGTTGAAGAAGAAACTGGTGTTACATCGAAAGAGAACATTTCCTCGTTTCCCGTTTAAGAAAAAGAGAAGAAACGGCAACACGCGGTATACCGTATGTATTATGCATCACGCATAAAGCTTGTTGCCGCTTTCCCAGGAATGGCTTGGTTTGCTAAGAGTGGATTTACGTGCTGCTCAGCCGCTAGTAATTACTGGAGCTAGTGCTCATTGGGTTCTTCAGTCTCGATTCCAGTTCGCACGGAATGACAAATGATACGGGGGAGTTGTTCTTATCGGTACCGACGGATTACTCACTCCTACTATTCCCACCTCTTTTCCTCTTATTATACGCTGTTGCACTTCCATTAAAGCCTTTTTGCACACCCATCATCCAGCTACTTACAATTCCGAACAAGACAGTCCACGGAGGCCCACTCCTCCGTTCATCGACGGCTTATGGAAGCGCATTCCCTTAATTACTCAAGGCCCATATCTATGTATCTCCTCTGCATCACTTTCCCAAGCTGAAAAAGGGAGAGCGGGAGGACTTTCCTAATTCGTCGACAGCCTTCTTGTTAGCGTTTCACGTCCGTAGAGAACGCTTCATTGTTGGGACGAGCGAGGAGTTACTGACTTTTTCTAAGTGGGAACTAAATAAGATGTCTCGCTAGACTTGGCGAAGCAAGTGTGTTTGCGCAACTTGGCTGATTACGCGTACAAAAAGCCGAAACGGTTCTATACATATACATAATACATATGTATAGAATGGCCCATTCCGATTGGTTCGAATTGAAGAGAAAAGAGGATCGGGTGGAGCGCTCAAGAAACAGTAATGCAGTTTAACGAGCACCTTTGGAAAGGGAAGCAAAGCGAAGCATGGTCAGTGGGGCAAACAAGCTTAAATAGCGCATGAGATTCGAAAAGTTTTCACGTTTGCTGCCTATAAAGAAAGAATACTGTAATGTTACACCCTATGGATAACTGCGGTCAGCTATTGTGGCGACAGCTTTACGACTTGATGAAAAATCTTTTCATGTACATAAGTTCTCCGCTCGAGTAACCTTTCTACCTTTCAATGTTCACGCTGCTCTTTCTCCCCGTTATTTTCTCGACACAATCGCAACTCTCCAAACACCACCATAGCATATAAACGATCCTTTTAAAGCCTTTTCTGACCCATATCCACTACGCGATCGCCATATTCTTTTAAATATCTCCATTTTATGATCTCATTTTACGATAACCGCGAGCCACCTCGCTGCGCTCCATCTATCAGAGACTCGCACAAGCATACTCTATCTATCTATCTATCTATGTATCCATATATGCACCACTTAGCAAAGTAGACCCACACAACACGTACAATATTTCAAAGCGAGTATCTGAAGTGAGCATACGCGGTGGTCGACGCAAATGGATGAACGGTAATCCGTTTGGCGTAATGGGTGACACGGCAGCAAAACCCCATTGAACCTCGATATTGATTAAAATAAATGCTAACAACAAGTAATAAAGGATAAGCTCTTTCGTTTGAGTGAACAAGGCTCCTTTCCGTTGCACGTACTAGCAGCAGTACTGGATTTTTGCTACAAATGAATTGATCAGATTCGATCGAATAAATAACCTGCAAAATGGTGCATGGGACAAGTTAACCTGACTTTGTTACTAGAGTCTGTGGAAGAGAATGGAATGCTTTGAAACTGGGTATCCGTTAGATGCAGGACAGGTTGCAGGCCATAAAACAGGGGGACGCGATTGGCAAACAGAGCAGAGTGAAGCGATGCCAGCTATCGGCTGGGGGGTTGGTCAGCATGAATTTCAATGGGAGCGTCACCTTTTTTCCCGACTTGATCTCGTAAAGTAACGACTGCAGCGGCTTCTTCCTCCACAAACTTCCGTAGACAGAGACTCGTCAGCTGAAATTGAGTAATTCGCATCCACTCTCTGATCAATTGTACGCTAGCGTCATTTCCTCACGAGCTTCACTCTATCGACACATCCATCCGTCAGTCACTGGCCCTACCAAACTGACAACACCACGGCTTACCTAACTCACCTCTGCAAATCCCCTCCCTCTTTCAGCATCAACTCATACTCCTCTCAAAATCGATACTCACTCTTTAGATTTACAACTCACTCCTCCAGTACAGTCTTATACTATGTCAGCCAGTCACGCTACATAATCTCTCAACTTACCTCTATGTAAAAAGGCGTCAAAATTATTATCAAACTCTCTTGAGAATTAAACCTGGCGAAACTAAAGCTTCTTTTACTAGAGTACTCTATTTGCATAGGACCGATGGAAAAGTTGCTTTATTATTCAAAGGATGTATCATTATTATGCTGTTTGCAAGGATTAATCGGAGATTAGATGATAGCCTAGGTAATAGTAGAGGGCGCAGTTAGATTTCTCGACGTAGCGGAAATTGCTGTGTCAAGTTCTAACCTTAGCAATTGGGTATCCTTGGCGACTTGGTCGTATCCTGGCAATCCGTCGGATGGCCATCGAGCGAAGGAGGGGCGTTTAATTCTGGGGAAATACAGTGCTCGCGGTAAATAGATATCCGCGCACGTGCCGGAATCCACCTACGAGAACCAAATGATGCTCTGCTGGCGGCGGTTTAACGTAGGATCGATAGTTGATTTCGTGGCTTCCAAGCGAACTTGCTCGCTCTGTCTTTCTGCGGTCCTCTTCCAATTGCATAGAATCTAGATTGTCCGATACTTCAGCGCACAACGCTCGTTACTCACCTTTTTCCACCTAGCTGCTGTGTCAATCGCGATAGCAACACTCCTACGTGTTTCGGGATGAACTCTACAAGCTTCTCACCCACTCTTCACCGAAACCAATTTTTATTTTAACGGACTTCACTTTTTTTCAACTGAATTCACCATTTGCATTACAACTTTTTTAATACCAACAATAAAGCAGTCTTGACCATTTAGTACTATGAGTACTGCATTCATTGAATCGACTAAACGGCCACTCTTATTTTTCATGTTTTAATTGTGGTCCACGTCGTGTAATAGAGTCATTGTTATAGCAAGGTTACAGAAGTTACAGAAGAGCCTCTGAAATGAGAAAGTGCAACAGAATAGATATGAAATAGGTAGTGCTTCTAAATTTCTCTCTCAAATCACGTAGTTATAATCCTGCCGAATTGCCATGTTTGAACGTAAGGATGTTAAAGACATTACCGTGAATTTGAAAGTTGAGGATAGCACCTCGTGCGAAACAGATATCTCTCCAATGAAATCCCCATTCGAAGATTATTCACAAGGGTAATTGCAGTTCACATATCGCAACAATATACTGCTACTCCTTATCCCTAGGCGAGTAACCCTGAACTTCAAAGAGCCGAAAACTCTAGATAAGGATTGCTCTCTCGGTAGTCAGGACTGAGGATTCAGGACTCGCTGGAAGTTGGTGTTAGTTGGTCTCGCGGGGCTTCAGTTGCATTCGGGGAAAAATTTTGAGAAAAGCGAGATATAACCTTTTTACCCCGAGTGTTCTGAGTGCACGCTTGATGTATAAGCCGCTAATTAAAATGCACCGCGCGCAACTCAAAAGATCAACGACATTATTCATTCCGCAAATCATACGAATCCTTTCCGGAGCAGTACTTTTCCTACAAAGCATTTTAATGAGGTATGTGTTTCTTGAAATAATATAAATATTTGTCTTTTTAAAAAACATGTTTTCTCACATAGGCTTGCGAGTTTTAAAGAACCCAACGTATAGTCTTTTATCTTAATGCTTTTAGTTCACCGGTTAGAATGTATAACGGCTTAAGTGCGTTCTTTATCTGCATGTGTCAAAACGGTACTCTGTAGATGATAAGTAACCAAGTAACGCCAAACGAGTCTGTGATTCGAAAAGTTCATCTCTGCTTAGTTGAGTTGGAAAAGCCGCACGGAAAATTAGATTGGATAAAACAGGTTGGAACGGTGTAGGAGGAGGAGAGGCGGTGTAGAGAGTGCGAGTGTGCGGGTGTGCGGGTTTAAGAAGAGGTCAAAGGGTGTTGAGAGGGAGGTAGGATAGGCAAAGAGAGAAAGATAGAGGTGGTATGGGCTCTTTGTACGGCATATAAACGAGCGTTCTCACTTCGATATGGCATCTCGGGGCTCCGGTCCAATGGGATCGCCGACAGGGGAGGTATTGCCGCGAAATGAGACGGGGAAAGGAAGCGGGAAGCAGGGGGTAACCCGCCACGCTTCACCCATCTCTCCTTCTTCTTTCGCTTCTTTGCTTTCGAGCCTTACCTCTTCCTCGTGTGCTTGCCCGGTTGCCTGGGTGCCGGGCTGGCTGGCTGGCTGGCTAGCTGGCTGGCTGGCTGACTGGTTGCTTGCTTGCTTGCTTGCTTGCTTGCTTGGCCGGGCTCTCCTCCCTCTTCCCTCCTCCCTCCTCCCTCTTCTCGTTCAAAAGAGACGATATAGAGGTGCCGGGACAAAAGCCTGGAGAAACGGGCGCGGATTGTATTAGACGCTCGGTAATGCCCGAAATTGCGCACCCGAGCCGGCCAAAGAGACTTCCCTGCTCTTCCCCTTCAGGCTCCCCCTCTGGCCCCGAACGACTCTGAATTCTCCTAGACCCTAGACCGTCGCTTCGCGTCCCGCCGGCCCACTGGGAACCCACCCAGCTCAAGAGCCACTTTTACAACTGAGCAAACCAATGAAATAGTGCCAACTATTGGGGATTGCAATTAGATCTCCTAGAATATTGCCTCTCTAAGCATTGGTGCACAATGACTGGCATTGGATGAGTCTTCCTCCTCCGTCCAGTCAACTGCTACTAATTTTCTACTCAAAGGATCTTTCAACGTTCTGATCCGCTACGTGCTTATTATGATCGAATGCCCTTCATCTCATCATCGGTCTAGCAACGATAATGTAATGACGTTGACGATGAGAATACTCGATATTATGAGGATAGTAACGTTCTTATGCATAAAGTTAGGTGTTACCGTGAGACTAACGAGGAAGACAGTTCTCGAAGCGTGAAATACCGCAGGAACTTGGGCTGATCCGTTCCGCGACCCATTGAACTCTCATCAGAAAGCACGCGGGAACTTGAAGTGAAGGGAAATGAGGGGAAGGGGGAAGGGGGAAGGGGAAGGGGGGGGGGTGAAGGGAAGGGAAGGGAAGGGATTAAACGGCTAGGATGTAATTTGAGCACAGAACCTCCATGAATATGGAAGCTGCCGAGCGATCGTGCACTAACAAGTCTAGCGGCGAGACCGCCCTCTAGAAAACGGAGGATACATCGGCTATAAAGGAAAGATGGTGGATCAACCGTTTTAATTGAAGCTCCCGGATTTCCTCCTCATTCGGCCCGATTAATTAGTTTCATTCGGATGGTTCGAGCGAAGGGCATCGCGCGACAGAGATTTATGCAGGCTGAGCCAACGGATAAGGGGGTGGAGCGGAGCATCTGGTGGCGTCAATCTGATTGTCAGATTTATGAATAGGCAGATTCCTAATACCTTGTACTGGATCGCATCTCTCATCAACAAAGCTAAACTTCTAGTCCGACCTTCTCCAATAAAACCCAGTTTTTCGCCGCATATTTGTGCTGGTATACATATGTATTTATGTTTGGCCGAGCTCCTATTCAGAACTATTCATTCTCTGTCCTAGTCGAAGCTGGCTAGCTCCTCACTTTCACGTCCACTCTGACCCAGGCTAAAGTTGCGCTTGAAATAATCCTTGAAACTAAAGGCGGTTTAACAATACAAGCTGGGTCAATGAAGTCTGTGCAGTAACAGTGAAGCAGGTTTTTTTATCCCTTAGTTTCGAATTTGTGTTGTAATGTTTTCCTTACCAGCAAATGCGGACAAATTGTTGAATTTTCGCAATAGTAGCTCAGTGGTTTCAGTGTTCCAGTAATTTTTTCAAGAGGCAATCTATGTGTCGGTAGGTATAGTACAAGTGTAGTATACTCGTGCAACTCCAGAATCCTAATTATAAAAAGATAAAGCTTCATCTCATTAACACTGAATTGCTAGCGAACGTCAAGTTTATATCTTCGTGTAACATATCAACGTTATGATTTTCATTTCCTTCCTTGCTTTACATAGCTATAGTTAAAGCTAAATGGAAGTATTTTTGGATAAGATTTTATTTAAATCTCACTCCACTCCCGAGCCGCTATTTCAGCATCTGTTGCATTATTTATTAAACACACATACCAGAATTAGGTATTGTCATCGATCAAGGCGTGATGCTGCTGCTATCTAACCCATTGCCAATTTTTAAATTGAAACTCGGTCAGCATCTTACAAGTATTAAATATCAACATCGAGAGACACTAATTCGATCGAGTTTTCAAGCTCATTGCGAAAATTGTATATTTCGGAGCTACGTCACAGTAAATGAGAGAGGATAGCAATTGCTCTTCAGAGTTGACAAAAAATTGTACGGCATCTATCCGTTTACGTTGGAAGAATAAGTCGGTGAAAAATAAAATGCGAAAATGTAATCCATATTTCAGTGCCTCCGTATAATATTAGACAATTTATCAATCCAAACAATTTTGCGCAAATTGGAGCAGCCAAAAAGGGATAAAAATGTTTTGCATTTATATACTTTAATCGAGCATTTTTGGCTGAGTTCCTGCTACTATTTTAGCCACGGTGAAACCGCTTCGTTTGTATTTTTTATCGGGCTTCACGCAATTTGTGTTGCGTTTTGCAATGGAGTTATTTTCCAATTTGTAACTACGTGCCTCAAAAAGCCCGAAATTATCTATTTAAAAAGCTTTTTATAGCCATTAAACCTGTACCCGGTTTGGGCATCCGTTAAAAATTTTCAGCATCCCTTGGAGCGAGCCCTCATTTGCGGAATATCGGATTTTTCCCAAGGAAGTTCGCCTTCAATCTCCCCAATTTATATAATGTCCTACAATATTTCCACAGAAAGGTCCATCGGTATATAATCGTTTAGCCATACTGCCATTCCGTATCCGTCCGAGTTTTCCCCTTTTGTCACTGTAATCTGAATTCAGTTGAATAGAACAGCCGTCGAATCAAGAACTAACATCATTCACCGGCGACTACGAGAGCTCGAGCAATTTTATAATTAATAACAGCGCCTTTATTACTTGCACGGGCAACAGTCGGCTAATGGCGTCGCAAATATCAAATAAATATGTCGCCGGTAGCCATAATGAACAATTAGCGTGACGCACCAACTTAATAATTGTTTTTTATTCATTCGCATTCATAAAGATAAAGCGGTCAACCTGACAAATTGACTGCTACTTTTTCCGACGTGGTAGAACCTGTCCCGCGAGGGCATTCAAAGCTCCTTTAAACTTATACAAAGTGGAAAAATGTACTCTTTAGCCCCAGCTCAGCTGCCATCGCTGCCACCACCACCAGGGCCAATTTCCAGCCAAAAAGAACTCATTGGTAGGCGTTTTCCAGCTCAACTGCGGCACTCTTAGATAGGCGAGCTAGTCAAAGTTTTCTCGGTGCTAATGGAAAACTTAGCCTCCTCGTTCTCAAACGAGGAGTATTGATTGCCCGCTAGAAAGATATTCTTTCTTCAACTGTTCTATCGGTCGGATAATTTATTTGCAACACTATCTACAATATTCACTGCTCGGCAAACACTTTCCCCTCTTGATTTCCATTTAATTTACATTTCTTATATCGAATAGTATTCCTTTAGTGGTACTACACTCCCGTAAATTGCGCCGGAAAAAGCACATTTTTTCCATTCCTTTACTTTATCCCAGCAACCCCTCCCCCAGGGGCAGCACGAATAGTCCAACATCTTTTTACCATGAGAAATAGCCACCTGCTCAATTGTAGTTTCCTAGATCGTTTAGGGCTGGCTATACAACTGTGCTATAACAGACAAAGTACACTGTCCAATGTCCGTTCAATGATAGTTGTCCTGGTCTACGTGCCAACATTTATTACACATCATTATAGTAGAACTGCTCATATCTAACTTTTGCAATCATCCGTAGTCATCATGTTTTAAATCATCTGTGAAAATTTATTGTGATAATAAGACAAAGGACGGTGGAAAACTGATGATGGGACGCACGGTGATGAAGGCACAGGAATCGAGCGACTGTGACGGGAATATACGTTGTACATAGGCGACGTGTGGGCGTTGGGGAACGGGGAATGTGGAGAATGGGTGGAATTGGGGGTAACTGGGGGAGTGTAGGAGAGGAGCGAGCAGCCGATAAAAAGTCGGAGAGCCGATAATCGTATAATTCATTCGTCGGATTCACGGGGATTGGCGTTCGCCTGTCGACACTGATATTTATTTCTTCGTCCGGCCCGTCGGGCACACTGCCACTTTCCTCCCTGGTACACCTATGCAACCATGCCTATGCATCTACCCCTAGATCCATCGCTCTACACGCGTACCTCTGATGTCTATAGCCCTGTTGTATCCAGCCCTGTCGTCGATTAAAGCCCTGACGGTTTGTCCAATTGAATTTCGAAAATACCTTCCACTCCACTTTCCCACCGATGCGATGCGATGCGATGCGATGCGATGCGATGCGATGCGATGCGATGCAATACGATGCGATGCGATGCGAAGCGACGTCATGCGATGCGACGCGATGCGATGCGATGGTTAAGCCGTTAGGCTGGCACGCGTATCCTCCCACTCTCTTGCTTTCCGATAACTCTTTCATCCTTTCAATAGGGCCCATCTTTTCAATGTGCAATTCGCTGCTCAGACCATCATTTTAAATAATATTTTGCAACAAACGCTCGTCCCTACTTTTCCCTCCGTCATGGCGAAACTTGTCAATCTGGTCTAGGATATTCCAATCTAGTAATTTCCTTCGCGACACAAGTCTCGCGGTCTCGAAAGAAACTCAGCTACGAGACAATACCTGCAAAACGTTTTCATTGTTCATTAATGCGAAAGCCCAAGGCATTGTTCTAATTGTGAATTGAAAGATAATTCTCGCTGTGAGATCGCTGGAATGGAAGTGAGAGGAGTGAGTACGATTAACATATGTTGTCTCCCCCGGACAGTTTGTTCACTTCATCATTCGTGTATTGAATGTTATGTCGAATATGGAGCGCATTCAGCTTCAAGTATGGTCAAGTAACATTTTAGCTATCGAGTATTCAGTATTGCGAATAATAAATTGAGCCTAAGCATAGATTATTATTATTCTAAATATATTAATTTTATAAGGGACACGATTTTCGGAATTCTGGGAATGGAATGAGAGTGAAAGGGCACTTGTCACTCGAGAGCACCATGGCTGTCAATCATAGGATTGAATACCCCTGTTACTTCTATTCCAAGTGTGACGGTAGCCATGGAACGAAGGTAGTGACCGCATATACTAGACTCGGGAAACAGTTCTCTCATTAACTTTGGCACATTATACACATGAATAATGCGAGACTACTATATTTTCGGCAGTTTGGCAAGATCTTCGGCGGTTGATAGTGTTGAGGTGAATGCATCATTTGTATATTGCGAAGGAGGAAGGATTTGATAGGGTGTAAAGAGCGATGGCGAAGAAAAGTAGAATTTTCTATTAATGAATACTTGGACTGAAAGAAGGAAGGATATAGATAGTATAGTAGATATACATATTGGCAGGATTGTGATAAGCTTGAGAAAATGTCGTTTGCAGTGAGAAACCAAAGCGAAAAGAACATTGACACTGGATCGATGGGGCAAGTACCGAGCAGAAATAACCGTAAAATCTTTCCATTTTCATGGCCTGTCACTCGCCGCTCTGATTAATATTTCTGGCAATGCATTAGCCAACGCCGCGCTCGCGCCGAAGCACACAGGAAAAATGACGATTTTCCCTCGGTTTGCTGCACACACAATGCAACTTACTCCCCAGCCACCATTCGAATACAAATTAAGCAATCATTCCCGGCTTTTAATGCTTCCTGCGTTGCCTTCTCATTTTTCTGATCCCCTTGCTAATGCCCATATGAATATTTCATATATATCAACCTTCTGTCATTTTTGTCCTCTTTCCGCTTCCTTTTGCCCCTCTTATTCGGAATCGACCGAAATTCCCATATCGCCAACGCCGGCAACCCAATCACGTAATTCTTCTGAAATACGCGAACCGCGACATACATTCGTCACACGGCTTTCGAATTGTAGACGACTGCAGACGTGGTTGCAGATGGCAGCAGACTGATGCTGGGAACCCGCCCGCTACTAATACATTCTTCCTAGTCCTATCCTTCTATGTATTCTCCTTAACCTCGGCTTACAAAGAACCTTAACGCTCTTTGACCACATTTTTTACCTCAACTCCTCTCGTCAAGTCCGACTAGCATTTTTTTTATCGAACCCAGAATAGGAACCACCAAAAATGAAACAGGGTTTGGAATATATGTTAAAGACACAGATATAATGTGGGATTTTGCAGTTTTCAATCTAAACAGCTTGGCAGATCGCGGGTTAATTGTCTATTGAGTTTAGGAAGCCGTAAGATTATTAAAATAGGTTAATTTGAAAAAGATTTGAATACCGGTATCGAAGGATACCCTTCGCTCAAGGTAAAACTAGATAGTTGGATAGTGATCGAAGAGGAGAAGTAATCTGTCAGTAAAAGAAGTATCTCTAAAGTGTGGATTGGGGAGGATGAAGAAGGGGAAATAAGGTATGGATTTATGAATCCGGCGTGCGGCAAGGGATTGGTTGAAGGGGCTTGAAAAAAGCTGGCAGTAGAAAGTGTTTGTTTAATGTATCAGTGGGTGGCGAGGCAGGGCGGCGAGGCAGGGCGGCACGACTCGAGCGAGTGCGAGCCGCTCGCTCTTTCGAGGTCTGCCCTTATGCGGGAAATGCCAAAAAGTCTATGCGAAGCTAGCACTCGCCGGCATGCATAGGAAGGAAGGTCCTTTTGTTTTCGTTTGGCTGCTGTCACTGTGCAAGAGCACGAAGCCTCCGCGTATGCTGCTTGAATGCAGCCGAGCGCGTAGAATATCTAGTAAGTGCGCCCCGTGAAATACGCCAAGTCGAGTTCCCTTTATTTTCTCCAACATCTCTTCCTCTATAATTCATACCGCTTGCTGTCTTAGAGCCTCGCCACCGTGTTCCTGCAGGAGTAAAAGCAGAAACGAAAAAATACCGCTCGCAGCCGCACTCCTAACTTAATGAGGAAAGGGCTGCCACTCTGATATACATAAGCGCTAATCTCGTAACGCTTTGCGCCTCAGTGCTACAGTTCCGACCATACTAGTCCATACTACTTTTTCTAGTAACTCGCTCTTTTTTCTTCTTTATTTCTCCAATACTTTTTAGTCATTATGCTTCTTGAGACATAATACATACATGTACGTTCAAGAGGTTCGGTGAAAAATGTTAAAAGTGGCTGTTGTATATTGGAATAATTCAATGGATCTATTTGAGGAGGATCAGGAGTGAAGGAATGTCAATAAAAGACATCGGTCCGAGGCTGACTGATCGCGAGCCTACTGGTACACCGATTAATCCCTGCTTCTTTAGCCCGTCCGTAACTGCCGGAAATCTCGAAATGGCCCATTTAATCAGGGAAGAGAGGTTGCAGCCCTGACTTTCCTTCTGTTTCGCCCAGTTTTATGTACTCGCGTCTAATTACAAGAACCGGCAAACCTCGAGTGGGATCATTAATATTAGGATGAGCTTTTCGTTCATATTTAATTCGATACTCTATTTCTAACTGGATTCCCCAAACGCTTTATTATGTAAGCGGATACTGGCGTATATCAGTCTGAATGGAATGCGTATGAAATGAGAATGGAAATGACGAAGAGCGATAGAATATGCTATTGTAATCCGAGTGTGTCTGAAAAGGCAATTGCCCTTTCCAAACTAGACCTACGTCCTTGGATGAGCTATTTGTAATTTCATGATCGACGAATTTAATCCCTTGGTTTCTATTTCTGCAGTCGTGAACCAAAAGAGAATAATCAAGCGTGCTGCTAATCAGTCATTGAATCAGGAATCAGAGCTAATCGCTGCCGATGAAGGTTTGCCCTTCGTAAGCTTTGTTGCAAAATTAAATTAGAGCTGCGGGTGGTAGAAGCACCAGTAGGAGAGAGCTTTGTACCGTGTCCCGCTTACAGCCGGCGCTCGACCATAGGTTTGCCCGGCTATAGCCACACTGCACTATAGCACACGCTGCACAGCTCCACCTACCTAGTATGTATACATATATTTTATGGTGACTGCGTATTTAGGCTGGTTCACGTAAATCCGCCTGGCCGACTCAACCGCTGTGCCGCGCCGCACAGCGCCGGCGCGCTCTTCCTCCCTCTACAAAGGACCAAACCTGAAACGTGTTACTCAGCCGCAACTACACAACCCATGCGCATACGGCTGATACGCCAATGGAAACCAGCAACTCATTCCCACTACGCTCCAACCCTACCTCTTCAGTCTCACTCTATTGTCGGCGTACTTTCATTCCACTCGTTATCGTTACACGTCTTTCTAGTTCTACCTCCTCATAAAGACATTTCAGCATCCCTCTTCCTCTCCTTCTCCCTCACTCGCGCCCTCGCCATCTTAATATCTTCACCCTTGCACGAGCAGAACATTCCTCCTTCATTTGACATGCAACCAAGTTATTCACAAGGCTCACCTCTAACCTCTATAATTGCGTTAAAAGAACCCGAATTTTAACTGGGATATGGATCACAATTTCTTCTTTTATTAAATCTCGACGGATTTTATTTTATAAACAGATAGGTTATTCTAAGCCATAAAGCATAAAGAAAGCGTTAACAAACCCAAGTAAGATCGAATTATCTTTGTATGCATGTGTTTTAATTTATGAAAGAGAAGTAGAGATACACACTCATTCATGAACCACTTGATAAACATCAAGCACTTGAATAAATCTGAAGACGTATCTCAATCATATGTATATGCATAAGGATTGAGAGAGGGGGAGAGAGATGGGGAAGGGAGGGAGGGAGGGGGGGGGGGTAGTATGTTTGCAGTAGTCCATCTAATTTAAGAGGATCTCCAGTTGACGCAATAGCAAGCAAAGACGAACTTTCCAATCTAGTTTCAAAAGCAGTGATGTTTCAGAGGAATTGCGATGTCTAACTCAGTGTGAAACTTACTATAAACATAGAATTGACACCGAGATGCCAGCACTATGTGTAGATATTATATATATAGATGTAAAAAAGTATAATAGGATGGAAGAGACTGGCGAGCAGGGAGTGGTGGTATAATATGTTGTGAGTGCAGGTCCTCTCTTAATAGTTGATTGACCGAAATATGGACTTTTCTGTTTCAGGGGATGGCGGCCAGTATTTCCGAGTAAGACCGAGGAACAGTTCGGTATTGGAAGGCGACGAGGTGATGATCCCGTGTGAAGTCGGCAACAGAGTGGGCACGGTCCAGTGGGTGAAAGATGGCTTTGCATATGTCATCCAACAGAGTACGTGATACATCTTTATTTCTACCCAAAGCTCTATGTTTGCGTTATATCGCATTCGCAGATTCCGATTTTGCATACCTCCAATGTCAGATCCATTTATTTCCAACAGTGGTTGTTATTTGACTTTCCAAACTGCAAGCGAACGCAGATTTTTTGACGTTTCCGTGAAAAAGCTTGCTGTCCTTTTCTTGTCGAAACAGTCAATTTTCATTGATGAGATCGGTCCCAATTACACATTCGCTATTTGTCGAATCTGCAAAAGGATTATTCGCAGGAACATTTTTCCTTCAGATTCTTGGAAAATGCATGGCCCAATGATTCTGAGGATATTATCAGTATATTATTTATGCGCCGTACTTACAATTAGTCAAATCCCATTTCCGCGTGACGAGTGCTATTTTCAAAAACTCAATGAACTATACTGAAATAATTGTAAAGCAAAAATAAGTAAGTACAACTAAAATAAGAGGGTTAAAGACTACTTGTTCTTTTATAAAAGTTGAATAACGATAGGATATTAAATGATAATATTTTTAACGATAATATAAACATACTGATTAAGCGTAATGGAATGTTTGCTATTATAGTATTAAGAGTTCAGTTAAGAGATTCGAGAGGGATTTGCGAGCGAGTTAGATGTTTGGTGCGTTAGTGCGCATTCAGTAATATTTGATAGATGAATTTTAATCCTTGGTATAATGGAGGTTTTATTAACTCGGTTTATGGGGGGAGTACAAAGCCCTTTTTGATTAGCCTGGCTCTGAGAATGGCTGGTATTATGAGATTCTGGGGAAACGATATGAATTCGGATTCATATCGTCTGCTTAAAGATTCAGGACTCGGGGCGGCTAAGCAACGGTTACGAGATACGGCCATGATCTATACCATGTATCCTTCCTATCAAAAGCTGATTTATGTACAGACTCTTTTTGAATTTGGTATCCCGCCGGCGAGAGTAGAGAATTTGACGTTGGACAAAATCCCGAAATTCATGCGATTCTGTATCGAAATAATTAACTATTTTTCAAGAAACAGCCCTACTATTTAAATAAAGCCGGATGTTCAGCTGTTCACAAAATTCTCATGTTTTTATTCTGACTTTGGCGACTTTGGATGTCTATTTTAAATAGGCAGACTTTTTCGAATCGAGAGCTTTTATAGCCGAAGAATACTTTTTTTCAAAGAAACCAGCATGTCTGCAGCTGATACTGAGAAAGTTGGGTTTCCGTTATCGGCGGGATCTATCTTGGAAGGAATCGCAGTGAATCTTAAGAGTTAAGGGAGCTGGAGGTTCATGAATTATGCGTGGCAGGCGCGTGGTTGGACTAAATCGGGGGCTAAATCCATATCATGGAAAAATGGATGGTTAATTTGCTCCGGGCCGAAACCCACTCGGTTCTCGTATAATCGTCCTGGCTGGCTTCGCTTCGCCGATTATTGTATCAGATTTCAGTCACGATCGACCATCATATCGCACATATTCCGCACGGACTCAGATTCCACTGAGCACTATCTCACGCACAAGGCTTATTTCATTCCATCGCTCCTCTCGCAAATATTCTTTTCCTCCTAACTATACATTATCTCATAGTTTAATATCGGTTATCAGTCTATTCTTTATCAATTTCGACAGTATAACGCGGCAGGACAAACACAGAAGTGAAAGAGGAAAGTATTTTTCTTACAATTTGCTACTTTCTTTCTATATCCTCTTCTTTTCAATTATCAAGTTTTCATTTTCCATTAAAGAGATTCACTTAATTTATAAACTTTGTTGTACAATCATTATAATTCTGACAAGAGTTGAATTAGCATTTACCCCGACATTCGAACCCTCGGATTTATAAGTTTGCTATTCGTTGTTTATAGAGAATGTGTGCTGGGACCAGAAACATTTATCCACCTGCGTCCAATGTTTCAAGACTTTGATTTATTGCCCGATTCTCTACGACACGCGTGGGAATTCTGAACGCTAGATAAGAACAATTCAGTTGGGGAGTACAGATATATATATATATATATCCGTTCTAAAATATAAATTGCCTCGCATTATTGTTCTCCGTCGTTTACCCGGGGAATTACAATAGATCCAAAAACAATAGAATAAACCTTTGCTATGTGCTTTAATAGTTGATGTCCTAATCAGCTGTATTACCAGCACGATCTACTCTATTCCTCGTACTTTCCTTTTTCCTCGAAAACGCTCTCAGAAGAAAGTTAGGGTAAAAATACTCCTTCTACCTTCCCTCTCTCATTCCACTCCAATTGCTCTGCGTACATTTCATGAGCACTCCATCGAAAAGTCGTCGAGAAACCGCTGCGTATTTAATAAGCCCTCAAAGTTCTTCAGTTACAATTTTCAACAACCAAGTGGACCGTGGCTCAGAGTCGGCGCGCTGTAAAGATTTTTTGCATTAAGCCTCGGTTGAGTTGACGGCTTAAGTAATATGGCACGACAGCGGAGTACCTGCACGCACTTTCAACCGATGCTCGACTTCACAAAAATATACGCATCTCGTTTTGGTAACGAGCCTCGGGCAGGGGCAATTGGAATGTGTTGAAGGGTAAAATCTAGCCGCTTAACGAAAACTAGCTGGAGAGAGAGAGAGAGAGAGGGTCGGTAAAGAAATCTCGACAGTCAATCGGCGGGAAATGTGTGGTATGCGGCTAACTTTCCAGTTAAATGTACATGAAATGCGGCACAAGTTTCGTTGGAAATGTGCGTTTAGTGGTTTCTGGCTGATGTACTTGGAACTAGTGATAGAGAAACTGTAGGCATGCAATTAGTGATAGGGAGAATAGAATGTATGTATTTAGGTTTTGGTAGGTGGTCGAGAATAATATAGCCGTAGCGTGGTAGAGAGTGAATTTGCCTGGCAGTGGAATGATACTGGGCGAGTGAGACAGGCCGATGTTGAGCGCGAGGGTGAGCGTGCCAGCTCGCCAGCCAAGCAGCCGGGGGGTTAATCCGTTTGGCAGTATCGAGCGCGGAAGAGTCAGCGTGCGCGAGGAAAGACTGGAAAGGAGAAATCCGGCAAATAGGGTGCCTCTACTAGCAGTGCGCCTTGACGCTCTGCCAAGAAACGGCGAATTACCGATGCCGAGTGCGACGAGACGCTGCGTTATCGTGATGCACCAGCCAGGGGAATCTCGGCCCAACCGAATCCCCGAACAATAATCCTAAAACCGAAGAGCGCCGCTCACGCTCGCTCGAACGAAGAAAATCAGTGAGAGCGTCGCGTCGCCCCGCAACGTCCTCCAACGCCCTCCAACGCCCTCCAACGCCCTCCAACGCAACCCCGGGATCACGGCTTTTACCGCGCTCTTCCTCCTGCTCCTTTTACCTACCCGACTCGACCCGACCCGACCCAACTCCTTCCAATCATACTCTCCCCGCATACATCTCCGACTCTTTTGCTCGACAAAGCAGCTCAATGTTTGCTTCCTGCGACATCTAGGAGAATGGGCTCTTATCTTCTCCAGTTTGGGAATGCAAAGGCAAACTTTCTTCCAAGAGATCTAAAGCCAGGCAAGAAAACCGCAACGCCTCTATTACATTCTGTTAGACGCTGCGTTTACATTATCCAATAAGTAACCTAATTGCGAAGATAGCCACTTTCAGGAATGTGACAGACGCCGCGCTATTTTTAATAAACTTCTTCAGGAAGTTGAAAAAAGATTATTTGAAAGGTGTCGGTAGAATAGAGAAGATGTTCCATTACTTGTAAGTTGACGAGCTCGATATTGAACGGTGAACTAACGGATGCATCATTTTCTCTTGCAGATGGTGAAATCGTCGGTCATCCGAGGCTTCGATTGATCGGTGACCAAAACGCAGGTATCTACAACCTCAAGATCGTGAATGCATCTTTGACAGACGACGGAGAGTACCAGTGCCAAGTCGGGCCCCATCTCCGGATCAAGCCGATACGTGCCAATGCTCATCTCATCGTCATATGTAAGTAACCGTTTCATTTCTCAGTCTTCGCTTCTCTATATTCTTTAACCGTTTCGGGATCGCTACCTTTTTACGCTATCCCATCAAAGTTTAGCCCGTTTCATATTTGTAAGTTTCATGAATAAACAAGCGTGATTCTTTAAAGCTTCATCAGCTACGGACTAATTCCAATGGTTAGTTTATCTATTAAGCAATGACCGTGGTGAAACCCTTGTTTGTGGAATGGACTCGAGTGATTGCGAGACTCGAGGGATGTTGAGTTGACGCTTGGGTCTTTGCACAAGTCCGTTGGTCTTGACATTATCTCTTTCAAATATGATTCACCGGGGAAGATATGCCGCTTGGCTGAGATTGGTTCTATATAGGTTAGAGTCATGTATTTCGATGCCACTGGCTTAATCCTCTGTTGGTGAATTGAAGTATAATTGGATGAAATGGCGGTGCGCCGGTGCGTAAAGGGTGTAGTGGAAATTGTTCGATGCGGGAGTCAGATAGATTAGATTGGCCACAGATCTACGTAAGCCACCGTTTAATACCATTTGCAGCTAATACGGGAATTTGTTCCGTGTGTTCGCGGCACGGCACAGCGCGACAGTGCTAGGCGATTACTCGTCGACGCCGCACCGGCAGATTGCCAGCAGAGATTGCCTAGCAGAGATAGGAGTATGGAGCAGTTAGCTTTTTCGTCGAGCGGAATTTTCGGCAGGACCTCCCTCCCTCCCTCCCTCCCGCTTCGTCCCCAACATCATCCTAATTTCTCTACGCGAAGCTGTTGCGCTATAAATAAATCTATCTTTCCCGCTTCGCATTTAAATAAACACTCTTACCCCTTGTGAAACTTATAATCTAAACTTGAACACATTTTGTCTCCTATACGTAGACTCCAGTCTCTCTCGTTACATTTAGTCAGTACAGCGAACTTACTCCACTGAGTCTTCCTCGTTCATTGAATTTTTCATACTCAGGTATATCTGATAAATGTATGTACCAGCTATCTATGTATGGCTGCGTAATAACACGCCTGCATTCTCTAAGCATAATATTTGCGTTAAATGTGAAACAGCACCTGAATTCTTCATTGTATTATACTAGTTTCCAGTTCTCCGATAATTCTATTTCTGCAAAACTGTTTTCTTGAAAGTGCGCGTAACCACATAATCGAATATGAAATGCATATTGATTGAAATCTTTGTTATATTACCTGTGTTATCATATCTACATACTATTGGAAAATAGGGCTGGAATAGGTGCATTGAGGCTTTCCAATGGGCATTTGCGCATGAATGCTTGTACCAATAGGAGCGCGAAGTTGGTTATCGTTTCTTAAGAGAAATTCGACTATGCCGTTCAATGCAACTTGTCACATGGCGTTCATGCTCGACGAATTTGTATGATTCTCTAGAAATCCGGGTAAATCCGGTAGAAACTTAATTTTCCACCCTACGGAAAGATTGCTGCGTGGGAGAGCTACTGTGGAAATTTCGCACGATAAATCAGGCGTAAAGCTAGGTTAGTCGTTTATTAGCCGTGAAAAATAAAGGTCCGGATGGTTAAGGCGAGTCACTGAATTTCCTGAGATTTTCCAAGTTACCGCTCACTTTTGTCATCTACTTTTGTCTTTAACTTTTGTCTCTGTAATTTGCGGTGCGTAACAAAATTTCCTTAACTTTTTCGGCGAAAGGCAGAACTAAATAAATTGGGTTTGAAACTCGCGAGCGAATGGAATGCCGTATATTCATGAAACGGAAATTAACTTGGAACGAATCTTTAAGACAATAATGATTTCACAAAGTTTCATTCCACCTGGACTTACTGCAGAGCCGCGTTGCCTCAAGTGCCACCGTCAAGAAGACTGCGGCATCACAGACACCTTTTCGAGAAGCAGGAGAGAGTGATGCAATAGGTAGATGGATTTGAGAATGTTATTTCATTGTTAATTATCGCGTAAGATGTGTTAAAGTAATCTATAAGTGTATATACATATAGCAAGCAAATTCACAGGAGACTGCATACTTTGTTTTACGGGGTTCTCTATGATAGGTTCAGCTTGTTTGTAATGTCTCTATGTTTGCAAGTTGCTTTGTTATTCCACTCTTCTTCAGACCCTCAAAGGATAAAGGTCAATAAAGTTTTGTGTTTCCTAAAAGTGTTACACTAATTTCCACGTGGATAAGGAATCAACCTTCAACAAGATATAGATATAAATATGTACATGTAATTATTGTGGTATTAGGATTTGCTGGAATACTGATTATTTTCGATGGAAAATGTCCGGGGAAGCCGGTAGATAATTGAAACAAGTATAGAATATAGGAGGACAATAAAGAACAAGTTGTTGCTCTTCATTATGGCGTAATGATGGGAGTGTGAGGGAAAAAGGGTGAAATCTCATTAGAGTAAAGGGGCTAAGGGGGCAAAGGAAGGTGGGAGTAAATCGGGCTGGGGAAGCAGATGCAGTTCGCGAGGGTAACGCAATTTATCAGGGAATCCCGCTCTCGCCGGAAAAAGCTTGCTCGGCCGTCCGCTCATAAAAAACGCTCTGATTTATTAGCACGAGTTTTCATCAATCGCGTCAACTCGCTGTGTCAACGGAGCAGGCGCGTTGCTGGCGAACTAGGTCTGGTTCGGTAGGTAGGTAGAGGGAAAAGGGGGGAGAACGAAAGAGAAAAAGGAGAAGTGAAAAAACGGCGCGCTGCGCTTCGGCATTCATTGAGCCCTCGTAAGCGAGTTTACGCGATAAACGCGTGAAATATCGTGCTACCAGTTCTCTCCGCGGAATCCTCGCAATCTGCTCACTAGCTCTACCCCCAATATTGAGAGAGCTTCCCACAATTTCCAAGAAATTCTAGTGAAACTTCACTTATATTTCCCTCCGATCATCCACTGTCCGCTTTTGGCCAGTCCTTTCAATATTTCCAGTATATGTATATCCTTCCGAGCAATATTCCTACCCATTAAAACTTGTGAAAGAAAAAGCTTTCTCTAATAAATTAGATTCTCTTCGCTCTAATGCTTTCGGTAAACAGGCTTTCTGCATTTCAAAGCCGTTGCTAAATCGTTGCCTGGTGTTCAGCTGTTTTCTAGTGATGTCTAGCCAGCGAGCGAGCCAGTTGTACTATAATAAAGAATTGGAAAGGAAATAGTGCGATAGTACATGGGTGGTTTTTCATAGTGAGAACTATATTTCTGTCCAGTTGTGAGAATAGCGAGCGTCGAGCAATTCTATATGAAGATAAAGAATATCAGCGATAAAAAGAAAGTGCTAACGATTCGTCTGCGCGGTGTCGATAATGGAACAAAGAACGAACTGGGTCGAACTGGGTCGTACAATTCAATCGAGCGTTCCACATTGAGCAAACATGTTCTCCAGGACGTGTGCTCAACCTAGAATCGAACACGTGTAGGTGGGTGGGTGCGTGTCTGTTGGGTTGTGGGTCGTGGCGGGTGGTGGGCCGAGTCTCACCGAGTTCCACTGAAAGTGGGATATGTGTTCTAGAACAGGGAATTAACGTTTCAAGGGACACTTCGCAGAGAAGTCAGCACTTGAAAGGCTCTTGGTGGGTGAAAAGTGAATATTTCTGGGAAAACGAGAACACATCGCTCGAAAGCTCGAAAGCTCGGAAGCTCGAAAGCTCGAAAGCTCGAAAGCTCGAAAGCCGAGCACTTTGTCCGTTCGGTTGGCGTTTGCCGTCGCAGGCATAAGCAGGAAGAAGCTCGACGGAGATACTGCTGGTGCGGAGAATGGAGGAATGCAGAGAACGGGAAAAGGCGGCATTGTTGAAAGAGCAAGTCCAAGCACGGGACACGGGAGTTGGCTTGGTTGCTTGCCTGCTTGCCTGCTTTCCGTCTCCCTCCACCTAACCGGCTATCTAGAACTCCGACCGTAACCGCAATCGCGTTACTTTACGCTCACCAATTCAAATATCCATCCGATATACCTCTCTATCCGTCACTCTTTTGACACCAACGCTTCTCCTCCGATTGCACCTTCAATCTTTCAGCTTTTCGATGTAGATCGTTTCGCGCTGCCCATTCACTGCTTTCGTTTCACTAAGCTTAACTCCTGATTTCAAGCCTGCTCTAAGAAAGATATGCTTTTCAAAAAGGCGACCACATATTATAGACACAACAATACTTATCAACTGTCGATCAATCCCAAGACATACATATATCAGACGATATTACTCCCCATATCGTCATCACCGAAGGTAGTTTCCTATCAAATCGAAAGAAGCACTAGTGAAATTATATGATCGAAGATAGTGCTTCTCCGACAAAGCGACCAGCGCGCAACGGCTAAAGATCCCTTCCAATAACATGGAAGAATGAATTCCTCGCATAAAATGAGATATTTTTGAAATTCCAACAATAAGATTTCGCTGTTAGAGAAATACAGATTATTGATCAAATGTTAGATGACCAAATGATTTTAGTATCCTAATAATTACTAGATTATTCCCAGAACGACATGTTGAAGTGCTTTCATTACATTAGGATTTGAATTTCCGTTCGAGGTTCAGCGGAGCAAATAAATGCTTTAAAAGTAGTAGGTCGACTGCCTGGAATTTAAAGCACCACGTTCCAATTTTCGAAGAGCATTTTCCCGCTTGCAACAGGGGACAGGGAAGGCTGTCCTACACATCAATGCTTTCTCGGGGCGAAGGAACGTGCCAAAGGTTCAATGGGGACCGGCACGACGCGGTGCGGCGCGGTGCGGCGCGGCGCGGCGCGGCGGCAGAGTCAAGATTGAATCTCGTAAAATATTTACTCGAATAAAAGTGATGTAAAGTCCCTGGCTCTGCCGGAGTTGAGCCATCGAATCTAGCGGCCCGAACGGCTGCCCGAGCGCTCCCTATCACTTTTCCCTTCGTCCTTTCCTATATATTCTTATCATTCTTATCATTCTTATCAGCCAGTATACTCCCGCCGAAACCCACCGAATCCAGCCGAATCCCGCCGATGGATATTTCAGCCCTTTGACGGCCTACCCAACCGCTCTCACATCTCCCACCCTCTCTCCCTCTCTCCCTCTCTCCCTCTTTCCCTTTCTCTCTCTGGCCCGTCCGGACGCGGCTTTACTTCCCACTTGGCACTTACTACTGAGGGGTGCGCCTCTCGCATCTCACGTCTCACGTCACACGTCACACGTCACACGTCACACGTCAGACGTTTCCCGCAATCAGTCTAGTCACATTCAATGGCCTTGATAGAATTAACCTAACCCTTGAATGCCTACCAGCTTGCACACCCGCCCTCCGCCTCACTTTTCGACATTCAATCATTCAATAGCCGATTATCAATATTAGCCAAAGCCGATTAGGATCCATTGAACTGTCGTAAGCGACGCTTCTTCGGGAAATGTATGAATTGTAATTATTAGAAACTGGGATACTGGTAATGCCCGGGAAGATGGAACTGTGAAAAAGCCACTTTTGGTGAGGTGATAGGATGACTTGAGAGCGAGGTGCCAAGTGTACCTCTCGGCTACACTTTGGTGACTTTGCGCTCGAAATAAAGGGAGCACGAGGAAAGAGGAACGACCATCAGCAGTTCTACTTAAACGGCGATCCTTAAGTTCAAAGAATAGCCGCTAGTATTAATCCACCGCTTCCTCTGAAGCCGCTTGAAAAGGCCGATTTTCGGCATGCCGGAGTTGGCTCCTGCCCAGTCCCCATTTTAATATGCCCCCTCCTGCCGTTTTGCCTCCTTCGCCTGAAAAGACAAACGTCAGCCGCTCAAAAAAAGCGGAGAGAGGAAGCGCTATTGAAATGAGAACGAACAGACCTTTCCAACTATGACAGAGGAAGAGGGATATCTAAAGTAGAAAACCCAAGAAGGATAAAGCCGAAATATTTCAACAGAATTTCCCGATTACACTACACAAGCGTACTCAAGTTTCGACACGCTTATCTTCTCTGTCGCTATACCTTTCTTTTGGCATAGAGCGAAACACGCATATACGACATGCATACTTCATTTCAAGTAGACTTGCCGGCGAACGTCGGTATTTCCCTTGAGTAGTTATGAATTCTGAAAATGCATCTTATATCATCCGCTCCAGTTCACTGCCAGAATCTTTCTGAATTTTCCCTGACACCTATTGACCTCGGCCTCTAGCCAGTTTTTATTATAACTTATATCGTTATATACTTGACTTCTGATATAACCTAAAAACTTGTCTTCATTTCACACAGCCGTCACTAAACATACTCTAACAGCTCTGTACATAATATAAGCATCAATTATTAATTTTGAATGGTTCTATTGTAAAAGCGACAGCAGTAGCTTTTGCTTAGAATAATTCTTGGTTGAGTATAGGCCGGCTATAATAATAGGTGGAAAATAAAGGAAGATTATTATAGCGCTTGAACTGTTGATGTATTGGAAAGGTAGTGTGCACTGTCTCTGTGTAGAGAAAGGGAGTGGTATAAATGCGGTGCTGGCTGGAATTCGATATAGGATCGCAAAGGTTTAATAGGACAGGTTCGTCGAGAGTAAAAGCGGGCGGTGTGGTGCGGCGTTAATAGAAGAGCTGAAGAAGAGTGTGGGAGGTGGACGGAATGAGGGTTGGGGTGGCGAGTGTCGAAAGGAAGAGGTGGTGGAGGCGGTGGAGGCGGTGAGTGGAAGAGCGGAGCGTCGAGTCGAAGCTTCCTTCGAAGGAAATATCCTGCGCACTGAACAGCGGAGAAGGCGCTATCCTGGAATAGTCGGAATAATTACAAGAGATAGACTCGGAGGAATTTACTTAAGCTCTCATGCTTACGTGGAGAGTAAACAGTTGTAAGGCTGCGCAGCTATTGCTAGATGGCCTGCCAGTTTCATTGGGGGTACTACCCAATGCTTATAATGTAGTGCGAGCAGGGAGAAGCGATGGCGAGAATCAGTCGTGTCGCTTCGCGAGTCAAAGACCAACGAAGCCGAAGCTGTAGCCGAAGCTGTAGCCGAAGCTGGAAAACTGACTTCCTCCACTTCCACCAGATAAGAAGAGTATGCACCACGCCAAGAACTCGATAACTATCACTCTTCGAACTTTAACCGTTGCTCGCCTCGGCTGGTGCATGCCTACCTTTTTCCTGCTTTCGGAGCATCACATCCTTTGGAGCAAGGCTTCGTCGAGTTTGCCTGCATCTGCCAGAGAGAAAATCCCCGCAGTTGGATGGATCTTGTATCCAGCGGTTCTCATTATTATTCCTTTACATTGCGAATTGGAAGGCCTGTCACTAGAATTGAATGTAGAAGTAGGACTTTGGACAAGTTCACCGATCCGGTTGTCGCGGAATGCCCGCCACTTTCCAAAGAAACGAGATGTTAACTCATTTTGTCGCAATAATGAAATGCCAACTCATTTGTACGCAAAAAACGAAGAGTGAAACAAAGAAGTAATTAAGCGGCCGGGAAATAATTGGCGAAAGGAGGTGTGAAATGCGTGGTAGGAAGTGAGTTTAAGTGTTTAATTAGGTATAGTACGTGTTGCACGGGACGAGGTTTACTCAGGGAGTCTTTCATAACTTGCGATGCCAGAGCGTTTCACTTTTCAAAAGCACCGACCCATCCACTCTTTATCCTCGTAATTGAAAATCCAACGAACTTGCTGGCAAAACTCTGACGCATAGAAGGCTTCTCCGTCAGGTGCAACACTCTTATATTACGGTAAATAACATCTCGATTCAACATGGTCGGTACAATACTAAAGTTGCACCAAACTATTAAAAGTGTCGCTTCCGAACTTCATTCTTTCCTAAATATGGAGCGACGTGTCTTTCAATTTCGCATGCTTCCCATTCATTCGCTTGGTACTTTGAAGCAGTCTTGCGAAAGAAATAACAGGGGAAGGTAGCCAAAATCGCACAGCCCCTCTAAATACTCTAGATACATACATACATATACACGTACTATCTGCTTCTTCAATTAAACATTTTATCATGTGAGTGCATTCGATTAGTTGAAGAAATGATGATAAAGCGGTTGGTGATTCGGTGGAAGTAATGGTTGCATATGCTATTCGTAACTGAACGATCGGGATCACGGGATGGGACGGGACGGGACGGGACGATCCTCTCCGTCGGACGTTAACGATCCGCAATATTCTACTCATGTTTGGCATACCTCCTTCCTGTAGACGCATTCTATCCCACATACTTTCCCGCAAGGCTCGAATACTCCAAGTGACAGAGGCTTGAGTAGGGAGAACCTTGACACGAGAACGAGACTCTTTTGCTATTACTTATGCTCTAGTTAGTCGCCCTTTGAAGCTAACTTGCAACTTGGAACCGCCATCTTACCAGTCACGCAAACTATTTACTTTCCAACCTAAAACCACTGCTACTCATTTTAACTTTCAACTGACCGAGAAACCGCCACGGATTCCCGCATTTATGTACCATATTTTGCTGGTCACGTATTCGGGAATCCACTCGCCAGATATGTTAACTGCAACAATATTTACACGCTTAATTGAGACATCTGATACTTATGTAGCAGACATAAAAAAACACAGAAACTGTTTGCAAAAGGACGAAATGGATGTAGGGTAAGTTCCACAATTCTTCGTTGCGTTCAGGGAAAGAGAAATTGATCTTGCTGTTCATCCTGTTATTGACGTGAAATGTACTTATTCGGTACCAATTGAATGGTTATGCCAAGAAGACTCGATCTCTAGTCGGTTTTCCTCTCAGAAAGATCAAGTTATTGGATGAAGGGGATGTTAAAATGTGTGAAATGTTGAAAGGAGCAGATGGAGCCGGCCAGTCGACATGACGGCGTGGGCGTCGGCGTCGGCGTCGGCGTCGGCGTCGGCGTCGGCGTCGGCGTCGGCGTCGGCGTCGGCGTCGATGTCACAGAGAATAAGAGAGACTCGGAACTGTGGGAGTCAAGGCTTTATAAAAATATAGAAAGCTTCTCTCATTCTTGAAGTGTGTGGGAATGTCCCTTATTTCGATCTGTGCTTGTGTTGCATGCTGCTACTTTCTTGACAAAAGGGTCGCAGGATGCGGGTCAACGAAACTCCTCGCATATTTTCCGGCTGGCAACGCGCGCTTTTGTCCTGGCCGACCTAGATTCTTGGCGAATTAAGCCCGGATATTGTATCAGCCCTCTCCCGAAATGTTATCCCGAACCTCCGCTATAGCTATCGCGCGCGCCCTCTACCAATTACTCCGAACCTTTCATTCGTCCATATTACCTCGATTTAGCAGGTTCATCAATTGTTCCACTCTGCCGGGGATTTCAAATTTCAATCTACCTAGACCAACCAGTTCATTTAGAGGTTTTTATTCTTAGTTAGTTCTGGCTATACTCAACTTATTATACTGACTCTCCTTTTCTGGAGTCTTTATCGTTGCTGGCTTTAAAAGAAAGGTAATCGACATCCAAGAGCTCAAGCTGTAAAAACTTGGGAGAAATAGAAAATTTAATTTTAGGTTCTTAAAGTGTGGTGATCCAACATCCCCGAAGGAACAATATTATTTGAGCGCAGCGGGAAGGGGTACAATGGAAGGATATTCTTGGAGAAGAGTCGAGGATAAGCTTTTCACGATAGAGTGTAGCGTTTGGTGGACCTTAGAAAAATGATATTGTTGACCGAGCACCTTATCGAAGAGTAGACTAGAGCGAGAGATTCGAGAAGAACGGTGCGATGGGGAATTTTGCTCGAGCAGAAGAATTTCCACGAGATGAACGCTAGTAATGTGTTGCTCGCAAGATCGCGTCGGCGACAGCAACGACGGCAGCAACGACGACCGTGTCGCTTCAGCCGTCGCGGCGTCGACTGGTTATTTATTTATCGGTCAACAGGTAATTCCGCCGGTGTGAGCCGCCAGCGGAGCGTCGAAGCTGTGAAAGGATATTGTGTTTTGGCGGAAGTTTGGCATAACGGTACGCTTGCTGGTAGTGTTTCGAGGAAAACTAGAAGGTATCTTCTACCAACGAACTAGCGAATTGATGAAGGGCTTCTACTCGTTGAATTACACACCTTCGGGTTCAGTCTAAAATTAGTCTCGACATGAAATAATGAAGAAATTCGTTTGGACGAGTAGGTCGAAAGAATAGTATCGCATTCCTTACGGAAAATCCAGTCTTAAACCGTACAGTCAATAGTGTATATCTGTTTAAATAAAAAATATCATGTGGTTATAATCGAATAAAAATAATTATATCAAATGTATAAAATTGTAATTTCAATGAAACGTAGATAGAATAATGCAGATTATAGACACGCGTAGTATATGAGTATATCGGTTCAAAGTTTATTTCGTCCTTATACAAGGTCCAGGGATATTTTAACGAAGAAATTTCTAACGCGTAAGCTGTAAATAAAGGGTAAAAGAGTGTAAGTTGAAATGAGTTGGCTTGCAAGAGGATTAAGAGAGAAATGGGTGAGTCTAATAGAAAGAAAGGGAAAGGGTTTTCCCGTAGTCGAATGGAGGTTGGCTGGTCGGGTGGAAGTTGTGCGGCGCAGGGAGAAATGATTTTAATTTGCGTTGAAAGCGAGTAGTGCCGAGGGCTAGTAGAGCAGTGCTTTTATGCGGTGATCGCTAGTACCACTAGATTGATATGGGAAATTACACAGCGTGGGTTTGAAGTTGCGCGCATTTCATATTGGCGACAGATTGAATTCGAGCCCGCTCGCTCTTTTCACCTCTTAACTCTCGCCCATTCTAAATACACGGCTAGATGAATACTGAATTTGCTCGCCCGTTTTGCGGATTGCTGCTTGAATAACGTTGATTCAAATCCATCCAACCCTCTCTACTCTCCACCCCAGACCCTTTATTCCAGATGCACCTGCTTCTACCACCGATTTCCATTATATTCCCTCCTTTACTCTCCCATTTTCCATTGGATAGAACTAATCAATCGTTTTAGCTTTTGCATCTGACCGTTTCATTGAAACTCTGTTAAAGCAGCACAGACGGTTCTGACGTTCGTGATCTTCCTTACTAAAGAGGAGCAATGATATTTCAAAGACACGTAAATACGATATACTTTTTGTTAAGACTTTTCCGATCGATCGGGCAGATTTCGGCTTTCGCTAGATGCGATATGAGTAGCACGATCTGCAAAGTGTCACGTCAAACTTCCAATTATGAAACGTAGAACCCTCTTTGAATATGTTTAATAATTGAATATCGCTATCGGAAATATAATTGGGTGGTGATACATACGTGTTGATATGAGTTAGAGCTGATGTGTTAGAATATCAGAGAAAGAAAGCGAGAGAGGGATAAATGGAATAGATGAGTTGGAAATTAAGCTTGCAGGATGAACTGACAGCGAAGGTTGAGTTTAGTGAAGGTGGCGTTCTTGAAAGCTGGCAGAAGGAAATTCTGCATTGCTTGAACATGTTAAAATTGGCTGAGTTGCCTGGCGAGAGGAAATTGCTGCGGTATTAAAAAGGCTGGTCAATATGCGGAATGAAAAGGAGTTTTGCAGGGCAGGCGGCGGTAGCGTTGGTGTTGGAGGAGATGGTGGCGGAGGCGGAGGCGGAGGCGGAGGCGGAGGCGGAGGTGGAGGCCGAGGTCGAGGCCCAGGCAGGCAGGCAGGCAGGCAGGCAGGCAGGCAGGCACACAAGCAGCATAGGGTCGGTGCTCGACGCGGCACCGCTGCGGGCATTGTCCGTTCGAAGCCGGCGAAACTTTCCAAGTAACTTAAATATTTCCGACCAACTTTCCCTATTATTGGATACTTCCTCTACCAAGACTCCCATTATTTCTGCCCTTCAAATCGGATCCAGCCTGCAATTTTTACGCCACCACGAGCTTCGAAACGCGATAATGTTTTCCGCTTCATAGTTCATTGAGTTAACAAAACTCAATTTTCCCCAGTCCAACGTTTATCCGACAGAACTTCTGCTGATAACGTTTAGTGGATCATTAACGTCTGTGTTTGTCTCAAGGGGAGTAATAAGGTTTTCATTAAACGAGAAAACAGGAGAAATTTGCTGGGAGCTTTTTGTGCCTTAATATTACCGTGACGTTAAAAAAGCATCGTCTTGTGTTGATATCGCGTGGCATCCTGCAATCATAGAGAGTGCTTGTAACAGAAACTAGGAAAAAGAGACATTAAATTGAAGCATGAAAGCTTGGAAGGCAGCTATTTCCAGATATAGTTATTGGATTGCTTCTGACATTCTTAATCTGCTGTACTAAGCTGTTCTATGCTGATACACGGTAATAAATAGGTCAGCACTGGATCCGCGCGATCAACATATATGCCTATATAGAAACCTGCACGTATGCGTGTACATACCCGCCTGATCCGCAGCTTCCTGGGGATTTTCAATTTCCGTGGCATCCCAGATGTATTTATTTTCTTCAAACTGACGCACTCCCACCAACTCACCAACACACCCACTCACCGACCTTTCAAACATGACAAAACACTTGCTATTTATGATAACCGATCTATTCTCCATCTACATCTTAGCCTTCTTTGTCCGCTGCTTCATCTTATTTGCCATCCCTCTAGCGCGGAGCCTTTTCCCAAAGGCAATCTTAAGATTATCCAATAGATCACGTAGTATGGGAGCAAAGAAAGGATACCTTTGGAAAAGAGCCCGGAATATCGTTTCTCTTGCAATTCTATTTTCATGATTCTCGCCATTCGACACTTTTTGCGATTGTCGGCTGTGCCAGAATCTGGAGAGATCTACTTTATCCCTGAGAGTTCTATTGACGCGATGCAATCGAGAATGGAGTCTCCGAAGCGCGAAAGTGCGAGTGATGAGTGTGCTAATGAAGAGTCGCGTATCGTTAGAATTTGGGTTGGGTTTGGAGGTTAGGTAGGAATGGAGAAAATAGTGATAGAGGAAGGTTTGGGAGAATGCAGGGAGTGGAACGTGGCGAATTGCCAGTATATCTCTGGAGAATCAGACCGACTCTCAAATCCAGTTAAGATCGAGCTGAGATAAGAGGACTTATCTCGGTGAAGTGTAGTGTATGTCAGCAGTGCAACGTGCTGCTGCCTTAGCTGAATCATCCTGTACTTAGGGGAAGGGTGTGTGTGGAGTTGGAAGCCTGGAGCCGAGAGCCGAGAGCCGAGAGCCGAGAGCCGGATAGGTACGTGAGGAGCGTTTTTAAAGCGTCGACGTCGGCGTCGCGCTCAGCCGTTGACGACGACGCCAACGAGGACTAGCGCTTTGTCAGGGGTCAGGGGGCTCTGTGTCCGGCCTAACGCCCATGACACGCTGACACCTCGATATATTCGACTTCCTGGCAACCGTTTATTTATGACTTTGCCTTGTTCAATCGGATTTGCTTGGCGAAATGCTATTTGGTCAAACCATCGGGATCCCGTGAGGGGAATTCTCGATGCGAGCCTCCCTGCAACCCGCCACTTTACCACCAGCTTCGACCCAATCCCTACTAACAATCACTATTCCGATCTTCATTAACACACTAGAAATTAATAAGCTTAACTTACTAAATGTGTTCTTTACTCATTTTGAAACTGGTTAAATTTGCTCATTTCTAACTAACTATTTCGGTATACCCCGATCTCCAAACATCTTTCAATTATTTTAATACAACTCCGACTTTCTTTCGGAAGTGGTGAATCGGCTTCGAACCGTTCTAGACGAAAGAGGAAAGGTCAGGGAAGAAAGAAAGAAAGAAAAATCGTGGTTAGAGCGATTTTGAGTGGTTAGGTTTCTCCAGTAATTGTAGGGCGGATTTATCAGAGGAAAGAGTAATTCGTGTTCGGAGGATAAGAGGAAAGGAGCATTTCATCAACTGGAGAGCCGATTCGCCGACTATCGGCTAACTAGTCCACCTTTCGATTATCGGCTACTTACTTAACGGTGCTACCGATTATCGGAGACTCGACTAGTACTCGGATCCCGATTATCGACCATAGTTTTCGATGAGCCTTTGCCTATTCCATGTTTGTTACCGCATTCTTAACTCTGCCTTTCTCCATTTGTCTGAATTTTGTATGCCCACTACAATAAATCAGCCCCTAAATGCTATTTTCCCCATCAACTTTTATTCCGAGTGCTTAAATGCTGCTGAAACTTTCGTCGGCTTCGAACATTTATTCCTCCCCGAGGAATTTCAATTTGAAATTCCCTATTTTTCTAGCCGACTCTCTCAATTGCCTCTTCATAGTTGTTGAGAGAATTACTACTGAAATGTCCGAATTGTCCGACTTGTACAATATCGACGGGCCTCGACTTTTCGTGCTTTCCAATAATGATGGCAATTTACTAAAAAAAACTATTCTGTTTTTGGTTCGCTTGTTGCATTCGAAAGACATCAATTTCGTCAGAGGCTCTCCGACGATGAACAATTTTTGGGGACACTCGGATAAATGGCCGCCTGCCTGATAAATTGTTTAATTTAGTTTGGGCGTCAATTTCTAAAGGTCGAAAAACCTTGTCAGCTTGCAAGCAATTTCACCGCTGTTTCAACGCGTCGATAATGGTCCATGAATAACATAATTTTTTAATGGAAGAGATCTTCATTTCGCTATTGAGTAGTATTTGTGATAGTTATTTAATAAATTGTGAGTTATAGAATTTCAAGGAATATGTATATGTACTATATGCATGTACAATTATAGCGTTAGCCAACATATCGGCAAGGCCTTTCGCGTGTCAAGTACTAGGGTGATTCCATTTGAAAATCAGCATGCTTCCAATAAAAGTAGTGGAGAATAGTGGTTTCTGAGGAGAGCCGCTGGGGCACAAGGGTTAAACAGCTGGTGTTTTGAGCTAACTGGTACTAGAAGAGCTATTATCAACAGAATAAATACGCATTAATAAAGTAGGAATTGCCATTCTTTAACTCAAAGGATAAAGTTGTTTGCTGAAGAAATAATGGCGGATTATAAATGGGTCTGTTGTAAATCTTCTAATTCACGATGGAATTAGGATCTATTTCCAATAGAGAATGGTCTATTGGCGAAGCATGTGCCTCTAAATAATATGATGTTTCCATCAGTCGATTGGATGAGTCAGATGCCTCGTGATCAGTTGCTATTTAGAACTGATGGCGAGACATTCACTTCTAACTATTAGTGAGCGTCGTATCTTATTGTACAACTTAAATGAATGATTGTACTCTTGGAATCTTTTAATGTTTCTCTGTTTATATTGTATGAGCGGTCCGGGACACGACCGTCTCCTTAGGTTAAGGTTTCGTTGTATCAATATTGCTCGGAGATGCGTTGCAAATCAATATAAAAGAGCAGAAGTCTACACTTGCAACTTGATTAGAATGCATATAGCATATAAACATTTTGGTGGGTCACATACACAAGCCTTATGCTTGATTTACAAGTCTAAACAGCTGGGAAGGTTGAACTCGGAATATTTCGGAGGAAATGCTGGAGAAACTCAAAGGGATGAAAGTAAACCTTTAAACGAGTCAGTAAAAAGGCAGAAGTTTGGGGTAAAAAATGTGCGAGATGGGCGTTTTTCATGCGAAATGGGACGCACGGTTGGTAGGCGTCGAAGAGCATCGATCATCCAAATACTCATTAACCTATTTTGGGATTGAGCGCATCCATTAGCCGTCGTTTCAAAGGTACGACAGTCTACTAACCGGTGGGCCCATTATTCGCACACATCACGCTCCAGGCCGAAAAACCGTTGTGTTTCTGTCAAAGTAATTCGACATTTCGTGACGTGTTTGTTGCAACCAGCTGCGGTTCGACATTTTTCTGGCAATAATAATGTCAGCGGTGCAGCGCGGCGCGGCGTGGCGCGGCGTGGCGCATAGAGAGAGTGCCCGGCTTTTTCGGTCTGTATTTGCCTCGCTGCTCTGCTCGAACCTATCAGCCTAGTTGACGTGTGCATTTTGTTTGTATTGCGCTTTGTTGATGCATTGGAGTACCACTGGAGAAACCATGTGGAACGCTCCCAGCCGATACGATAAAAACGATAAGTCACATTTGTACCGGCATATCTATGTAGGAGTCCAACGAAAAAATGATGTGCAGAAGCACACAAATAATTGCCCCGATTAATACCCTTAATAATATTATATTGCAAATGTAGAAAGAGGTGTCAAGAGTGTTCGCAATATCCATGTTTATAGTTGCTATGGATTTTCATTTCTATTTTAAAATTGTTATTTTCGCTAACTTAAATTAATACGCATTACTTTTTCAAAGAGAAAATGGAAAGGTAGCAAAATTGCGCTAGAAGGTAGAAGCAGTATAGAAGGAAAAATCCCATATAAAAATGGACTGGTGGATGTAGAAGAGGAATCTCACTCTGGGTCAGAATTGGCTCGGGATTCGTCTTTGCACCCCGCTAGTTTTTCATTCGCCTTCCAAGGATTAATGCGAACTATATATCGTTATGAGAATTGAAGAATTCCGCATTAATATCAGAATGCGTCTCTACATCACGTTGTTATTTGGTATTGGGCTTTCGGCTATACGAATATATGCGAATAACGATAATTCTCCTCGAAAGTAATATTGTAATAAGCAGCTGGCTGGGATTTCGTCCATTTCAGTCTAATGAGCAAAATGCACATGTACAATGAGAAGAGGTCAGCATTACTGGCCGCGCGATCAGTTCAATCGGTCATCTATTTCAGCCAAAAATATTCCAATAATTTCGTCGAATGTTGCTCGGCGATGCCAGGATTGCAATAAATGTCCATTGGCATCGCCACGGGCTGCATTACACCATGAGGACTATAATTATTTATTATTACTGGCGTGACTGATTTTAGTGATCGGAGGTCAGTCGCACTCCTACCTCATGGCCGAAAACCCCACCTGCAACCCCTTAACCACCACTCATTTCCCCATACTCTTTCCAATCTTTCTCTACCCTTCTCATCTGGTGTACATATCTCCTCCTCTCCTCGATCGAGCAACATATTCGTCGTTTCAATCTAACCTATACTAAAGACTGTGTAACGAGCAGTTGCGTTCCTCTATACTATACATAATGCTATATATAAACTATATATAAACTCTATATAATGCCAAAAGCGGTATGAATATTTTCTCTAACACACCGAAGAGTGATTGTAGATCGTAGTTCTCTCATACAGACTCAACTATCAGGACGTGTGACTATAACTCATTGTTAGTTATCGTTACTGATTTCTACGCCAACTATTGCGTTCTTTTAATTATTCATTAAACATTTGCATTGCCAAATTGAAAAATGTGCCAAAGTAACCAGAAGCCTGACAATAAGTGACGCGAGTACGATAACCGCTTACCCGTTCTACTATCGACTATTTTATCGGTCGTTTTTGAATATCGTTAGCAGTACCCTTTCATCTTTTTGTTCTTTTATTATTAACCGATATGAGTTTGTTCGATGCCTTTATCAGATAGTAGCGTATTGGAGAATTTGGAGAAGCGCGGTTGCTGGCACGATTTTATTAGGGTGACAAAAATGAGAATGTGGCCGACAATGGGGTCAATAACGATATATCATGATATTTAATCAGGGTGTTTGCATAGCCCTGAGAATTTAACGATAACTAAGCGCCTCTCGGCTGCTGATAACTGATCAGCCAGTTAATAGCTGGCGAAATAATCAGGCTTCCGCGCTGTTGGAACGGCCCACCGAGTAAGATAGTGCGTATCCAACCCGGCTTCGGTTACATCTAATGATGCCAGATTGCCTGTTCGAGTTAATGAGGCCGCGTGCAAATTCTATCCCACGCCTCGCGTTATCCTTTTCCAGCCATTATGGCATCTCGGATTTCCCACCCCCATCCCTCCACCCTTTCATCAGAGGAAACTCTCATTATATCTAGCCTTTCCTTCTACTCTAACCATTTCGGACTGTCAACTACAGATTTCCCTCGAGAAAACGTTAATACTCAGAACTCTTAAAAGCAGTTCCACTCGAAATCTCCGTTATACACATAATAATAATACTTACGCCTTGATCGTTATGTTACTTCTTCTCTTCCATGCCATTCTTTACATTGCCTCGTTTAAAGCCACATCTTTCCACTTGAAACTATCATTTATCATGACTGAATAAGTATAGATATTTAATTCAATTGTATTTATCATTCGAAATCTACGATTCGTGGATGGATGACTGCAACGCGAAATGAAAGACAATCTACCAACTGAATCTTAGGGGGTGATTTTAACTTGCATTTAGTTTTGAAAAAAATACAGCCAGCTTCTGTGGGAATTAAATGAAAATTAGTTAAGGTTTCTTGTAGTAGAGTAGAGAAAGTTTGAACGAGAGTATAATATTGTAGGAGAGTTTCATTGACAGGATTAGTAGAGCGAGAGTCTATCATCTATCGAGCAGACGACAATGTGGCTCGTTAACGCGCATTGCGGTATCGGCTGTCGAGAATGCGCGCATAATTGTGCCAAGCGTGCTTATAATATCCGGGCCGCTGTTAATGCACTCTAGCCGAGTTTCCCGGCGACGCAACGTCCACTAGCTTCCGAATTATTGAACCCCCCTTTCCGATCTGTATACATGCATTTGCATATATTCCCTGCCTTGCCCTGTAATCGTCCTGTCCTGTCCTCTCCTGCTCTCTTCTCTTCTGTTCTGTTCTATTCTGTTCTGTTCTGCTCTGCTCTGCTCTGTTCGCTTCTGTTGTATTGTGTCATGTTATAATTCCACGGTCAGCAACTAGATATTAACAAAATTTAATGTGCGCTTAATCGACGTTATTCCAATTTTCCCGCATCAGTCTCATTAGTAACGGGCTTGGCTATTTGTTTGTCCTCATTGAGCTCGTTGACGCGAACCATTTTCCATCTGGTCATAAAACATTTCCCTTTACTCACAGTCTCTCTCATGTTCGATTTAATTTCACCGGTTTCTTACGTCAGTTTCCATAATCCCAGGACTTAACGTGCATTCATACATCTATGTTCCCTGGCCTCATAACCGTCCCTAACCACTAAATTTATGAAATACTCGCAACAGACTATATTTCATTAAGTCCCTGTTAGATTCTTCAGTACGCGCTTTCGTTACTGCATTATGTCAAAGAGTACATTTACTTGGGCGTATTTGTCCGCCCTATTTCGAAGAGCCAATCGGTTTTCACGGTATCGCAGTAGAAAACGCAACGGAGCATGATAGAATCCTATCTATTTCGGGCACCCGCTCTTCCCTCCGCATGCCTTTCTATCTCTTCTCTCTTCTCTCGTCTCTCTCGTCGTCTGGCCGTACATTGTTGTCAATTGTGGAGGGCAGTCACGCTGTCAAAGGGAAAATGTCAAGCTGAATCCTCGATTCCGTGCCGGAGGAATGTCGGTCAGAGATATATCCAGGGTTTGGGGCTCTGGAACGCTCCCCTTTTCTGTGAGATTGACGCATTGGCTTTGCGGTTTCGAGATACATACACGTCAAAATCAGTTCTCCTCTTCTCTGCTATTTTCCCTCATTCCTTCTGCTCCTGTCACCCAATTCTCATTTCAGCCAACGTTAATACCATCCGACATAGCCATCTACATAGTATGTATTTTTCCACCCACTCGTATTTAACACGACATGTAGAATTGCAAGCAACAACCAGCATGATCCATTTTGTCAAAGGATACATTGGAGGAAAGAGTGAATTACATTCTATAAGTAATTTAAGTAGCAATTATCAACACGTATCTGAAGTTTGAACCTTTTTTAAAGAAGGCGGAGCGGTGACATAAATATGATTCATAAACTATGCGCTTTTATTGACTGTGTGTAGCATTATTCGTAAGAGTTGGGGTGACGAGGAAGAGAATACCAAAGACCCTAATGCTCGACAATACACACCGAGTAAGGATATGCAAATTGCATTGCGGCAGAACGACGATAATACTATTTCGGATGAAAGTTCTGTTAGTTGAAAAAAGCATGTTTCGGGTTGTCGATCGGCTGAATGGGGCGCTAATGGTGCTGGTCTCCAGGGAGGATTCAAGCCTATTTCCGATAACGCCTGCCGCGCCTCTCACGCTTTCTCCTTCAGTTAGCTAGCGTTTTTCCCTCCAGCAGTCAGCCAGATCTTCCAATCCCTGGGGCTCGCTCTTTTTCCAGGGAAGAGCACATCGCTCGATCCTCAAGTCCACTTGGACCGTTCTTCTATCGCCAGTTTCGGCACAACTCCCCCACCCAACCTCCCACCTTTTTGCAACTTTTCTACCTCGCAATTACTCCGCTCCAATATATTGCGTCACCCGCACTTTATCGCTACTTTTTCCATCGCTGATCGGCTTCATGGATGGATAACTTTCAAGATATATCCTTTAAACCACCTTCGATCTCTCACCCCGCAAATGAAAATTCACCACTTCTTTCTCCACTTCTCCGATAAATTGCACCCGCGCACCTTAGCACCTTAGCTCAGTTCGTTCACAGTTTTTCCTAGTCGCATTTTTCTGCGCGAATTCTTCCGAGGAAAAGACTGAACTCGTTGAATAGCGCTCCAAACGTTGTTTTCAGCTGGAAAACGGAATTTTCCTTCCGATGATGCCGAATATTCAGTTTCTTAGCGGCTTGTATCCAATATCCAAGCATGCAAACCAGAGCACGTTGTAATTGTGCAGTTTCTATACTACACAGCAGAATGGTGTGTTGGCATACATATCGTAACTATGACAAGCTGAGATCGTAGAAATTCCTGTACTTTTCCAGTTTCTCGTAAAAAGGCTTCGCTGCGTCGCACAGTGGGCTCAAACGGTGAAAACGCGGACATTGGCATTAAATTGTACTTTATCGTAACAAGAACGTATTTATCGACATTCTTTGGGTAATTTATCATATATGTTGTATGATTTTGATGTTATGCTTTCATTTTGATATTATAACTGTTGTCCCTAGCCTATGACATACCATATAATGGCATTATTATCTGATGCATAAAGTGGATGATTTTTTATCTCAAAAACTTCAACAGATTTCACATATCAGACATAGGTCAAAATATTCGTCAAACCTTCTACTTTAACGCCCTGAAACGAGATGGTGCGTTTTTTTGCGATTTTGGAAATGCCGGCACATTTTGTCGACCACTACATTAATGGGACAATCCACATTGCTGGCTGGGAAATGTGCTGGCATTTCCAAAATCGCAAAAAACCCACCATCTAGTTTCAGGGCGTTAAAGTAGAAGGTTTGACGAATATTTTGACCTATGTCTGATATGTGAAATCTGTTGAAGTTTTTGAGATAAAAAATCATCCACTTTATGCATCAGATAATAATGCCATTATATGGTAGATCATAGGCTAGAGACAACAGTTATCATATCAAAATGAAAGCATAACATCAAAATCATACAAAATATATGATAAATTACCCAAAGAACACCGATAAATGCGTTCTTGTTACGATAAAGTACAATTTAATGCCAATGTCCGCGTTTTCAGCGTTTGAGCCCACTGTGCGCCGCGCCGCCACCGTCTAGAATGATTGCACTTACACTTAACGCTCGACTACATCAGCAGAACATCGTAATTTCTGGAGATTTTCGACAAGCATACTCTTCTTACAAGACGCCGCGCAAAGCTAACCTTTATTTCCTTGTTCTTAATTATTTGACTGTTTGGCTTACTATTTTTAATGCTATTAATCATCCAATTAATCAGCCACTATGGATGTATGCCAATTGATGTAACTTAACCTATTCGCAATGGCAATTCGGTATGGTATTATTATGAGTAGCGTTATACAGAATTGGCAGTGAAATTGTTTCCTCTGTGATAAAATGGACAGGTCAAACACATTTATGTGATGCAAAATTCCGAAGGTGTTAATGCGGATGATTTGATATTGTAGAATTGAAATAGTAGTGGGTAGAAGAGGAGATAACATTGTTTGGGTTAAAATGATAATAGTTGAATAGGATGGCTAGTCCGCGGCGAAGCGGTCAACATTCATTGTGAGTAGCCAGTGGAAAAAGTGGCTGGAAAATTGGCGGGGTCAATATTTGCAGGCGATATTCTCCGCGGGGGATAAAGCTCGCGCGGCATTGGAAAACATTATTGGAAGCCACTCACACATCGCGGTCTAATGTATAAATTGGAAGAGCAATCAATATTCAGCGCGATATGTGTCGCCATCGGTCATTGATTCAATTAATTATTTGTGGTTGATTCTGGCAGCTTTATTTTTTCCGCTATTCGACTTCCATTTCAGAGGACCTGTTGCCAACATCAGTCGTTCCGTGATTTTTCAAACAGAATTCAATTGAAAATGGAAATGTAACAAACAGACGGTGTAATTTCGAGGAAATGAACATCGACATCGATGACTCGTGGAGACTCACTCGTAGCCCTCGTTAATGTCTTTCCAAAGACGTCCAAACTCAATCGTAGCTTCACCAGGCTTAAAGATTAAAGCATTTGACTAACGAAGTGGCTATTTATCCATAGAAAGAACAGCAAAGGAGAATCATTAAGGATATAAATGTAGGTTAGGAGTAAGAATGCGATCTTTCAATCAGCATCGCAATGGAGATAATCCTACCGGGGAGGTACATATTAACCTACCTGCTCCGGAGAAATATCAGGTAGCGGTTGGTGCAGTTTATAAAAGGGCTGCTGAATGGCTTATCATCGAGTGTAGTTGGAATTTGAGACTATCGGGAGGCAATGGAGCTTAAGGAGTGATAACGTCGAAATGGCGATGGCGATGGCGATGGCGGCGAGATCGAAAGGCACTCGGGTGCAAGGTTTGTCAGTGTTGGTGTCGCTGACCGAGGCACGGCGGCGGCGGCGGCGGCGGCGGCGGCGGCAGCGACGGCGACGGTAAAACCGGCTAAATGAGCCCTCCTCAAAACTCTCCGGTGAATATCGGAGGATGGAGGCTCGCCATTCTGCAAACACACCACGACAATGCACAGGTGCCAGCGGTTTTAAAAGCTCACAGCACCTTTTCAGCGAACCGTCGGATTCAGCGATTTATCGCGGACACCGGAAGCGGTACTCAAGCGGTTTCTCCCAGCCTTTCTATCAGCCGTAGTCATCCTTTTTCCAACACACCGACTGACAGCCTTCATATTCCTTTCGTATTCTTCATACTGAAGGCGGTGCATGGTACAGGGTGCAGGGTGCAGCATGCCGGTGATCTTACAGTCTCCTTATACCCACAAGGAATCTGCCACTGACAACCTTTCACTGGAGTAGAGCTTCTGATGCGAGGGAACACAATTTATGCTTGGACATTTTTACAGACAGTTTCATCCGTAGTAGAAGCCTCGGGCACTACATAGGATACATCTACATACGTGGATTTAATAACTTCTCACTAATTGTTACACTCCCTACAGAAATCGAATACCCATCCTTTTATACTTGGAGTTGATTCAATTAAAATCTCATATCCCAGTTTAATTATCAATCGTTCATCTCCCTAACATCACCTTTCAAATATTCGGCGATACTAAATATTCTTACAATATCTTCTTCTCGAAACTTCTTATCCCAAAAAGATCAAAGAATATGTAGATAAGATTTATCCCTCGAATATTGCGGACCGAAGAATAACCGATATTGAAAGCTGTAATTTCACAACGCAAAGAAGACAAAAGGAAGAAAAAGTGGAATATGCGGACGCAGCATTTTCACTGCGGAAAATTGACCAGCTGGAACTCATTGGGTTCGGGTCAATTACGCCTCCTTGATTCCCCTGGCACATCCTCTCCTACATACATATAGAGAGTCAAAGCGCGGCAGTGTGAAATTCACGTCAATATTTGGTTTGATCCTTTCCAACCGGTTCCCGGAATCGAACACTTGCTCCTCTTCCTTTCCTTTGGTTTTCGCTTTGTACACTCGGATTAAACATACCTACAGCTTTTTCAATGTTTCACAGTCCTCCTGTCCCTTTTAGGGCTGCTTATTTCCAAAAGACACTTTATTTCAAAGGATGCCCTGCTTTCGCGCACTCCATTCTGCTAACTTAAAGTTACGCAAGTTGCGATCGAAGGTGTGCCAAGTACATGGAGGAAGCTAGCTTTGAAACTACTACTAACTGTCGTGCACATTTGTAGCTACGAACACTATGTCGGCGAACTGAGGAACCACTTCGAGCCAAGTAGTGCTTAGTAGTACAAAGTAAAACTGTTTCTCACTACTGAAATTTCGCTAAGTAAGGAAAAATGTTGTACAAACGAAGATACGGGTTTCCGAAGATAAACAGTTGGCCGGTAAACAATTGGCTACTTTCAGTTAGGATGGTGTTTGCCCCGAGTAGAGTGAATGAAAGATGGCCTCTTCGAGGGAAGGAAGGGGTCGGCATTTGCGGGGTGAAATTTGCGTGGGGCAGTCGGGGGAGCCACAAACGTTTAAGCGGGACGAGTAGCCAAAGAATAGAAAACGGATTGCTCGAATTCGCGGGCAAGTGCTCGTTGTCAGACCGTAATGATAAATCACGTACGGCTACGGCTACGGATAGTAGAATAGTAGCAGGTTATTTGAGGTCAATCGTTTCCGACTCGATCCCTAGTACTTACCTGCTCTCCCTAGTTCCTCTCCTCTCAACTTCTCCATCACTCTTTCTTTATTAACATTTCTTCTTCAAATTATCACACTTTCTAACATCCTAACAAAGGGTTAATATCAGTAGCAATATGCAAAATAAAAGAAAACGTCACTAGCATTACAAACTGTTGAAGTGGTGTAACCTACTTACGTTTCAATGATGGTCAAGTGCCTCCCAAAGTTAACCTAACGTTAACCCAAAGAAAAAGATCATAATAATTCCTATCCATACTCATATCGCGCCGAGTAGTATCTAACGGAATTTCATTAGGAACGCTTTGGAAAGCTTGAGTGAGCATTTAATAAGTCTATCTAGCCGAGAATGCACCACAACAAGTACTGTCAATATTATTGTAGATTAGTTCCGTCGGACGATTGATTCCAATAAACTTGGTTAAATTCTATCAATTTCTCCAATAATCCCCTAATTGTGGGTGGGCAACTTTAATGTATGAAAAACTCGGGATGTTTAATTATCCCCTGGCGAATTTGATGAACAAACAGCGGCTCGTGGAAAAGTAGCCGAATGTAATTTATCAAGAATTATTACTAGCCAATATAGCGGCGGGGGGCTGTGTGGAATTCTATTAGCTGGCGCATACGTATGTACATAGACATAGAGTGGACAGGGGGAACGAATTGAAAGTGCCACTCGGGATATTGATCACCGCGCGTCGCTCATTAGGGATTAATTAAGAGGCGAGAGAGAGAGAGTGAGAGAGTGAGAGAGGAGTGGAGCACAGGCTCCTACTCATTATTAAGGGAAGTTGGACTAGTCGAACGCCCATGTATTACCTGCGTTAGCCCTACTCGAGATCGATTGTCCTGTCGTGTTTTCTCGCCCGAGGAATCCGACTGCGATTGCTTTCTCCACTATAGCCTTGCATTCTAAAGCTTTCCTGGCCACTTGATGCATCGTTCACGCTCCACCTATGCTCTCGCTACCTATTAGAATCTCCTTTCGCGTTAAAGTAACACGCCAGCTCTCGCTGCCAGGCTGTTTCGCCAGTTGACCCGAAAAATCGATGGAGCACCTATACCCTCAAATAATAGACCGGAAATTCTGCGGCTTAAAAGTCGACAGATTTTCTTTTGCTGCTCGATCAATAGTGCACCCGTCTTTCCGAACCCCGCGTCAGAAACATCTTCTATCGCTCCAACGCCAAGTCTCTCGGAAACTCGGTCAAGAAATCAGATGGACAATTGCAATATGGAAATATCACTTTGCTAGTTACAACAATGTTCAACTAAAAGCAACTACTGGTTACCCCCTTCATTCATACAATACAAATACTTCTTTCATAGAACCGCAAATTCACAGACTCTATTATAACTTGGCTACGTAAAATGTTAGCACAGAGCATGAATTATATGTGGTAGTTAGAATAGCATTCATCAAACTATTTCAACGCATTTCGTACCGAAGAGCGTTGATAGACTCAGCCTAGTAACAGATGGAAAGCATTCTCTTAATATAGTGAGGAAACAAGGCGGGATTGATTAAACCGCAAAAAGTAGAGAGCAAATTTCATTAATACCATTTCCCAGTTAGACTGCTGCTGGCTCGCCTTCACCCCTCGGCACCCTCACACGCCTCAGCCCACTCTTTGTTTGAGCGGTGCACTCGCGGCAGCCAGTTTATCCGGGACCACAGATGCACAGCTCTCGGCTACTACGAGTGATTAGAGTGCGGTCGCTTTATTAAGTGCACCGTCGACCAGCAATAATTAAGCCTACACGCGAATTGGCATACCGAGAGATGTTCACCGTTTGTGGCGACGCCAACGTGTTCGTCATTAGTCCATCGGCTCATTGGCCCATCGGTAATGACTTTAACCTTCCACAATTTTCTTCTCTCAACCCATGAGTTTACGAGATTCACGCGAATGCATCTATCTATATCTATATACATATATACACATCCTTATTTCTTTCTTCCTCTTTTATTAAAGTTATAAAACTTCACTTTTCTAATCAGACGCTTCTCCCGTAAATTTAGCACAAAACGGACTCTGACCTCCAACTCAACCCACCCAACATTTACCAGTGGCAGTTAGTTAGTCGATTCATGGTTAAATCAAATGATCTGAAATACTTTATCCAAGTTCGAAGGTAACTCACAACTGACGAATATTTGGCTCTATTTAGTCGCTTATTGAAACATGCTCTAATTTTAACAGATAATCTGACTGATAGGCTTCAATATTCATTGGAATTAACATCGGGTCTCAGGTGGCAACGGTGCTAACGAGAAGTTGATAGTGCTCGCATTGCTACAGCTACAATCTACATAGTACGTATCTATGCATACGTATTCATTAATAAGGAATTGTAAGTTTAATGTTTGTGAAATTCATTCTCAGATGAGACTCGCGACAACTTCATATTTCTTGGAACACGAATAATATCAATCTATTCCCATCATACATGTACTCTACTATTGTATTATAGATAGAGTATGATTTTCGTAGAGAAAAACAACTTATGTCATACTAAAATTGACTATGGAAGCTAGGATAAAGGGATGGGCGGGAAGAAAATAAATAGTGTACGAAAGACTAAAGTGAGTTTTATCGTTAATGATCTCTGGTGCAGGCTGTGAGGGTCGAAGAAAGTTGCAATTTCCGGATTAGGAGAGATTCAAGTTGAAAAATGTGGTTTATGCATGAGGCAGTTGGAAGCTCGGGGTGTAGGTGAAATGACGACGGAGCTGCAGTGGCATAGGGTAGGTGGTAGGTGTCGACTTTATTAAGTGGATTAACGCAAACCTCCCTGGCAGTTGACCCAGATATGCAGGCCAGAATGCTGTTTAGCGGGCGCATAATAAGCTTCGCAATCCTGGTGCGCGCCACTGCGACAGCCTGTTCTGTCATGCTCTCGATATTCCTTGTCGCCCAATAAACTCCAATATTCCGTGCGCTATCACTTTTCAACCGAATCAACGTCCCCAGACAACCTACGAGGAACACTCCATTTTTCTCTTGGGCTCCTTTATGCTTAGAGTTAGGCAGTGCATCGAACCTGAACAAGATTGCATAGTGACTCGCACATCCAAAACGGTAATAGGAACACTGCTATTATTTTTCTTGCAAAAAATCATGAAACTGAGATGTTAAATAGTTATATCCTATTTGTACGGTAGAAAACTGGAGCGGTGATTCTTTTGGCACATGCAATTGGGAAGAAAGGGTTGTTGAAAAAGAAAGGAAAAGCATTTCATTTGGTGGACCGGTCGGCGTTCTCTATGCTTGAAAGGTTTTGCTCGCCAACTTGGCCATTTCATTTTGCCTCGCAGCAGAAAATAACTATTTTTTCTTCTTCCTGAAGTTTAATGGAAAGGCTAGGATTGCGCTGACGAGTCTCCGGGTAACCGATGTCTTTGTACCAAGTAGTAAAATACTTGGACGGTTCATGCGGATATCCAGAAAGAGGGAACGTTCTCTCTCGACTTATGTAGATCTGTATAATATATTTGAAATAGTATGGTAAGCGCGTGGCCTCTCCTACATAGAGATACACTACACATATGTACGTAAAGGAGTCTCCGGCGAATCGTGTAATTTCTGCTGGACGCACGCGTCAAAGCTTTTTGAACGGCTGCCAGGAAGCTTGTTGACTGCGCCGTATTGCGAACTTTTGGGGGAAAATCGTGGGTGAAACGGCGGGCCAGGTTCCCCGGGAAGGCTCGATTTTCCACTGGAATATGAAACGTTATGCGACTACCGCGCACCAAAAATACTAAACGCTTGACCGCACGTTCTCCGGTCAAATTTCACCAGACAAGAAAACCCAATTGCTCGCCGCAACACACTCCAATCTTTATACGACTTCCTTTCAATTGATAATTTTAACAGTTAAAAATTGCATCCTTCCAAAATGAACGGCATAGTTCCCATCCTTTGAAATTTTGCTAAATCCATTCAAAACTTTTCTGCGATGATGACGTGAACGAGTTGTAATTCTGATGTGATAATGAACTCAAAACACTCGTTGAAATACTCGTTGAAATACTCGCAACTCCGAGGACGACAGAGAATGATCGTTGGTGCGAAGAAAGATTTGAATATTCTCGAGGAAATTGGTGGATGGGATGGGCCGGGTGTGGGAAGTAACGAAAAACTAGAGCACACAAGATTAATTGAGGCGACCAGTGTTGGGCTCCTTTGCCAAATCAGTGAAACGTTTTTAATTCATCGGAATCGATGCGAAAACCGAGAGTCGATGTACGCCGGCTTTTATCTCGATTTTTCGTGGGACTGTGGCAAATATAAAAAACTGCAAACATAGCCGAGATTTTTTCAATTGGATGTTTTCCCTTTGGTGGCTGTTACAACAGAACGCCATTGATTATTTATATGAAAATCGTTACCACATATAAATAGAAACATATATTCTCTCTATTGGTGAAGCATCCATCGGATAGACCACGATTTGATTGTCCACACTAGGAAGATTAATTTTATTGCAAATCCTGCTTTAATCGGCACTTGGCCACAATATTACGTAATAATATTTCAGTTTTCCTGTTTCTTTGGAAAGGCAGTTTATATCAGACTTCCGGCGAGAGGATCGGATCTGGACTGAGTTTTTAATCTTTCGATTAACAGGAAATGTGTAATAAAGGAGATAACTGAAATGATGCCGCTTAGTACGGCGCCCGCTGCCATGTAAATCTGAATCTAAAGTGCGCCCCGAATCGATGACTTATAGAGGATTGCCTTCTTTAGAGGGCTTCGATAGCTTTGATTGTAAGAAATGTATTGTTGGAAGTATTGAATTGATTTGCGAGGTAGTAGGGGGGGAAGGGCATGATATGAGAGAAAATTAAAAGAAACTTGTAACAGGAAAATGGCGGGGAAGTTGTATCCGATTAGAGGGATTGGGCTTCTGAAATATTTGAGGCGGAGGGTCTGTTCATCGAAGCGCGAGACACGCAAGCGGAATTTCTCGGATTTCGGGACTCAGCTTCCACATCACGTATTCTGGGGTCTAACTTGTGGCTGAAAGTCAGCGTTACTTTTACAGGAGACTGGCCAGGTTCAGGCGCATTTCGTTGTAAACTTCCTGACGATATGTCCACCTATCTTCCTACTTCCAACATCCCTCCTCTTTTGTCGTCCGTCCACTTTCTTCTTTCCTTCTAAACTGGAGAGTCTCACTATCTACGACCCCTCCATCATTGAATTAGGTTCGCCTGTTTTAAATCGTTAGCCAGCCCAGTCGCTTCTCTTTTTCCTTCGTTCTCTTCTCTTTTAGAGTCAGTCATGGCTTTGAACCACTTCAATCAACATTTTCTTCATTTTCAGATCTATCATCTCACTCCTTTATACATATACATACATATAATTCTCTGCAGCTTACGTTCCATTTGTAAGACATTTTAGACATTTGTTAATACATGATTCTCATTTAATTCTATGCAGAAGTTTTAGTATGAAACGGTTTTCTTTGTAACGAGGCACTTTATGTTGTTTTAGTGCTATCTAATTTTCTACATACATGTACAAATGTATATCTCTTGAGATATTAATAGTTTCCCTTGTGATGTCTGTTTTTGGAGCAAAAAACTCATAAAAATTGAAAGGAAAAATGCTATTACTGTAAAATATGTGTAGTAAGGTTCGATTAAGGTTTAACAAATTTCTAGTTGATATGCGGAGTATTTGAGATTAAATCTGGTAGGAGGAACACTCAAGTAGTGAGTGTTGTTAAGAAAGATGAGCAGTAAGAGAAGTGGGATGAAAGCATGATTGGCGACACATGAGAGAGAAAGAGAGAAAGAGAGATAGTTTTCGTGCGATGGGGTTGGGTGTAGGGATCTGAGCAAAGACACTGCTAAAAGGGACTGCGCCCAACTACATAACTGGCAAGTTCGTAGGAATGCCCGGAGCAGTATTCTCCTCTATCCAGGTCAACTAGAGCTGAGTTCTCTGTTAATAGACTTAATAAACTCGAGGTACACAGACACACACACGTACCGAATGATAGGTAGTATCAACATATTCTAGCCTCGACCTCGCTGTGTATGCTTTTATTCATAATTAACTGGGGATCGTGGCACGGTGAAAGAGAGGAAACTCCTATCGGTCGAGAGACAGATAGTATAATAGATACTAGCCATTTCTCGCTAAAACCAAGTAAATAGGATGATGTCAAGCATTCTGTTAGATAATCGATTGGAGTAGAAGAATTCTCAATCTTGGAGGAAAGTAAATCCAAACACGAATCTCTGTATTAAGAATGTACTCTAATTATGTGGATGTGCTCTAATTGAAAATTGATTTGTGCCAACTGGTTGGGCTCGACTGGATTCGCCCAGGGATTGTAGGGTGTATCTGTTACGTTAGGAAGATTGGACCGATAGGATCCGAGGCAATTATCAGGTTGGGATGCATCGGCTGGGTAAACGATAATCCCTGTCGAAACCTTTCAGTGGCTGGTAGTAAACTTAGCCGTGCGATATCGGGCCGTAAATTCAGTATCTAGGAGAAGTTGCATCTGGAGATTGCGCCGAAGGGGCTCGTTAATAACGAAGATCCAGCTGAGGATTAAGCAGAAGCAGAGTCGGAGTCGGAGTCGGAGTCGGAGTCGGAGTCGGAGAATCGCATATAAGGGATCAAATGCAATGCTCCTAAAGCAAAGAGAGAGAGAGAGAGGGGGGGGGGGGAGAGGATCGAGACTGCTAACGGACATAGAGAATGAGATCGGCGCAGAGGGAGGTTTGGGCTCTGTGGGTGAGAGACAATGGCCCGCGCTATACCCATAATAGGTGACATACAGCCCTAGAAACAAACGACCGCGTGCGAAGCTGACCAAACACCTCGAAACACGTACCAACGCTTGCTTCCACCAGCCAGCTTCCTATACATGCTCCTATAGATCCTATACAGCTGGAGGATGGCCGACTTTGCTCTCGGTGCCGGTCTATGGACCAGTAAAGTAATCAATTGCTGTGTAACGCGGAAGTTGGGGCCAGCCGGAAAGTTGCCTCAGGATATTAAAAAAAATGTTTTCACAAAGGTTCGTTCATAGCTATTTCTACTGAGTTTCCACCGCGCCGGTGTTCCATCAAACACCGTTATACCAATTATATATGTAGTATACAAGAGTGTACGTTCTCCGGACATATATACCGAACTAGTATAGCTTTTCTGGGTCGACTGTGCATACCTCCACCTATTAACTCCCGCCCAGATACACCAGAATTTGCGTACTTTCAATACGCAGAACAACACTAACAGGTGTAGCTTTTTGCTGAAATTCAACAACCTTGATCTCGCTCTCTCAGTGCTAAATTCACTTGATTTTGCAAACGGTCCCCTTTTATTCGAATTATCTATTTTTATAGATGGATAATTGTTGAGCTAAAATGAAGCCCATATAGTTGGCACGTGATGGCTCTCCACTTAGTTCACGCAGGCTTAAAACATAAAACGTATTTACTTCTTTTGTTGGTATTACCTGGCGTCTTCTATTAGTAAGTTATTATAGGTAAATCACCCTTCACGAAATCTATGAAGGGCACTGAGCTCCAGCACTACACAGTTGATTTAGAGAACGAAGAGTTACGTACAGGGTGAGTCACTTGCCTTTGAATCGCCAATGATGGATATAGGCCGTTGAAAATGGTATAATTATACGGTGTTGAGTAATTTTAATATAAACGAGTGTTTACCGAGTCTTTTCTACGCACTGACATTTATTTATAATATCAAATTGTACCAATAATGGAAATAATTGGAACTCGAGTGTGAAGGGGATGATTAAAAGGCAAGTGACTCACCCTATACACCTACATGTATAGACATGGAAATAGGTTCCTCCAATTCTTGCTAAATCCAATGAACAAATTGTTCCCTTACTGTCGAAAAGTCTGGAATTTTGCAGATTACCATTGGGCACCTGCCTCAAAAACTCGAGAATTCTCTGAAAAGATCAGGCACTTTGAATAAAAGAATCGAACGATATTAATCAGTGTAAAAAGGGTTAGAACATATTCATCCGAGATTGGAGAAGATATCTGTGAATTGAGGGTGGAATCACGATAATGCATTCGATTTGGAAATAGTTGGTGCAGCGGGCAGTCTGCGCAACTGATCCGAATGATTTTGACCGGAGGGCGATGGAAACGGGCTGGAATATTAGAAGGTGCTAGGCAAATTGGATACTATCGAATATTGAATGCAGAAGCAACTCATTGATCATGCACCATTGATCACATAGTATAACCTCCTATCTGCGCATATTGATTCCCATCATGCAGATAGCTATCCAACCTTCCAGCTCTTCCGCATCACAATTTCTTATGACCTGGCAACATTCATTTTTTTAAACGACTATTGCTCCTGTAATTTGCACAAAGCTTCCACATGTTAGCCCAACAAAAACATTGCGTTGCACCCGCCAAATACATCCTACCGGGACTCATCAACTCGATTATCAGAAGGAACATGTTTCAAAGCGAATGAGCTCGTCAATTACATACTTTAGAGAGATATATGTACATACTGAAGATACCTACAATGCTGGCTTCATTTCAAAACGAAGAATTCGTTAATAAAAAGACGGCGAAATAGTGAGATATATCAGAGGAAAGCTGGGATGCGATCGATTAAGAACGTTGCAATTTTTTCATATTGCCGAACATGTTTGAGACCTCTATCAATATTAACTGAGTATACATCAGTAGTGAATCACGCCTCAATTTTAACAGCTGATGTTAATGAGGGGCTTATAATATGTACTCAGGTACACATCAATACTCATTAGGACCTCAGTATCAGATAGTAGTGGTGTTAATGAGGGGCTCGTACTGGCCGCATTAGTATGCATATATTCGAGCGGCCACACACACATCAGTATTCATTGGTAGATCAATATGAGTTTTGCATTTGTTGTTAAAATACTACAAGGTGTTTAATGCTGAATTAACAATACTTAATTGCAATGGGTTGTAATCTGTATCAGTAAGCAGTATATGTATTTAGCTGTAAATGGTGGCTCATCTAGTTTTTGGTGAGAGCAAACCAATTATCATGAAGTGATATTTTGTTCAAAAATACTTTATACAATGAAAAGTTTATTTCGTCACCACGTTACTAGTATGACACAAGTACGTAAATTTCGTATCAACTATCTGCTGAGAGGCTTGTAAGGATTGTAAACATCGGATAATTCTTAATCGCCAGCTAATTAAAAAATTATAAGGACAATAGTACATATTGATTGAGGTTGACTTTTCAGCTTAAAATCTGTACCAAGTGATTGACTAAAGGGAACAATGACGGTCTGAGGCCCTTCGAAAATCGGGAAGACTAGAGAGAGGTGAGAGAGGTTCGATTTAGGAGTGGAAAGTTGGTGTGGTGTGGGGTGAGTGGTGAGTGTTGAGCGGTGAGTGGCGAGTGGTGAGTCTAGCATTATTTCAGTAGAATCGAATGGTAGTTAAAGCCCATCATTTTGGAGTAGCCGAATCGGAAGCAGAATTAGGGAGGCGGCACTAGTGTAAGCGCTTCGGGGCTCATAAGTTGAGTCTCCGTTATCGCAGGCATAATTCAGGCTATATTCAGGCTATATTCCTGAGAAAGAAAGGGTCGATTTGGTGGGTTGCGGCTGCACAAGTGATTCAGCCCAGTGGAACTGGCCATTTCGATTGAGAATATCAAGCAGGTCGATTGTTCGCGGTACAAGCCGAAGCGGGTAAATCGGGCGGGATAGGTTTGCGAAGCTGTGTGCGCGTGTGTTAATGGTACCAGGGACCTCGATAATAGAAGCTAGTGTGCAGACAGTGGGACACACAGACAGAGAGCCGACCAAAGGCAATGGACTCCCCCTCTCTTTCTAGTCCGTAGCCCGAAGCCCGAAGCCCGAAGCACGAAGCACGAGACACGAGACACGAGGCACGAGGCACGAGCCCCCCCCCAGTCTCGATATATCGCCCTCCCTCTTGGATAGAGCTGCGGCGATTAAGGTCAATAATCGTCGCGAAGAACCGCCACTAAAACGTCTCCCTGTTTCATTTTGCCGGCTCTCGCAGCGCGAGAGGGAGCGGCCGGGGCTAGGGCCGGGGCTAGGGCCGGGGTGGGGGTGTAGAGAAAGAAAAGAGCGGGGCGGGGGAGTGTGAAGAATTGAGGTTGATAGGCGCCACCTGAAACCCTGTCCCATTTGCTAAGTAGCTCGACTACTGACATGACAAAGTTGTAATTTATTGGCAAGAGGCTCTGAACTACATTCCTTTTTCTCTGACATTGACAAGAATTTAATATGCATTCTGCGGTTAATAGTGCGGTTTTCAAACACGTCCTACGGGCAGACATATTATTTTATACCTTGAATATTCGTGACTCGAATTTTGATCGATTTTCGGAAGAATTATTTACCTCTAATGCCCTATTATGATCTGGCAATAGAAAAAGACAGTCTAAAATACGACTTGTATATCGACGCGGGACGGTTCAGTACGTCAACAACTAATGGACGTCCTTAAAATGGATCTTGTGTAATGGATTAGTTCAGTTTACATGTTGAATAGGAAACCTGCTCGAATTTGCTTGTTAGCACGATTGATGCCGATGCTATGTCTCTGTCGGCGATTGTAATGTAATTAACTAGAGCAGTGAATCACACCTACTCACATAGCGCATTAAGCAGCTGTTCATCTTCATTAGATGTATTCTCACATGTAGACTCTAGAAAACATGCCGATCCCGTCCCCAATATTATACTTGTATTATGTTATATGAGATTAACGAACATAATGAGGTATCGTTGTCGTTAAGTGGAAGTAGTCGTTTCGGCCAAGTTAATTGAACATTTTCGTTTTATACTATACTTGTGTCACGCCGTTGAAGGTTGTAGAAGCATTTTTATCACTCGGTATATGGACCAACATAAAGGCGTATGAAGCATTTTCCAAGCCGTCTGTTCGAGCCCTTTGCCCGTCAGACGTTTGTGCAAAGGGTAAGCATAAGATCGGCTGAAAAGCGGAGGACTTTTGTGAGGAGTGCGAAGACACAGTGTTCTCCAGTTTTATGTCAGTGAAACGGAAGCGGGCTATTTCCATAGAGTGATTCTATGCATGCAGACATGAAAAAGAACGAACGGAGAAAGGAGATGGTTGCGCTCTACGCTAGGAGGTTAGGTTTTCTCTTGGAGGTAGAGGTCGGGCGAGGATAACTTATTCAAGGCCAATTAAAATTTCACCCTCTTGTCGCTGGCGTACCATCTTGGCTATATCGGCAGCCGACAGCCGGCAGTCGCCAGGATAGCTTGTCCCTCGAGGATCAATGCTTTACATTGGTCTCTCCTCTTTAGCCGACAGCATTTCAGTAACCACGCTACCAATAGCAGGATTGTTATTCATTAACCGGAGAATGCTGAACCTCTTGGGCTTTCCTGGTTTTTGAAGAGGAAATCCTGAGGGTGCGGTCTTTCGATTGAAAGGAACGATAAAGCCATTCTACCAAAGGCAAACTATCGGACAATGAAAGAGAACTTTCCTTCGCTCAATTGTATCGACCAAAGGTGACGCTAGCTGCGACACCGGCTGCGACGTCGACGCCTTTTTCTCTTGTGTAAGAGTGAACTCGTCTTGTAAATTCTAGAACTGTTAACCTATTCGCAATAACGACTTACACGCATTTCAATTTCTGTCTAAGACATTCGAAGGAAATACGCTTAACGAGTATATTTGAAATTGAAAGCGTTAAAACAGAGGTTTGAGCAGTGTTAAGTATTCGCGATCTCTAATATTTTCGAGCAATTACCACTCTTTCTGATAATGGCGGTGGGCTTGTCAAGACTCTTGTTTGGATAGTACTTGTTGTTGGAAGCTGGAAGCTCGATAACCCAGTCGACCCCTGCGGCCAAGTCCATTCATCTAAGGAAACTTCATTCTTCACCGGGCTCCTTTGATCCGATTTCCGGAGCCCGTGCAATTGAAGTCGGGTGCCACCTTGGCTCTTCCATTTTTCAGGGCTGCGCCAATAAATCATTGTGCGCTACGGGGAATCTCGACGAAGGGAATCGCGTAACGATGTCGCTCGACCATCTGTGATCCAAAGCAATGGGAAATTCATTATCCTTCCAATCTATCTTCCCACCAGGACCACCACTAGAATCCCTCGACCCATCTCATTCTCGCCTAACCTAACATCACTCCAAACTATCTTATCTTATATACATACATTTTCTATCAGCCTTATTTTTCTTCATTCCAAAATAAAGCCATGGAATTGTTTTCTGCTACCTAAACCTATTATTTCTTCAATTCTGCCGCTAAATCTTATGGAAAGCATAGATAGATCTAATTATTCAGAAACTAATATAACATTGCATTAATTACACGTATAAAGATTTCATGCTTATTCATTAAATATTATAGTCGAGCGAGGAGGAGCAGGGTATACGAAAGTTGCGGTACAGCAGAGGCTGTTATTATAAGTTTTCGATAGGAGGGAAACTTTATTCGATTAGAAGTTCGGCCACCGTTAACAACAAGCCAAACATGGAACATCCACAAAGCAGCTCGATAATTGCGTCGTAATTTCACTAAACTATACAACTATACAACGTTCAGCCATTGCTTATGCCAGCCGCATCGTTATGCAAATGCGCCTCTCTGAAAAACAAGATATCAGTGTGTTGGTCTTATAACGCCAACATACAGGAATAGCATAGTACATAAGCTCTTTGTGGCCACATTATATGTAATATGTAATCTCGGCGCGATAATGGTTACTATGTACTCATCGAAGAAGTATTATTCAGTTCCGACGTTGGTGGTATAGAAATTAGTCGATTTTAGGGAAGATCCACTTCAATCTCATGGCCGCAAATATTTCGAAAGTTGGGGATTATACTGCTCCGTTTATGAAGCTTTCGCAAGAATAATAAAAGCAGCAGTCGAGAGCTTGCAAATCCCCGTGCCAGAGCTTTATGGTCCGCATTCGCTCGTTTCGACCAGCTATTCAGATCTTAATTATCGCCATTAAAGTCCCTCTATAAAAAGAGTAAGGATCGAATGTCGGCTATGCAGTCATATACTTCCTGTATCTATGTATACATACAATAGTCGTTATCAAGTGTCCCCGTCGTCGCAATTCAGTAAAATGCACAGATTTCAACTACAGAATTACTCTGTTAATTATATTAATGTCCTTTGCAATTTAGCAGAATGGATAAAGAACAATGAACTGTCTAACGTGGAAAAGTTATGAGTACCGATTTACTCCGAACCTTCGCCAGGCGAGTCATTTATTTAGTCGATCGCCGTTAACCCTTCGAAGATGAGGAGATAAATAGCGTAACAGTCTACCTATGAGTCAAAGTTGAAGCACGCAAATTTGGAAGAAACTGTATGCGGTTGCAAAAAGGCGGAGAGAATAAGTTTAATCATTCGGGCACAACAGACAGAGTAGGTAATGATAGAGACTTCTTCTGTCAGAGTTATGCTCGGGACAAATTGTTATAATAGACAGCAGTGTCACAATAAGCCAATTATAGCGCTTTTTGCTATAATCGCGAAAGCAGACCATATTAGGTGGCTCTGATTGAAAGGGAGGGAAAAAGTAAAGTTGTACTTTAGCACGGAAATAGAAGAAACGTCGTTGCCTGGAGAAAAAAATGGTTGGTGAAAGTTTTGCAGCAAGAGCTTGAATCGAAAGCTAGCATGGCGAGCGTTAATCAAGGAGCTCCGTGAAAGCCGAATGCGGGATTATCCACTTAAAATGCAGCCCGGGATAACTTAATATCGCCTTGCTTTTCATCCACCCTCTCACTCCATCCCCACACCCTTCTCTCTCTCTCTCTCTCTCTCTCTCTCTCTCTCTCTCTCTCTCTCTCTTTCTCGCTCTTCTGGGAATATGCTACACTTATTACCACGAAGCTCGATTAATTTTCTCTCGGATTGTTTCTACCTAGAGGTTGTTTCCATTTCTGAATTTGAATAATACCCTTCTGGGAGACACGGGGGATTAGGCAGCTATAGAAGCAATAGAGGTTATTTCCAAGGAAGGTATAGTGATACGTAGAAGACACTTCACCTTCTCAGAACATGATACGATGATACTGAACACCTTGGATAACGGCGTTGAATATACGAAAGATTTGTCAAGGTAGTCCCACTATCTGAGTGAAGCTCTGTAAAAAGGATTTGTGTTCACGTACGCTACTCCAAAATGAACCTAAAGTTATAAACGTGAAAGGGTGAAGTTTAGTGTAACCCTCCTTTCGATCCCATAACAGTATGTATTTGTGATCTGTGTACTCATCTCTTTTGTTCTTTTGGGCGAGGCTCGATAGAAAGTTTCAGTGCATAAACCTAAAAACTAAAAACACACTAACCGACTGTTCTTTGCGTGTAGACCATCGATTACAAATAGCAATTTGCTCGCAAAAGGATTGGTTGGTCGACCTAGATTGGTCGAATTGCTGCGTGAATATTACTTGTTTCTGAAATAGTTTCAGCACGCGTAAAGATTCCTTTCTGTTTTCGCCATTGGCAAACTTTTTGATAGAAACATCTGCATCCATGTGAATGTGTATACGGTATTTCTGGGAAATTCGGCATGTATTTGGTCAGTAGCAACGTATCATTAAACTATTCGATCCGTAATAAAAGTCCCACTGGGGATCGAGCTTATCTTCGTAAATAAAAATGAATTGAGCCAGTCTACATGGAATATCCGGAGAGGAGGGAGAATATGGCAAAGAGTGTAGGAAAGTATGGGAGGAATGAAAAAGAATTTCAAGTAGAAAGAAAGAATAAATAGAGGTGATTGTGACGTGAAAGTTCGATTTGACAGGATATGTAGAGAATGGAGTGTTCGAATTTTATTCTGTTGGATTGGTCGTGTAGAAGAGTAACAATAAATATTTTTGAAACGAGCTTTTCAGAGGAAAGGATGAGTTAACGCCGATGTGAAGAGGAAAGCGGAGAGGTAGGTGGCGCTGATGAAAGCGTTCACTCTCAGCGATTCATTCCGGTACTCCCTTTTTTAGAGGCTCTCACCACTCTACTTAGCCGTGATGCGCCGTTCATTCGCATGGATGACGAGGAACGTGGAACGAGCACTCTTAAAGAAACGCGCTATTGACCTTGTAACCAGGAGATCGACAGGGGTAGGACAGCTCTCACGATCATCCACCTAGTCCATTTGTTTCTATAATGCCCGATAAAACAGCAAACTCGCTTTTATCTCCCCCACCCCCTCCCCCCTCCCCCCTCCCCCTTGCCTCAACGCCAGTAATTAACTACTTAAACACTTGTAGAAGGCTATCACGAGCGGAGGCCCAGCCACAGTTCTCCATCCTCTTTTCTTCAGTAGCTCTTTTACATAGCCCGCGATTCTCATAAAAGAACCATTCAGAATTCAGGGCTTTTCAAGGCTTTGTCCTCGCTAATCAATTATAAGAACCTCGATACTCATTCAAGTAATATCTTTAGGGCTAAACGTTAAAGAGAAATAAACCTATCACTAAATTGCTGGTTATTTCTTTTATTCATTATTAACTGCGATCGTCTTGATGGCTACAGTTTTGAATGGTTATCAAACATCCACATGTATAGATTTCTCATTGATATTCCTTAGCCTTGAAATATGCCATATTCTAGCTGTTTGTATGAGAAACGGCAGAATCACTGATCTTAACTGTGAAAACGTATTTATTATTTCTCTTGAATACACAACAACACTTTCGAAATTCTCGACGACATTATTAACTTTAGGGACTAGACGGATTAACAACCATAACATTTCGTCTCTTCATAACGAGTGACATTTGCCGAGCGATGTTTTTTCACGGCGCTCGAGCTTACTTTTGTTTCTAGTGTAGGATGTACATACATATAGACATACTATACCAAAGGAATATGTATGTATACTCTGTGCTCTACACTATAGGATAGTTTCAGAGAATAGAAAAGAAATTGAATTCATGGTTCCATTAGAACTACTTTTAGTTTGGGACTATTTGCTGCCAATTTGTATATTGGGATATAATATCTAGAATTAAGAGATAAAACGAACGAGCGAAGGATTAATTAATCTCTTGATCAGTCATATGGTTGAGATATTGTGGAGTTAAGAGGAGAGGATAGATAGGAGTTGGGTGTCAAGATAAAGGGTTAATCGAATCGCAGTGAATATTCTTTATTGAGAGAAATTTCCGGGCGCGGCGACTGCGCCGGAGCCTCTCAATTACGCTTTTCCATTTCGTCGAATGCCATGGAGAGCGAGAAGTCACTTGGCTTTCTCGGGAAGTTCCGTAGAAAATGTCGGCTAGTCTGAGCTCTGACTGGCGGGCGAGAGGCATGAGGCGAGAGGCGAGAAGTTCTATTTAACTAAAGGGGGGCGCCTGGCACTCGGTCCAACTTTCGAAATGGCTTCCTGTCGAGCGAAACGAGTGCGCGCCTCTGCCGGGCGAATATTAGACATCACCTAATTACGATCGATGCCACAATTACTCTTCGAGCCCGCCAACTCCATGCTCTTCCTCTTCCTCTTCCACCCCACCCAACCCCCACCGATTTCCTTCCTCTTCATTTTCAATTGCACCACTTTCAAGCCAAACCTTATACTCGACAATTTTCAGACATTACTCAGACATTATTCAGTCCGAACTAAACTTAGACATGTCCATTTACAGCTAGAAACTCCGACCTCACCAAACTGCCAACATGGCACGCGTTATACGCCAAATGATTGTATGAAACTCGTTGCTGGTCGAAGCCAATATGAGTTACGCCTTTCTGATGCAAGTTGCTTTATTACTTAACGAAACCCCATACTTTTCCTTTCTGATCTAAGCATGAATGAGTAGTGGTTGTGTTACATGCTGGCATTATAATATCAACGTATCCTCAGATTTATATTACTAACAGGTATCAAGTTCAGAGAGAGAGGGAGAGAGAGAGTAAATATGATATAAAGAATGTGTATGACCTAGAAGCTGTTTCAGGTATCACCCGCATGCGCTATGTCATTTTATGTCAAGAGAGAGAAGTCTAGTTCTTAGTTCCCTTGTAGAATTATCTTCATTATACACATACACATATTTTGGTCAACTGTCGCATACTTACACCTGCCGGGCAACCTTTCGTGAATTCTTCCGTAAATAATAGTGTGCAGAGATATATTTCCCCGCAGATAGTACTTATCTTCAAAGTACGCAGATAGTTCTCAATATTATTTGAAGGATAGTAAATTCTCTTCTTCATTTCTGAGTGTGTGCCGTGAGGAGATCGAAATGATTCCTTGGGGTTTTTCGGGAGTACAAAATATTCGAGTGACCCGAGGGGTCAGAGTACCATGAATTCTTCTCCCATTATTATACATTCGTAATAAGTATTGCAAGAGTTCTCAGCTTTTCACTCTTATATTCATAAGCTGGGTCGGCAAACAATTTGCAATTGGGAGCAAATAATTATAACTATGTCGCGTCATCGATCAAATAAAAGCGAGCCGGAATATAAAAGCATTCCAAGAGAATAGAAAACCTCGTCAGATCCAGACAGAGCTTTTTTCCAAGTGACACCTTCTTAATGAGGCTGAACACCCAAGCGACTTCACATGTATCTAGTATAGTATAGATATGTATGTGTGGGAATATTCATACGCATAGATACATGGCCAGACCTAGCAACGTAGATCTGACTGCGAGCTTCTCTTTCTTCTCTTTGTCCGCTAACGCATCTTTCCCTTCGCGTCAACCTATTTCAACATCCTTGTTCTTCTTCCCCATTGTTTTTCAAGTGGTCCTTCCCCTTTGGTAGCGTGGCCATTCATTACACTTCTTACACTCGCTCTCTCGACACCCGACACCCGACACCGTTTCATTTCATTCGGTAACAACTTTAGGCGTTTCTCTTTCCGTTCATTTCAATGCATCGACACGAGATTTCTTCCCAATTCACCATCAATGAATTGTGAGTGCTGCGCTTTCTCGCCATAAAAGCCATTGTTGTTTTTTCCGTGATAAAGGCACTCTTTTCAACTCACAAAAACTCTATGCGTAATAGATAGTTTTCGACGCTGTTATCATTGTCTTGTAACTTTCATTGATTTCGGCGAGGAAATCTGCTGACTCCGTCTATACCAGTTATTAAATGAGAGTTACTTATATCTGTGTTGGATTACTGGAATAGCGATATGCTAGAATAGTATCTAGAGATTAGATAGACGTACTAGTAGTATAATGGCTTTCTGAGTTGCGAGGTGCGTTCAGTTGGTTGAAATGCCGAGAAAGCCGAAGGAAGGAAGGAAGGAAGTAATGAGGGAACTGGCGAATGTATCCTATCGTAAGTTCTTTGTTGGCGGAAGGTCTTATTGGGGGAAAGCGGGAGAAAGCGGGAGAAAGAGAGGCGGAGTATCAAGCGGTCTTTCCAGAGCCGAGGCCGATTTCATTACGTTCACAGTGTAAACAATAATTTGGGATTCGAGGAGCGCAGACACGCTCTGCTGATTTCGCGGTGCCTTCCTCCGACACCTTTTCTCCTGCGCCTTGCGCCTCGCGCCGGTTGCGCTAGTTGCGCCAAGACCGCCGCCGTCGCCCATCCCCAGCACCCGCTTGTTTGCACAAGAGCTTCCAATGAGACGGCGGGATAATCGAACTATCGGCTGCTTAGGTGAACTCTGCCAATATTTAACCTCAAATACACTATCGACACCTGCTCAATGGAAAAAGTGAAAAGAAATTCCATCGCAGTCTAAGAACCTCCTCTCGACACTTCAATTCCTCCCATTGAGGGAGTCTCCCTTAAACCACCTCATTTCTACCAAGAGCGCGCGCGTGCCTTCCGTCGTTAATGCTTTTCCACTCTGCGTCCCAGTCGCTTTCCTCGCAAACCACTATTTCACATTACTTCCACCAGAGGACTAGAAGCTAGACTCCCCTTTTTCCCCCCCATTTTCAGCTTTCTCATCACTCATCCTTCATTTTCTCACATGCACTGCACACCGATCAACATATAAACCTCTCTTCAAATTCTTTAATTGACAATTATTTACACCTATTTCGATGCAAAATAAGTAATTATCTTTTAATGAAACTTAACGTTCCAGTCGAGTAACATTATTGATTTGTTACGGGGACTTTTTCACCAATATTTTTCAAAAGAATGACAGTTTATCCGTCAAGATGGTGGTTTGAGTAGAGAAACGAATATGTATATGCAAATTTAATTGACGAAGCGTCGTAGTCGTGGTTTACTATGATTGCGACCCAGCGGATCTCTGATAGCTGTTATCCTGAATAGGTAGTGGTGCAATATCATTTATGAGACAGCATAGCCAAGGAAGAGTCTAGTTCTCTAGTCTTCCGCTATAAAGTTCTCTAGTGGAAGAGCGGGGTGGTGGTGGTGGTGGTGGTGGTGGCGATGGCGGCGGAGGGGGAGGGGCGACCACTTGGTATTCCTAGTCGTAGTCGTAGTCATAGTCGTAGTCGTAGTCGTAGTCGTAGTCGTATCTCTATACGGATATTGTTACCGCAGCCCAATTGCCCGAGCACGTGTGGATTATTCCTGTTCTCGGCCCTCTCTTTTAAGAACTCTTAGGGAAAGCAGTGGCGCGCAGTTGGAAATCTAGCATGCTCCACTGCTTCCTCTATCCTTCGATTTTGCAGCCTTCACTTCCGATACACCGCTCCACCTTTGTTATGTTCTCTTTTTTATAGCCGGCTTCTTTTACCAAAGAACACGACTCTTTTGCGAGAGGCAGTCTCTGAAAGGGCTCGAGATCCGAGAGGCGAAGCTGCAAAATCAAAGAATAGTTCACATGGTATGGCTCGTTAGATCGTATGATATTGCAGGTTCTCTTTCATATCCGGTCTTAGAACCATACCGGGTCGTTTGGAATCTTTGAGAGTCCTTCTTTCCAAGAAAATCTTATATCGAAATCTATAAAATTCTTATGCCTTTTCATCTTTAATTTATGGAAAGTACTAGGAGAATGGGAGCAGAAGGAGTACATAATATGGGTTAAAGCCTTTCTGTCTCAGTAGGAATAGTTTTAAATGTATATTTCATACTGCCGTACTAGATTGCCGTTCGGTGCTCTTCGCAATACGATAAATACCAAGTGTGCAACGCATTTCATAATGTTCAGCCTGCACCTTCTGTGGCAGAGCTTCACTATCACTCGTAGCGTCCTTATAGTATTTTACGGAGAGTACTGTTGAAAGTAGAAAGGTCGGATTAATGGAGACGAACGGAAAGGAAAGGTAGGGCAAAGCAAGGCAAAGCAAGGCAAAGCAAGGCAGAGCAGGGCAGAGGAGAGGAAGCCAAGATAGAGAGCATGATAGAAGTAGCAGAGTATTAAACTCTTGGCGGCATACTCGAGCGGCGAAACGCGTTATTAGTGGCCTGGTTTCCTTCTTCGGCCAAGTTCTCTCTACCGCTTATTAACATTAAGCAGTTCTTTGCTAGTTGCCGGCAGTGTTTGCTACTGGGAATGATAATGCCTGGAAGAGGAGGTGTGGGGCGTGGAGCATCTGTGGCCGTGCGCGTGACCGTGCGCGTGCCCGTGCCCGTGCCCGGACGTTAGACTTTCGAGGAAAGTCATCAAGCAGACGTGGCTTTGGCTCTCCGTTGCTAGCGAACGTGTGTCGTGAATAATCATACTACATATTCCCCACGAACCCACCTGCACACCTACCCTCTCCCTCAAATTAAGATAATTCCCCTTGAAAAGTATTAGTAGTAGTTGCAGGACAGCTACCACTGGTCGAACTAGTATGCAGTACTCATTTGACAGTTGGACCATTGAAAATTGAAACCGGATGGGTAAATGGAAGTTGAATAGAGAGAATGGTTAGGCTTTTGAAATTTTGTATACTTTCGGCCCTCTTGTCTATAAGAGTGGCGGCTGACGTTGCATAAAGCCCAGGTATCTTTTTATTTAGCCCAGGCAGCAAATGCCAACGGTCTAAAGTAGTGGAATGAAAAGTGGCAGTGGGAAAGAGTGGCCTTTAAAAAACTAGGTTTAAAGAAGAGGCTTCTAAAATAAACATACTACGCCCTATAATCCAAAGAATGGATACTCACGATGGCCTGTACATGTACATATATGCTGATATGTGTGTGTAAAAGAGTACTTTCACGATGCCTGCACTTTAATACATGCTTCATGAAACGTAGAACGTATCATGAAAATTTGATTCGCGCAGTATTGGAATTTGGAATCAGGATGGCGGGCATCTCATGGACATCGTCATCAAGGGTAACCAAAAATTGTCAAGGTTTTTCGAATTATTTCGGGAATTCGGGGAGATTCATAGGGAGCGGGCAAGCACGATAGCTATTATTGGATATGATAACACCAACCAACTGGCACGACGGCAACGAGGGATGCGTGGAATTAGCTATTGATTTCTCGATCCATTGACCCAGATTTCTCTTGGACCAGGCCAGTCGAATCTCATGGAATATACATACATACATACATATATGGATGCGCGCCGAAATTTAAATTTCATAATACAAACAAAAAAGTGTGACGTACCGTAGTGGCTCGCACTCTATCTGTCTAATAAATCTACCGTTACCATATATATTAAACTCGAGTTTTCATTCTACTTTCCGATTCTCATATCTATTCTCATATCTCTTGAAGCCTATAAATCGACGCCCAATTTAAACAGAATGTATGTTTTCACACTTTTGACGCATAATCACCTTATTGCACATACAAGTATGTATGAGCGACTGTCAATTGTTCTATTTGTAGAAATGTATATATGTACACCACGGCAGAGTGCTGCGTTGCACGGCAGGTGTTGCAGCACTTGAGAAGTTAAGGCGGTTCGATTTCACCAGCACCCTGCTAAATTGCTAAAGCGATATGAAATACAGGTTTCGTAGCGGAACTAGTGCTACGCAATTGGTTAAAATACCAAGGAGTTTGAAGATGCCAGATGAGGCATACCATGTGCCTACACATGCATTTCCATTTACAAAATATACATATAATGGTGTCCAAACACCTTGCTAGCAGCGTTAAACTACCAAAGACATTATTCCCCTTTTCATATTTTCCTGTTTTCTTATAAGTAATACTTTATTCAAGTAGGATGGACTGTGGGTGAAAAGTTTTAATACGGGTCTTTATAAAAGGAAGGATATTTATGTATTAAAAGTATTATATTGTACGTATGAATGAGAAAGAAGACCGCATTACTAGTCTTGGAACGAAAAGACCGATTGATTCTAACTAGCTGCTTCTGGGCTTTTTTGGCTGATCGCGAGACTAGTTGGTGCTTAAATACTAGAAAAGTGCTAATTAGAGAATGGCAATGAAATATGTTAAGCGGACTTGGATTTTTTTAAATTTTCCAATAGTTTGTTGGAATTTGAAAGGTTTTCAGTTGTCCGTAATGCCGGGAAGTTTGTGGAGGTTGGCCAGGCAACCGGACGGGCCGATTTTTCGGTGAATGGCGAGGAAGCGGGAACAATGGCTCTTCCTAAACGAATTCTGATGAAACTTTACTGGCAAACAACGAACTGCTGCGTCGTTTCGAAATTAAATACTTTTTAACGCGCGTTTTTATCTCGAGCATCGTGCAGAAAAGCTCTTGGAACAATGGGTCGAGCAATTACTTCATAGAATGGACGAGCGTGTCGAGCAGTCATTTGCTGCTCGCCCGATTGATTGGACTCACGCCGCTCTTCATCTGCATTTTACATCTCGGTGTCTGTTCCCCTATAATTTCGCTACTGTTAACAAATTGAACGGAAAACACATGTCCATCAAGCTAGATTTCCACCTCTTCTCTTCGAGCAACAAAAATCTCAACCCTTTTTTCGTCCAGTTAGTACTTATAAAACATATATGTCTATCTAAATAACTAGGTTGTGTGCCGCATTCTTTCACTCTCAGAATTAAAGTCCTCGTCTTGAGTGCAGTAGAGGCATTTTTGTCATCAACATTTTCTCGTATTTTTTTTACAAAAATTTAAAAGCTGGTCAAATGGTTGGAAAGGTTTACGCGTCATAGTAGAGTGGAAGAAAAGTGGCAATAAAATGAGGAATAAAGTGTGCTCTCCTCGAAAGATCTGTACTGTTTAGCAGCTTAGGCGGTGATTTAAGGGTGACATCAGACAGATCGATTGAACAGTGCCGATCATCGCTCTCCGAAAGGACAGAGTGCCGATTTCCATTGTGCGGGTGTCCATAACTGATGGCCGGGAGCGGAGCCCGCTTTCCGACTGAATTTCTTGGCCATCGCTGTTCCAAGATTTCCGTCGAGCGAGATTTCTCTTGCTACCCTTCCGCCAGTTGCTCGAGCTAGGGCCCTGGCTCTGGCTCTGGCTCTGGCTCTAGCTCTGGCTCGGCTGTGGTTGTAGTTTGCCGGTGTCGGCCGGAGGGCGGAGGGCGGATGGCGGAGGACTGCGCCAGTACCAACGATATTTCAAAGGATTCGAAGGGTGGCCGGGTATTTTTCTCGGGAACACTTACGCCACCGAGGGAGTAGGAAGGGAGTTACGCAGAGATTGGAAAGGAGAAACACATAATTTGTATCGAAGGACTCTCCCCCGATCTACCATGTCGCAACGCCCATCGCCCATCGCCCCTCGCCCCTCGCCCCTCGCCCCTCGTCGCCCACACCACAACAAAACTAAGTGGTTGCTCAGAAGTGATATGCCGTCGGCGAGGTATCCTCACTTTTTCCCCCAAATTCTCCGTCCGTTCAAACTTTCCCCCGCGATATCTATTAAACTGAACTGTATGATCATCCTAGTGCAAGCCCCAACCAACACTAACCTTCAATATGGACCAATCTATATATCATGTTCAATGAACCCATTCAAACCAATCGAATTGAGTGCGTTGTGATTGGATGAATCTGACAGAGTGTAACTCTAGCTAAATCCGATGATACGTGTTAGAATAGCATAGCAGATTCATAGTTGTCATCGTTGAAATGGTAGATATATACGTATAATCTGAAGGAGGAGTGGAACTGTTATAAGGTAGCTGTAGCTGGTAGGGGGACGGCCACGCAAGTGCTTACATTGACACAGGTATAGCGACTAGCCAGGTTCGAACTATATAGAGGGGATAAATTATATGGAAGATTGAAGTTAGTGGGAATCGGCTTGTAGAGTGTAGGGTCGTTGCCCGTTAGTGGAGAGGCGGTGGAGGCTGGAGGCTGGAGGCTGGAGGCTGGAGGTAGGCTGGAGGTTTCCGAGGGTAGGAAAGGCAGGGCGAAACAGGGCCGACGGTCAGTCAATTATCGGTAAAGCCGGCCTCGAGCCCCGACACACCGAACCCTCCAAGCCCCGAGCCTACCAACCCGAAACATGTCCCCTTCGCTTCAGCACAGCCGGTTCATTCTTCGCGTGCCTTTAGCTGTCCGCTCGAATTTTGCTAGCGACGCGTCACTTTGCTCAGCGAAGATGGCCCAGCCTGCTTCCGGTTCGCTCTTCCAGAAAATGCAGAACGACTGGCTTCCGCCCACGAACATTTTCAAGCCAACACCGAACCGGTCTGGACTCTGCTTACCTCCACATTTTCCCTCCGACCGCAACCGTGGATTCTCATGCTAATACCAGCATTCCTCGCGTCCCGATTCCCCATTCCCCGCCAAATATCTCTGCCTCACCTGCACCTCCTGCAAACCATCTTCGTGCACAAGAAATCTCAAGAACCCGTTGCTCCGCCCCCTCTTCTATCTCTCTTCTATATAGAATCGGGAAGTGCAACTCTTAATAATCATCGACAGCTTCTGCTAGTGACCAACTCATAATCGAACTCAAACTTAACCTTTTAGCGCGCAATCTCTTCTTTCAATATACCCTAGGCAGACAAAACAGCTCATTAGGAATCTCGAAATTTCTTCACTCTCTTAGCCCCTCCCAGGTCCCAGGTCCCAGGTCCCAGGTCCCAGGTCCCTGTTAAAAGACTTTTGCAAGCTTCTTGCAAGCAAGCTAAGCGTAAGTGTTTCAATCGAATTTCTGCTTCCGAACTTAGACTAATATTGCACGAAGATCCTGACAGAAGCGGCTTATCAAAATTAGGTTTTTTAAGCCGGCACATCTCCGATGGGATGTCCCAACAAAAGTTCCAAGGGAAACGTCTCGACATTGACCAGTTAGCTCTCATTAAAGTAAGCTCATCCGAGACAGTTAAGAAACATGAGAGCAACTATTGACGAGGTCAACAAGGTTGCTTGTTAACGTCCGATAAATCTTTTTTCATTCCTATTAACCTCGTCGGTACTGGACAAGGATAAAGAAAGTAGGTAAAGAAGCTTATCCTTGAGAGGAGCTTATCAGAGGACTCGCCCGTCGAAGAGCGGACTTCGCATGAATCTTGTCAGCATTATTGTCGCCGCTGCAACTTTCATTGATTGCTTCCGCCAAGGAATATGAAAAGTGATGAAAAACGAGGCTGGTAAAGGACTAAAGAAACAAAAAAGAGGCGCGAGACTCACTTTATCAGACTTTAATGAATTTGCCTGCAATTAGAACAGTGTTAGCAGAGCTTTCAACTTGATTACCAATCTCCGGCAGCAAAGCTCCCTCCTCACCAATGTAATGAAATCCAATTTACCGATAATTATTAGCCCTTCTACACGTAAGCTGCGTAAATGAAAGTGCCCCAGGCAGGGTAAAAGCAAGGATTTTAGTAGTCTTGTTATTCTTCTTTTGAATTCCGTTAGTTTGATCCTGGTATACTGAATTCAGCGGAATTAAGCACAGAAATAAAGCTAGCACGATCAATGCCACTAACAGCCTCCACCGGAGCTTTTACCATCGAGAACATATATTAAACACATCCAGAAATTTACGAGTCAGCTATTGCAGCAAGCTTTTATACATACACCTATACATATGTATAATGTTTCGATATCGACATTGCCCTAACCAACTTCCGTAATGTTAGGACGTAGGTTTAACGATCGTTTTCTGAAGTGAACGGCTCTTCCGTGCGGTGCAGAATGATTCTTAAATAACTTTGTTTTCAGTATGGTTATTTTTTCCAAGAAATAGTAGAGCATTGTGTAAGGGAAAAGCGTGGAAGTATTTTGGAGACTGCAATATCTCAATGATACGCCGAATGAGGAGAGGAAGGCGGTGAAAGAGAGAAGTGGAGGAAGGAAGACTAGACTTAAGCATAAAACGAAAGCGGGGAGCCGTTGCCGTGTTTTCTGGCAGAGTGCATCCTTCTCTGCGTAAAGGAGCCTTCCAGAGCCACCCTCTACCCGCTTCAGCCCCTCCCATCTCGGCTCACTTCAGGCCTGTCCTCCTGCTGAGAATTAATTTCGCTCGGAGTTAGTCGCATCGTCTATTCTCCTTTTTTTTCTGTTCAACGGGCTGAGAGATGAAATTTCATGTTTGAGAAATGACGAGATTTTTTGCTCTGCCGCCTCTCCCTCTTATTACTGATCCTCCGCAATTTAAATCTGAATGGAAGCCAGTGCTAAATTACGACCAGAATTCCGCATTTGCCCAAATCATCCACTTGCTTGCGCGCGCCCGTGTTTTCCGTAATGCTTCATACACATCTCCAAACACGCTTCACGAAATATTGAAATTCATGAAATGCTATCTCATCCGGTAATGCTTCTTCCACTAATCCGTAACTTGAACATGAATGCGTCGACCGACACTGCCGTTTTCCGCAATCTACAATCTAAACCCCAATCATTGTACTCTGGTCTATGCTAACCTTTCGATACAACATCTTGTGACTTCTTCATTCTTAGTTACGGAGAGCTGTCTTACAAAAGAGAGCTTTTCATTTTCAAGCCATTCATTTCGTTATTAATATTTATATCAATCACATTCCTTTCTCTCGTTTATCCTTTGCCCAATAAGTTTACTTTACAAATGGACCTGTTATGAAAGCTCATTTTTGGCAAATAGAAGTCCACCCGAATCTTTGAATCAGTCTGATATATGCCATGAAAAACATATCTGTCACATTTAGTGAGAGTAAATTTAAGCAGATCCTCGTTGAAGTATAATAGCCAGTCCCGCGTACGGAGAGCGCTATTCCGTTCCAAAAAGATTGCGTATCTTCTGGAAAGATGTGTAGAGGAGATGTTGGTTATCGGTGCGAAGGGCAAGTAAAAGTATAGCCGGCATCCTCTACTAAATAGCATTTGCTCGACTGATAATTCCCTAGGATCGAAGGAAAACCGTGGGTTATCCGAGCTCTTATCTCCATTTGGCTGGCTCTCTTTCTCCCTTTCTAAGGATACAACCCACTAACATTCACTCTTGCATTTGCGGTAAAAGGCGCTCCCTTGCCACGGATAAACTCCTAACTTGATTCTCGAGTGGCCGGAATAATTCCATTGGCCAGCTTCTTCGGTGTTAAGATCAAAGAACTTTTTGGCACAATACCGAGGGTATTGTTTAGAGTTTACAGTTAACATCAAGAACTAAGAGCACTTTCAACCACTGCGGGATCAAACAATATCAACTAAGTTATGATTGTCTTTTGAAATGTTAACCAATTGGAATTCCAGTTCTATCCTATCTTATTAATAGTCTAAGATAAAGAACATTTCTTCCATGACAATAGTGGATAAGTCTTTTCGTGCAAGCATTTTCATCAATTCTCTTTAGATTCGGATTTAAAGATTGACCCTAAAGAACTACTCTCGCATTACCATTTAATCTAACCTGGCATTACCTCTTTTTGCTTGCAGCGCCACCACAAAAAGTGGAAATCAGCAGCCATCCGAACAAAGACAAGATTGAAGTGAAAGTCGGGGAATCAAGGCGACTCGAGTGCGTGGTGAGATCTGCCAAACCAGCAGCTTCAATCATTTGGTACCGGGGCAATACCCAGATCAAAGGGGGTGACACCGTCATTACTCCAATTTCTATTGAGGGTGGTAAGTATCTCAACTTCTACTATTCTAACCCTTCCATCCTTTTACAACTTTCCGATCCCCGATCCCCGATCTCCTAAAGCCCCGTTAGATTCCAATCACTGATTATACCCAAGTTTAACACTATCATTGTATCACTACGAGAATAATCCTTTATTACAATTTTTCTTTAAAGATGCTAACCTCAGTTTTGCAAACTTTCAAGTATCTCAATGTTAGCATTGATTAACGCCCAACTTGAGTATTGGTATGCATTTACACGTAAATAAAGCCTGAAGCGTACAGATGATTTCTAGGCATGCGTAAGATATAATTAATCCGTGAAACATTCACTTTCTCAATAAGTTAGTATATAGATTGCTCTGCCAATCCGAATGAATTTCAGCAGTTAATTTCTTAACGAAGAGCTGCATCTCTCTGTCTGGATTGAATGAGACTGTTCCTTGTTAAAGGAAGTATTCCCTGGAGTATTGAATCGGAAAGTAGAATAGGGCTAAATTAGTAAGTAGGAAGGAGTTCGTGATCCATTTCTCGCGGCAATTGTGGCCTCGCGAAGGAAATCGTTCGAAGCTGCAAACGATAGATTGAATGGAGAGAAGATACCGATAGTAGTCGGGACTAATAAGGGAGAAATGGAAGACATCTTCACCGGAAAAGATTTCCCAGCCAATCAAACCATTGATTTCCTTGGCCCAGCACGATTCCACTGAATCAGATGAAATATGAAATAGACTTAAAGTAAAAGGTTTATAGAAATGCCTTGGAAACTTCTACTCCCACCGTAGAAGAATATAATGGGACTTTTGTTATCAAGCCGTTAGAATAACCAGTCGGATGCCTTCACGAGACCTCTCTAGCCTATATCATTCAATTACAGATTTCATAATTACAGATAGAATCGATGGAACAGAAAGATTGGAGTATTGCCTTTTCTACACCGTGAATTGTCTGGCTTCCAAATTACATAAACTGGCTTGCTATTGGCTTTTAATTGAATTATTTCGCAATTGCACGCGAGATAAAACAGTTTGCAAATTCCGAGATTCTCAATGAGAATGAACGAAAGAAATGAAAGGACTCTTTAATATACATAATTTATGGGAGGGATTGTTATTACTTTTATATCGAGCGCATCATATGTCACTAGGCACTAACTAGCTAGAGCAGCTTCCACATCACGGAATACAGTAGGCTTTAGCAGCCTTTCGGATTACTATGTAAATTGTTAGATTTGTACTTATCATGGGTGAGAAATAGCTAGATGTCAGAGCGAAGGGATGTAAAAGGTAACGGCGTGCAAGGGATCCATTCTAGCAGTTTCAGCAGGGCGCTTTAGAAATTAGACGGGAATAAATGTCGTTGGTGCTCTCTCGTATCTCGAGTACAAGTACAGCATCTTCTTGACATCATTTATGCGATTTGTAATACCCTCGGAAATAGAACATTCCGTACACAAAGTCCCACTCATGAATACAAATTGAATCGTGATTTGGAAGCCGCTCGTCAAGAAAGGAGAGCAAGGAGCCAATTTGTTTTTTATGCCTAGTTACCATAAAAAGTTGGCCAAACGAGGAGAGCGCGCCAAGGGAAGTTTAGTTCTCTTCAACGATATGCAATCACTTCCAATGGTATCCCATACTTTTGCTACTTCATTCAACTTTAATCGATTGACTCCAACTCCGACCAGATCTAATGCTAATATAATGTTGAAGTCCAACCAGATTATAACTGGAATTACATTGCTTTGGAAGAATGCTACTTCCCAAAGTAAACAAACTAAATCAATATCACGTTACATCAAAACAATGTTCTACAATTCCAAATACTAATCCCGCCAAGCTAGTGTTGGCAAAGTGATAATATACTGATAAGTATTAATGAGAAATTATCAAGTTTAGAAAAGGACAGAAAAGGACAGAAAAGGACAGAAAAGGACCTGCTAAAAGATGTACATTAATAAAGACTTTTCGTGAACATTTATGCAAAAGCTATATGCAGATCTTTTCAGTTGGATACGGATTTATCTTGCACTCTCTCGAGGTATTCTACTCTTTTCTAGAAAGGAAAATCTCTTACTTCTAGATTTTGCAGTCTACCACCAAGTAGGTAGAACGAAGAGAAAGATGGTGGGGAACGGCGGGCTAAAGGGATGGGGAGGGGGAGGGGGAGGGGGAAGGTAGGGTAAATGTTTTGTAGAGGATAGAGATACGTACTTACATACATATAGGTAAGAGCTAGAGTTGGTTGGTGTTGGTAGGGGGAGCGGGAGGCAGGAGATTCTCCAGTCTCGAGTCTGGAGGTAGATAAACAATATGCATGAATAGAAGGGAGTACTAAACAAATGACGCTGGTGTTTGAAAAAAGGAGCGAGGCTGATGGAAGGAGACGCGTGAATAGTGTCTGCGTTTGGAGAATAACGGCAGGAAGAATCGCGCAGGGTGGTGGGTGGAGGGTTGGTAGGAGATATGACTGGGCCGAGTGAGCGAGGGATGATAGGATAGGATGGTGGGCTATGAAGAGGAGAAGGAGGCCCGTTGCAGCGTTTGCCCTATGTATTTGTATATGTATATGAATGTAGGTAAATATATGTATAGTGTATAGGTATAGGTGTAGGGATGTGTATATAGGGAGGGAGGCTTTCTCCGTTTGGACTGGGTCCGCGGCGAGCGGCTTCCTCTTTTCAAGCACATTTTTCGACGTTGCGCAACGTTCATACTTTTTTCCAATGCACAATAGCGAGCGGGCGCGGGTGGTAGCCGCGCTGCCTCGTTGCACGCTGTCAACGAGTTCCATGACGTGACGCTTACTCTCGCACGCCTCCACCGCTTTTAACCCTTTGAGCGCTGCGAACCTACATTTACGCCTTCCCTTCCCTTCCCTTCCCTTACCTTCCCTTACCTTCCCTTACCTTAGCTCAGCCGGTTTCCTCTGCTACCAACAAAACTTTACCATTTCAAACTATAATACATTATGTCATCACTAATAGAAGCGAAACTGCCGGTAATCCGACTCTTCGTAGTACGCCTGCTTATATCCACTCGCTCTCGTCATATACTTCTCATGTCAACTTTTCTTCTCCACTACTAGTACTGATACATCAGAGAAGATGAGAGTAGCGAGGCAATCGCGCCGCCTCCTTGAAAAGTGGATGCGCTGATTAGCTCGGAAGTTCTTGTTAAGTTCGAATAGTCTTTCCGATCGGATAGCCTCTCGTTGCTATTCCACTTGATCTACTCGCCACTATACCTTCTGCACCTCCTCTTATTCCCAATTGCCCACCGTACAGCCTACTAACGAACCTCTAATCTCCCGGGCTACATAGAGCACCAATTAAAGCTACAGTTCCATATAGCCCTTCTCTGCCAGTCTCTCTAATTATAAGCCTCGCGTGCTATTAGTCCTGTGCGATAAACGTTCTATCTTCCGATTGAAGAAACTATCAGCAATACTCGTACCGCGAAGTATTATACGCTTCACGCCGTGCTTCAGAATATTTATAATTCTTCTAAAGTCTCTTATCGTAATGCTGCGATCTTGCGAAATAGAAAAAGAGTGCAGAAAGTGAAGAAAGCGAAGAAAGTTAGTGTAAAATAGTTGGTGACGCAGACTATTTTGCCGAGGCTGAAAAAGACGGGAAGCGCGGCGACGATATTTTATTTATAGAATTAGTCAGAGGGATTTGGATTAGGCCGGTGGTATTAATTTTTGGAGGTGCTTTTCTTTGGCACGTGTAAGTGCGAGCTCTCCACTTTCATATTCGAGTTCATGCTAATAAGTCCGGCGTTAAGCTTGCCGAGGGGTTTATACGAGGAATTTTATTCCATTCAGACTCGTATAATGTTTGGCCAGTCCTCGGTACGCCGAGGGAGTCCGGAACCCTAACCTAACCCGCGCTTAAAAAGCCAGAAAACCGTGCGGGATCTACGAGTTATGGCTTCCGACTTTTAATAGAATTCCGAGCCTGGCTTAACTGCTATTTCAAAGCCCATTTTTAAACCCTTGTTTCCACTAAACATTTCCCGCTTTTTGCCATCTCCACTCTATCACCTTGATACAGATGTTACTGGTCATTCCAGTGCCCACTCACTTTTCCAGATATTTTCACGTCAACAGATGTGCAACTGTTCGAAAATACAGATGGACTAGACTAAAAATATAATGCTGTTGTAAGAAGTATATTGCACAACTGTACAAGTATAAAACCGATAGATCATAGAGAAATAAAGCTATACACCGAAATCTGGCATTATTGCCGACCTGAAATGCCATTCGATAATCATTGATAAAATCTATAAAGATATTATTGCGCCTTTCATGACTTTTGATGGGAAAATATCTTCTTTATTCATTTGTCTTTATCATATTATAAATAAAATTACTCCGTGTTCCATACGTATGCGTTCCGCTTAAAATCATAAATCTGCTCTCGGTTTCTTCTCTCAAATATTATATTTGCAATTATTGAATTGTACTATTCATAAGGAAGTAGCCGATCGAATAACGCGTGCTAATGATCAAATGAAACGCTTTCTCCATTGGCCAGATAAAGTTCTCCTTTCGCTTCGATGATACTTTTTGCCATAATTTCATTGAGGCAGCTTGGATTACTCGCTCTTAATTAACTTTCACTAATAGCCAGGCACGGGTTGCCCAGTATTTTTCATTTCCAGCACAACGCTGCTGATTAATTAAATACTAAAGAATAAGTTTACCTTTATTGAAGTTGCCTTTAATAAATATTTTCGTAATTACGGATTGCATTGACGAAAATCTTTGTTTTCTTGCTGTAATAGTTAATCACTTACGTCGACTCTGAGGTAGATAAAAAATGGATCTTTTTCCATAAACATGGTACTACTGCACAATATGAAATTCAATATGCTTCTCGAAAAACGCAAACACTTATTTTTCACAGAGATGCTGGTACACAAGTTCATCTACCATCTACCAAGTTTCTAAAAACGTATATACTACAACACAGTGCTGAAAAACTAATGACGCTTTCCTATAAAAAGCAGGACGCACTAACTAGAATAAGAAGAAATGGTGGTTTTAGAAAGAGAGGAGACTCGAGAGCAAAGTGTTAGAAAACATCTGAAGATTTAAAGAGGGTCCATTAGTAGATGTGCCCGAGTAGGCTTGGGTTACTGGGTTAGGAAATGGCCAGTTATAGCATTAGAAAGTTCTGTCATTAGCTTTTGAAGCGGTTTCAAATATGGAAACTAGGAAAACGATAAAGATGTTAAAGAACGGAGAAGATGTATGCATTATTAGGTAGCGAAAGAACAAAATAGCCGGACTGTATTAAGAAGAGAGACTCGCGTGCTTCCATGCTCCCCTCTTTTTTTAATGCACGGGAAAATGGAGCGTCACGTATTCCGTACGTGTTTCGGAAATTTCGTGGACCAGCCGGTTTAAAGTGCAGCCGTCTGCTCCTTGGGAGCGCGTAATTTCAGGAAATTTCTCACATAAACTAAGACTCCACCCTACACTTTTCAGACATGCTTTAGAACCTTTTGCCATGTATTTCCTCGAGCTGCAACTACTTCCTCATAATGGGTCATTACCGTCGAAAACGCATGAAATCGAGCTTCACGCATAAGGACAGAGTATTTTATTATTATTATAAAATTATACAAAGTAGAGTTTACTATAATTTTAAAGTCACCACCGGAAACACTTAATGATCTTTTAATTCTTACCACTTTCTACGGTACAAATGCTGAATTAAAGTTGACCAAATGTATAACAACATATTGTGATTATATTTTTCCTTACCAATTATCGCACGTGTTGATGCAGCTAGTATACATAATGCAGGGGGAAACAAGTGAGTATTGCAGGCTGGTAACATTCGAGCATAAAATATTCCTGTCGGGCTGACACGTTGAATCTTGTTGTAACGCATTAATTAGCGTCGCGCAACACAAGCCCGTTCGCCACTGAGTTACGCCGTGCCACGCCACGCCGCGCGACCCGACGCGCGACCCGACGCGCGACCCGACGCGATGCGCGCCACTATAAACACCACTCTCCGCCAATTCGAGAGTTCGCACCCCTCATTTCAGCTCAATCTAACAACCGAATTATCCTACAATATTTCCCACCGTTATTCTCCCTCGCTAGCCACTCCTCCCACTACATACACATCATTCGAATCACCTCCAAACATACATACATATACATCTTCCTTATGTAGATCTATTCCGAGTTTTTATTTTACGTATCCCACAATTCTCTGCACCAGTCTGTTCTTCCTCCCTCGTTCTCCGATATTCTCTTCAGATATCTCATCAACCAGTCACTTTGCGCTTCTTCTTAATCCTTAATAAGCCCAAGGTCAATATTTCCCACTCGCTCTTTTATTCCTTGGAGGTGCTCCAAGACTTGATTGACTTTATCGTCAGATCGTTTAATATAACTTTACAACCGACAATGCGATGGCAAGCTGGAGTGATTAAAGGCGCCTTGTTAGCCAAGGGTATTCGGGCGAAAATCATGACACGTATACAACGGGTAACTAAATTAGAGCTTGGAATAAAAGCTTGTCTAAAAGTGTTATAGTACCAAGCAACTATCGAACCTATTCTCTTGGCTATTTCATACTTTGACGGGCAATTAAGAACAAACGCGATGTTATCGATTTTCACTTTCCAAGAATCCGTACCGGTGTACCTATTTTCACAACAAATGGAAAAATCACGCTGAATTGCCGCCTGACAACCGCGGCCAAACTCTTTATTGAGAATGTCAAGAATCAGAAAAATTTTTCCTCTACCATTTCACATGTCCAATTTCGCAACGAAAGCCCAGTTCTTTTCCTCTGCTGTATATTCCTGAGTCGTTGTAACGAGCTTAAACATGTTAAAACTCCTAATGGATGTCAGCAGCATTCCTCCATTATTACGGGAATTCGGGAGAATTAGAAAGGTAAAATTAACGGGGGGAATGCGAGCAATTCAGATGTTGGTAGAGGAACATAATTAAGCCCCGTTTATTAACCTGCTACGCTCGCCCGTAGGAAATACCGCAATTTTTAGCCACTTGACTCTATCTGTCATATCTAAACCATTTTCTACCGGAAAAAACTATTAGCTTTAATGAAGTGAATAAAATAGAAGTGATTGAAATCGGATTATTAAGGACCTCGATCTGACGAAGACTGCCAGTCGAAGATTCAATATTGTCAGTGTGATTTTTCCACTTGATAATATCTGGTAATATAGGTGAAGTCTCTTTCTTATAGTTAAGAGTTAAAAAATTCGAACTTTTATGATGCAGATAAGGAGATGTTAAAACCCGGAGAACTTACGAAGGAACTGTTGAAGTATGATACCCATGGCTCCATCAGCATTGTACCAACCGCTGACGATAACGAAATGGATTACACTTGCGAAGCTAGCCATCCGGCAATACCCATTGACATGCCCCTCAGAGCAACAATTAAGCTTTCGGTGTTCTGTAAGTATCTCCTATTGTTTCTTCACTAATACTTCCATAAGCCCTTCCGATATTTCTAAGAAATGAATGATGAGTACATTCACTACTAGAGCCGTAGATAGGAGGTGGATATTCTCCTGTTTGAGCAAATGTGCGCTGATACGAATATTTCAGCAATAAAAGTTGTAATGACAAATAGAATAACATTGTTAGTAAATATGGTTCTGCATCCTGTGTCAGCTTGACAGATATTCGGAATGCTTGAGAAGGAATATGGTTGGAAAGCATAGGAGCGGCAGTATGAAGAAAAGCAGTAAAGTTAATTGGTTTTCCTTTGTCTGTACGTAACGCGAGTCGGACGGGGAATGCGGGGAATGCGGGGAATGAAAAGTGGGATGGGACGAGCGGCGACTAAAGTTTGAGGGCGAAAGAAAGGTTTTGATTGGTACATTGAACAACTGCAGATCCACCCGGAATGCCGTATATCGAGGGTTACACCGAGGGCGAAACGGTAAAGCGTGGCCAGTCGCTCGAGCTCACTTGCAGATCACGTGGCGGCAATCCACCAGCACAGATCTTCTGGTACAGAAACAATGAGCAAGTGACGACACGCTATGAATCGGCAAGCAGCTTCTCCGAGAGCGTTCTCTCGATAGTCGCAGAGGCGCAAGACAACAATGCCAAATACAGGTGTGAGGTTTTCAACATAATGAGCGTCGAGCCCATGAAGGTCCACGTCGATTTGACTGTCCTTTGTAAGTATAACCACGCTCATTCATCAAGAGAATGATAAACTTGACACTACTCTACTATGCCATTATTACCCTCGATTAACTTCCAGTATGACCATCATACAATTCTTTATAGATTAGAGTGACTGCTTTCAGAGACTAGAATCGATTCATTAAAGAATGATTAAATTCAATGTATATGTAGAGATATTTCGCACACCAAGAGCCGTGCGCTTGTAGACTTTCGCCGAAACTAAAGTAGATTGCTGAAAGTAAACTATTTTCTTAGTCGCACCATCGAGAGTGACGATTACCGGGCCAACCGAAGCGAAGGCGGACGAGCAAGTGGTGATCACCTGCACGACTGAGAATTCAAATCCTCCGGCGGACATCAAGTGGACGGTGGACGGGCAGCATTTTGAGAGCAACACGTCGCGCACTGAGCCTGCTCCGCAGGGTGGCTGGATTACCACATCGAACGTCACATTTAACATCAATCGTTCAAGCCGTAGCATAGTTGTCATATGCGACGCATCGAATGTCAAGCTCACCGAGAATGTAGTCGGAACGCACAGCATCGACGTGATTTGTGAGTAGCCTATCATTGTTCCCGTAATCAATGCCTCGATTACCTTCTGATCTAGTCAAATCTTCGATCCGCTCCTATTATAAGCCTCTCTGCCACCCTATACCTCATCCTGTCTCTCTGACTCTCTCACTTTCCGCCTCTCAAGCGTAAACTACCCACGGCCTGATTACCCATCAATGTGCGGTTATTATGCCATTGAAAGCTTCGGACCCTAACGTACTCTCGGAATAATCGAGCTATACATGACACGGCGTATATCTATACTCGCTCACCAGTAGTACTACCATTTCCAACTGACTTCACACCCCTTCACACCCCTTTATCCCTTATTAACTTACTAGCTTTTTCCATAACTTTGTCTTCCAAGACAAATGACTACTCCACTTTCAATGCTCATGAAAATACAAATGACCAACTCTAACTTTCCATGTTAACTTGGTATAACTAGGCTCGACTCAATAGAATTTCCATTATTCACCTGGTTACCCAACTAGCTCATTTTCATTATTTACCTGGCCGAAAAATAGGTTTCCAGACCCTCTTATGTTTTCTTTACTCATTCCGGCTTATGTCCATATTGACTTACAATTAGACTTTCGATAGAACATAATTACGTATGCAACTCAATTTAACTCCTGGTTTAGAACCAAATTGTCCTATATGATTTATTATTCATTGAATAAAAAAGCTAACAATGAATATAATTGTTATTCCTCTTGTACCCGTTAAATGAATATCCCGCACAAAGAGAATGCCACTGGCATCCTGATAAGAATTTAGCCCCGAAAAATGATGTATTTTTCGAAATAATCTTAAACATTCTTTGACATTGCGTAGATCCACCTGCAAGAGTGAATATTATTGGCTATGAGGAGGGCACAACAATAGATGCTGGCACCATTTTGAGGCTAAAGTGCACAGCAACCTCCGGAAACCCTCTGGCTACGTTAACGTGGTATAAAAATGATAAAAACGTACGTAACTGCATTATAAGTTAAAGGAAATATTGCTTGCGAAAATAGTCGAGGGGTTAAAAAATGTTTTTCAATAAATCACTAATGCGCGAAATCACAGAAGAATGTTTGTATGCACATGGCGAACCTTTGTCTTACAGGTGACTAATTCTAAAAGCATCAGCAGTGACCAGACAGTTACAAAGGAGCTGGAGATAGTGGTGAATGCCTCTGACAATAATGCGCGCATACGCTGCGAAGCCACGAATTCCGCTACGGAAATACCTCTGTTCAAAGTGATCATGCTGAAAGTCAACTGTAAGATATCGATTATCATACCTAATACTTTTCATCCTCCCATTACGTTTAAGAATTCACCTTATCTCTTTGAAGTGCGCTTTTTGAAAATATGTGCATTTCAAGCAGGCATTCACTTATTATTGTCCTACAAATGCTTATTGAAATTTTGATTCCCATAAGATGGAATATTTCGAAATATGTATACTAGAAGTTTTAAGAATGCTCGAATTGCTGAACAGGCAGGTATTCACCAAAGGAGCAAATACGCGATCTATAGTAGTTAAGAAAGTCTATAAAAATGTGTACGCGATAAACGACCATAATAGAAACCTGCTTTAGAACTATGAGTATATGCTCTGCTTTCATATACAGCCAGGAAAAAAATGACAAATTTATTCATTTACTCGTTCGAAAACAATGTTACACAATACCCCATCGTTTCATCATTTACAATAAAGTTGGACTGCAACTATGGTGGTCGAGGAAGAGAAAAACTTATGGTTTTTGTTATTTGACCTATTTTAGTTCCGCCAGAGAGGGTGCAAATTAAGCGGGAACCACAAGACTTACACGCTGGTCAGGAGGGTCGTATAATTTGCGAATCGGGCAGCAGTAATCCTGCAGCTGAAATGACCTGGTGGAAGGGCGGCAGTCCTGTTCAGGGCACAAAGAACGGTACAAGACCGGGATTACACGGTGGTTTCCTTTCGAGCGTCGAATTGGCCCTTGACATTACCGAAGAAATGAACGGCGAAGTTTACACCTGCCAAGCAAGGAACGTCGAAATGGAGAGGGCCATACATGATGCCACCACCCTTGACGTTTTGTGTAAGTAACCGTTCTCATCCTCGGATTAGTATCAGTTCCTACTGAAACGTAGTTAGTTTCCGATGGGAAGATCGCCAGTAAATCATATTTAAACTGTTTTTTAACAGCCGAAAACTTTGAATTAACGTAGTAGTTTAAGTGACGTCATTAGTACTGAATAGACTCGTAGCTTGGACGAATGCTACCTCGAATCCGGGATTAAAAGTTTGCAATAATTTCCTCCCTGGCCTCCTGTTAAAATACACAAACTCGTATTGCAATGAAGGGATTGCCTCGACTATTAAATGGTTCTGGAGAATATAGTAGAGGTTTTGATCTCTAATTTATAATTTAATCACGGGAGGCATGTTTAACTGTTGGAGTGAGATGTTTGTGTGACCATGGGATACTAATACTATCGAAGAGAGAGTGAAAAGTGTCATTCTTCCATAGACAAGCCAGTGTTCTCGGCTTTGGAGCCTTACGAGCTGATAGGAATGGAAGGCGAGCCGTTCGTCATTTCCGTGGCGGCGACAGGAAACCCCAGTAGCATCAGCTATACGTGGAGCCGGGATGGTTTGCCTTTACTGAGTAACAGCAGACGGATTTCGGCACGTGGTTCTATTCTGAATATCACCCGGTTGGACCGGCACGACGCCGGAACCTACATATGCGAGGCAACCAACGCTGAAGGAACGACCTTCTATCAACTGAATCTCACCGTACAATGTGAGTAAACCACTTCTCATGATTCCCACTTGGCTAACTGTCAAATAGAGCTCTACGTATTCAAGCGGCTTGCCAAGAGAAATTTCTCTATGTACCTGCTAAACCCAGCCTTTGTGGTCTCAGGAATTATAAGAAAGTGAGTTAACGATTCCCGTGACTATGTAAATAGATGCTGGACTGAAAGTATCGTCGACGGTCTTTATAAATTTCATTGTACAATAGATGAAGAATTGTCAGTATAAAAGGAATGTTTGTACAAAAGTCGCCAGTCTTTGTTATTCCAGATTAATAAATCTGCAGGAAAAAATTCAATGAAAATGTCATCTCCACGAGGAAGATGAACATTTGCTTTATTTCAATCCAGATTAGTGAGGCATGGTCGCAACATTTTTTACAGATTCGGCTAAAATTAAACGAACATCTGTGTCGGGAATTGTATATCCACCCGGAATCGAAGCGAAACTGTTTTGTGAAGTCGATGGTAGTCCCATTGGAGACGAGTATGTTACATGGCAGAAAGTCGGCTCGAGCTCCGAACTCTCAGGACGTTATTCCACCTCTTTTATTAACAAGACTTCCTACCTTCATATTGAGAACCCCGATCAAGAGGATGTGGGAGAATATCAATGCAAAGTCAACAATGGCATCGGCAATGTTACCTCCGAGCCCATCCTATTCATTACGAAGTGTGAGTATTCTTTCGATCGCATCATGAATACAGAATATTTCATGCTCTGGCTATTATCTAGCTCTCACTCATGTATTTATTCTTGTCCAACTGTACAGTTAAACCTCAAATGATGAATACACCACTGACAAGGAAAGCTGCGGCCAATAAGGGTATCAATGTTCAACTGTTTTGCAAAGCACGGGGGTCACCCCTTCCGCGTTTCAGCTGGACATTCAATGGAAAAACTCTCCTACCGAACGCCACAGCACATAAATACGGCATCAATCATACAGATGTGAGTTTTACTTCTCCATTGTTACTTCTATAATCAATAAATATTTTTCGTTACAATCAACTGGATTTGATTAGTTCAATTAATATAAAGCAAATAATATGTACTATATCGAGTGAATCGTGCGAAACGGACAGAAAGTCATGGCTCCAACAAAGCCAGCTAGTGAGAGCGCCTGAATCATTAAATTAAGTTGGTGATTTTAATTGTTTTTGTGCAGTTGGACGAGTTGACATCCGAGTCAACGTTGACGATTTTCCACGTGACATCGCACGACTACGGAAAATACGAATGTCGAGCTTCAAATAAGATGGGTCAATCGACGGATATCATCCAGTTAGATGTGACTTCGCCACCGGATAAGCCCTCCGACCTAGAAGTGTATAACATTAGCCACGATTCAGTGACTTTAACGTGGAAGAGGGGCTTTGACGGCGGACTGCCCACGTCTTATCAAATTCGATGGCGAGAAGCTCTCGACTATGAGAATCGATATCACTATTTAGATATTTCCCCTGGAGATTACAGAGCAACAATAACCGGCCTATCGCTTGGAACTTACTACGTCTTTAGTGTCAAGGCCATTAACGAAAAGGGGGACAGCGGCTTCCTGCCAGATTTGCTGAAAATTCAGACTTTACGTGAGTATAAGACAAGTCTATTGCCCGAATACTCTTGGCCGTAGTATACGCTTTTAGATCCGCCGCCTTTCCATTTGATGTTTGTTTCTTTCGAAAGTTACGTAAGCCGGAGCTTTAAACTTCCCAGATTTTCAATGTCTGAACTGATAGAATTCTTTACGACGGCCATTCTTTCTTTTCACTTCAGATATTGAATTTCCTGCTAACTGGTTTCTAGAACTACAAGTGCTAGAGTGCTTAATATTATTAGATTTAGGAAAGTAACAATTTCGCCCATGTCGCTAATAACCATTGACAGTTAAAGCGACAATAAACCCTCAACAACAACAAAATCGCGGTTGGGCTAAAAGTTAATTCATATGTTAAAACCAGCGAGATCAATTTATGCACTTCTATAGTTCTGCATCAAAAAAACTTGCGGTTACACAATATGGATGGGACCATTTGATTGAACAAAGTTTTTGCTTCTTGCTGCAAGTGAAAACTTGCATTAATTTCGTTTTTACATGGACAAATTACTGCTCGTCCCCATCGAACTTTCCGTTGGGTTTAGTTCCCTATGTTATCTAACGATTGGTTGATTTAAATATGGTCTTGTATAATTGTGCCTTCGCTACCGCCTCCATTTGGCGCTTTTATTCACTGTTCACCCTAATAAATTCATAATCTATAGTACCAATTCATTGGTGACGAATAGTTCCCTTCAGCAATCATCTTCATGAGTCTCGAACGCAAGTATACGGTGGACCTCGACAAAAATGATTAATGCGGATATCGGAAAGAATTATAAGAACACATAAGATTTGCGAAAAACATTTTTTGAATAATCTACGATATAAATTTCCAAGAGCGCGATAAATATGCGTATGATCCATAGACATATGCTATTCTGTTATTTCATGTTGCTTCATTTGGTCAGCTGAGCAAACGCTTATAATACAAAGGAAGATTTGCTGTCCGATATTCAGTATGCGATTTGGGGCCTAAGTGTAACTAACAATGTAGTCAGTGCATGAATAACAATCGGGTGACGGGGCATTGGCTTGGGTTACAGGCGAGGCACCACCTACCGACGTCACATCCAGCGAGATTAATTCCTCCTACATCATCGTCATTATCATCACTGTTTCTGCCTCTGTATGCCTACTCATTGCTGCGCCCATAGTCTTTGCTACATTAAAGTCGAAAAAGAAGGCTCAACGTTCCGGTAAATATAATCATTATCACGTCGTTTTTTCTGCTTATTCCATAGGACCAAATAATGCCGAGAATCTGCCCGATGTTCTCTTGGAAAAGGGGGATTTCCCAATGAATTATATCTATACATTTGCAGCAACCTCCCTCATCTTTTTTATCGTTAATCTCTTCATCATGTTGTGGTACATAGTCCGAAAGAGAAATAAAGCTCGTAAGTGAAACATCCGACAACATGTGCAATTTAGTGATTGCTATTACGCCAGTACCATTTGGCCTACTGTTAAGATTAGTTTTCGCCAATGCAGGACTCCTATCCGTCTCTCATATTGCTTTCATTAAAACCATTTTGTTCTTTGTACAGGGTTGAATAAGTCGCAGACAGCGGATATGTACGCACCATCAACCGTCAACGGAGATACTATGACCGGTGAATTAAGTTCGGTGTCTGACGAGAAGAGCGACGTTAACTTCGACACTAATGATTACGTGGTCAGTGCCATCAGTCAGTATGTTCTTAGTAACAAGTAATATCGGAGGGTAGGTTTGAGTTCTATTAACACTTTTCTGTTGCGTTTTTTTGAGCCTGCCCCCAATGGCTTGCCTTGCAGATGCACCTCAGGTTTCTTATTCTTTCTAACCGATCACCCCTGTCCGCCTTTTCTCTTTGATTATTCACCCTGTAATAACAAGTGTATGCCACTTATTTTCCAATGAAGCAGGTTAAACTCTCCGGTAGAAAGGTTCCGTAGAAAGCTTCCTTGAATGACATTCTTAATAGCCTGGCATCTTCTATCCGGTAACAACGCTTTCCATTTCTCGGACTGACACGGCCTTTTTCTATTTCTATCTCTTCTACCATATGGGAGAAAGTTTGCATATCAAATAAGTTTGGATACTCTTCTGCACACGAAAAATCCACCGTAAAATATCAGGATGATGAAAGAATTATTCGATATTGCTATCGCCATTTTTAGCATTTACTTCTCGATTGAAACTGATACGCTGCGGTGAGAAAACCCGCACGATACTGGTGCGGAATGCTCAGATTTGCCATTAGCTTGCGTGTATAAATATCCCATTGACAGGCATATTGTGATAACTGAAATTTATATTAAGATCTCCAGTTGCGTAATTTTCTTTTTCAATGATTCTGTAGGATGAGGGACGAAAAACGGCAGCTAGTACATATCTGATAGACCAAACAATACAAGACTACGGAAAAGGCAGCTTAGAAATGCAGGTACATCATCAGGGCACCTTGAGCCGTCGGAACCACATGCAACCACCAGTGATCATGGACTCTCCGCCGCAACGAACAACCGCTAGTGGCACACTTTCTGGTATGTTCCTTCTTTATGCGCGATATATACGTATACCAGTCAGTCATATGATTTAAGTGTGTGATTAAGGGAGTAACGTTAAAGTAGAATTTAGTACATCGCCATACGCGTTTGTTCATGCGAGACTTGTCACAATCCTAAAGGTCCTACAATGCGTGTATAGTGCAGAGTGCGAATTCATTGTTTCAGTTTCAAAATCAAGCTACATTGGCAACCCGAGTCCAGCCCCGCCGAGTGACGTCGGCTTCTACAGCGTGGAAATGGATAATGGTCGTTACCTGAGCTACGAGCCAAATCACAGTCCGATTCCGGTGGTGCAGGATACTGGATCAGGGGCTTATTACCCGTCGATGAGTCCGACGAGTCACATGATGTCCAGCAGTCACGTAACCAGTGGCACGGGCACCCTCACGCGCAGTCGGACCCTACCACGACCTGTTCCACCACCGGATGTTACTGTGATGACGGCAGGCACAAAATCACCAATCCCACCGACGGTTCCACCACCACCGGCAAGTTTCGCCCGGTCGATGCCTAACAACGCGCACAGCCATGGCCATCCGCTCTCGACATTCACGCCGACGCCCGCATACTCGGACATTGATGGGCATCTTGTCTGAGGCTCGCCGATCTTCGGCCCCAGCTCGGTGCGCGGCAAGTATCGCGCCGTGCCGAGGGACGAACCCGTGGCTGAACGTACCACGCGGCTCTAATCCATGCTGCGAGACACACCATTCATACTGCGAGTAGCATGAATCCTCTGGAACGTCGGATTCCACCAGTCCCTACGAACATTCGCGACGCTGGCAACCCTTGCCAGCATGCACACTGTCAGTGCAATTGGGTGTCTCGAGCAGTCCGCGGGGAATACGTCTCGAAGAAACTAGAGAGGATGTACATAATAGACTAAAGCTGCGAAAGGGACAAGAACGGACAAGAGGAGGAACTATGTAAAGTTTAAATGTTTGAGATGGTGACATGAAACTCGTTGGGGAGTTCGTTTTTCTCGTTGGTTCGGTTGCTTTGTGGTGTACCTCTTGGCGCATCTTTAGCGCAGTTAAGTTCGCATATCACGTGTCGTGTGAGAATGCTCGGTGCAAGAAGAGTGGTCTGACTGATATATCCAGAGGTGTCTTCACGCTATTCACCGATTTCTAACGTCAGATATTGGGCGGCTTACATCAATCTTCCACTTCTACGATTAAACGCACTATTACTAGCCTGTTGTTTGGTCATGTACAGATAGGATTCAGTTCAGAGAAAACAAAGAACACTTCAGGGAAAGTTAGTGCAGCACATCAATCACATGCCCCTTTCAGATTCGTACAGGATAGAAAAAGAAACGCGCCACCTAATTTAAAGTCTAGAGGTAATATCGCTTTTTCGTGAAGACATCTCGTAGTGATGGTACGGCTGCCGTTTTGAAAGTACCCTTTATTTGAAATTGTTACTATTCTAAAAGTCTCAATATGTGGGACGATGCACAGTGTCAACCGATGCTGCCCTCAGTACCGTCACAATAACTTATACACGCAAGACACGCGAACACGCACACTCGCATGTTTTCAGTAATCCGTAAAATGCACACGGCCGTCCATTGTTTCGTTCAAACATCGATTTTCCAAAAGGAATTGCGATCCATCTGGACATTTGCAAAGATTTTAGTTGAAACTTGAAGGAAGCGAGACAATCTTTCACGGACAGGGGACAGTGGACCGTTTCTGGTCTACGTATAATGATCCAACTGATTTCCTGGGTCTCTTCCCCGTTTTGCTCACTATGCAGTTTATTCTATGGTGAGCACGATAATACATTTTAACACGAGTTGCGCTGAACTACGGTTCCACTAGTTGGTGCAACGAGTGAAATTTCAAGCTCAACAATTCGCTTCCCTCGTAATCGTATACGTCATAGGTCATTGATTGCTATCACAAATCATTAGATGTTTTCTAATATGTGTGAATTTAAACGGGATTGAAAATCGTACTGTTCACATAGGGGATTTACCCGCTTTGAAAGGGAAATTCGATGCTGAATTGGAGAAACCATTTTTTATAATCGAAGTTGGGTCAAAATCATGTTGGAATTAGTGCACTTGTCGGACCTTTTGATATCATTTACTTTTACATTTTATCGAATTTTGATATATCGTATTACGGAATCTCGAGAAACGTCTATGCTCAAATCGATGTCAGTTTCAGTTGATTGATAGGTAAAAGGGGTGCGAGGCGTGACCCGGAAAGTGTACCGTATTTTGTCTAATAAAAGTCAGATTCGACAAGACGTCGAGGAAATGTACGTCACGTAACTTGTAACTGCCGTTTCACAAGAAACTTGTCTGAAGCCTAGTCCATATCCCAACGTCGCTATTTACTATATAGTCATGCACTAATTCCGACGACCTGACATTCGCTTATTTCTATTGCACATCCAAGGGATGTGGCGTGGCGAATCTTTAGTACGGGCAAAGGAGAATCGGCCACGCGTTTTATCAACGTATCCTATTTCATTTTGACCTTTTTACACGTTTAGAGTATCCGAGCTCAACCAAATCCTGTGTTTTTTAAGTTTCCTTATCGCGGGTGAGTTTGACCGTACCGTAGGAGAGACGGTCTTTACTGCCGATCCTGAAGTCAATACTACGGATAGTTTATTCATTGTATAGCATGTCTGTAAATAGGTTTGCCTTATACGCAATATATGCTAATATCTGTATTCGCACGAGTCGCGGCTCTACGTCGATAACATATAACGTTCGTCGCAGAATTGAATTCGCGTGCAATTTGTTTTTGGCACTGTTGATTCTTTCGCCAATCGCAAGCTTTCGTTGATTGCTACCGGTGCACTTTGGCTAATTTGGCGAAGAAGTATAGAAAAATTAATAGCTACAAGGAGCATCATCGTGAAAATGTTTGCTATGTTAGTCTGGAAAAGAATGAAGCAGCAGGCGATCTTTCATTCCCAGTAAGAGTGCGTCCTTATGCACATTTCGGTTTGAGATATGTATCAGAGTTAGACGTTGTTGTTAGATTCAAGGTGAGAAGATGGGATATATCGAGGATATCCGGCACTCCTTCAAACTGCATATTCTTTTTCCCTTTATGCAATTCGAACGTGTCACTTCAACAAGCTGTTTGTGCATTTTCAAGCTGTCCTCTGTATTTACTGATATCACGATTGTTGGTATTTTACAATATACTGTTAAATTCATTAAGAATAAAAAGAATTCGGTTTTAGATATTTATTCTAGAGCATAAGTGGTAGGATGAATTATTGCATCAGAAATTCATGGATGCAAGATGCTGAAGTTTAACTAATTCCGTAATATCGTTGTGATATTTTGTTTTTCGGGGAAGACGTTTGAGGAAAGGATGTTATAGAAATGTTAGGATTAAAGAACGTCTTTCGCTAAAATGAACAGAAGCACTTTCTGTAATCGTTTGTACCCCGTAATTAAGCCGATTTTTAAGGCGCAGATCTACATTCCTGCCTAATTCATATAAGAGTAACTACTCACTCTGAAAGTACTAGGGTATTTTAAAAACGCGAATCTGCCAATTGGTTTAAATGTCTTCAGATTTTAGAAAGTTTTTGTTCGCGCAAAATTCGCAAGCAAGCAAAATGTTTTCAATTGCGTATCGTTAGAATAGCACTTTTATATTCGTGCAAACGACGTTATATGCCTGGTGTGTGTGAATGGGTGGTACTAACATTTTCGTTCTAACGAGACTCGCGCTCATCGCCAAAGACGTACTCGTGTTTCGAGACACAGAGTTCGAAGACTGTCTGTTTTAATACTCCTTCGTTACGTAAGTTATCCTAAACATTCATAGCACTCTCACGGATATAGTCTTCTTTACTCATACATTACTATGATTTCTAGTTAAGGCTCTAATTTCTACTCACAATGAAATACAGTTGCTTGTCGCTGTACGAGCCATATATTTCAAGATCCTCAAGGCTGCAATCTCCCGCTCAACTTACTCGTCAGCTGATAAATAATTTTTGTGATAGCGCAAATGTGCTTTTGTAACGATGCAATCGTGATATCAATAATACGGGAATCCTGAAATTGGAAAGGTTGCCCCGAAGTAGAGCCTAAAACACCGAATTCAACGGCATCAGGGCTGCGGAATCGCGGCGCAATCTAACCGTGTGACGTACCAGAAGTTGAAACAGTGAATCTAGAAAGCGAGGGGTCGTAGGGCAATGAAAAGCAGAAAGAGATCGCACGAACATTAGGATTCCTCTGAAAGTAAGAGGCATACGTATAGGCGTGGTAAACTGGAAGGAACATAATCAATAAAATCCAAGGGAGGTCGGAGAAGAAGATAGAGATAGGGGTTAGGAGGGGGAGGGGGGGGGGAGGTGTTGTAGGAGGGGAAAGGGGGGTAGGGGGGTAGGGGGTAGGGGTAGGATAGGATAGGGTCTAGGCGGGTGGGAGGGAAGCGAGAGTGAAGGGGAAGTGAGTGTTCTGGTCTAGTGATATCTTCGAGAAAAAAGACAATAGTACGTAAGTTTACTCATACGATCGATTTAGTTAAGAGCAACAATTTCCCTGGCACAACCGCCAAATCAGCATTAATGGCATTATCCCAGCCCGCAAATACTAGAGTGTAGGGTGGAAAGGGGGAAAATGGAAGGGAGAACCGAACGAAAGAAGGAAGAGCAAGCGCGAGAGGAAGAGCAAGAGCATAGGCGGATCAGATATTCATAACATATGTACACATATATTTTTGCATTTATTTCACTTGAATTGAGTATCCTTGTAAATAGGAGAATATGGTCTGTGGTCATACATGCACACACATCCACACAGACAGAGACACAGACACGCGACTTCCGACAAGACGAAAAAGGAAATTAAAAATGGATCATATGAGGGTCTCACTTTACCTAAGCTAATGACGACGAAGTACTGTATAGTGTATATGTTAAGCCGCATGTACTTGTGTAGCCGAGGAGGGACAAACCTATTTCAGTCGGATTGGACGGGACAGCGTCTTTCCGTTTATCGAAAGCCTAAGTAGTCGACATATATTTTTCGAGCTGGATAAACGAGCGACAACATATTAACAGAGATAGGAAGAAGAACATGGAGAGCAAGAGAAATAATAAACATTGGAATACAATACTGATGAGAGGAGGTACTTGATGAGGACATCATAAGGATCACATTGCATGCACATATTCATAATAAAGCGGGCGACATGTCTTTGAGTTTTGCGAATGAAAATCAATTCAAGAATCAATGTATAGTTAATACTGGAATTTGGTAATCTTCGTCTATTCGTATAATGCTTTATAACTTTTCTGTGTCGTCATACTGCCAATACTGAATTTCCGGTATAGTTGGCTGTGACTTGCGAGGCTTAAGAGGGTTCGTTGAATGTAACAGTGCTGCGTCGCAATAGATATTCAAGGATAAGTTCAGATTCAAATTGAAATACAAATGGATCAGAACGCTATTTAAGCTCATGTCGTTCTGCTCATTTGGAATGCGAGTTAAAATTGCCTTCGGGGATGTCCAGTGCGTGTACAGTTTGTAACATTCATAGACCGAAAAGGTCTCGAAGAACTCTATTGGTCACCAGATCCTTGGGGTTTCGCGGAAAGTTTATGGGCAAATCTCGGAATTTCCGTTGACAAAATAATTCGGATAAAACGACTGTTGGGAAGTCCGGAACTCTTGATAAATCTAACAACCAATCCACCCATCCTTAATCCTTTGAGCAATGTTCCAAATATCGGTCGGCTACTTCAAGTCAGGTTTTCCTATACTAATACACCTTTTTCAAGTGCATATTATAAGTAATTTTATTCAAAATTTGAACAATTATTTTGTCACTAATTCTCATGTGAAATATTACATTTACCTCGTTTTTCGAGAGATATTGCAGTATGCCGACTAGTAGAAAAGAAATGTGTACGCTCCTACTGCTCAAAGGGTTAATATTCAGCTTCGAATAGAGCTTGTGCAGTTGATTGAATTGAATGAACCAGCAGATTTTGCCGGAAAGCTCAGCAACGAAATGATTAAAGGAGAGCAGAGCCCTATGAAAGTTAGAATCAAGAGTGAAATAGTAGTCGGTGGAAATGATGAAATATTTGATAGAGGCTTGATAAGCCGAACTGGCCGGCCCGAAAGCCCCGGGAAGCCCCGGGAAGCCCCGAAGGTCGACTGTTGTGGAAGTTGGAAAGTGTGAGTAAAGACATGTAAAACTGAGAATCAGTGTAAATGGAGAGATGTGCATTTTTAGGTCGATGTGTCTATATCCGGCGTTCATAGAGCCGTCTCGGATGTCTCGCCTCGTAACCAGGTTTTCGTGGCATGCGCTATGTTACATTGTTGTTTCATTAATGATGGACGGGAAAAACTGATTTGTTACGGTAGACTCTACAAGCTTAATACGAACGAGCGTATTGTTAAACCGCTGCTGTTGCGTATGGAGCCGCCGATGTTGGTGGCTTAGACTGATGATATAAAAAAAAAAGAGAAAAGAAAAGAAAAAATTCAAGTATGCTCAATTAGAGAACATGTTTGCGCATAATTAAGAATTCTATTTACATATACATGTTTTATATTTGTAATTAAGCGAGAAGGAATCATCTATACTATAATACTACCTGATATTACTAGACTATGTAATCTCCAAAGTATTTGCTCATCAAAGTGCTAGGCATGTTAGACGGACCGGTATTCGTCCAAAATGGTACCTTGGAGATGGACATACCATCTAAGCAGTACGATATTTGATATTTTACACAATAATTGATAATTCCGTTGATTATTCTAAGGCATAGTCAATCCTAATTATACAATCATTAAGGATACGAGAGGGTGGAGTACACCCGGTCTACCTGTACATATTGTACATACCCACTTAGATAGACACGAGAATTGAAGTGACATAACGAATTAATATCAAACTAAGGGGAGAAATTGCGGTCGAGAGCTTTCAGAATAGATCATTCTACGTATCGCTTTTAACGTCGGTGTCACCCTGGTTCATCTCACCTTTCGTTCTCATTGGCTCGTCGGTCAAATGCAATTGCAATTTGACCAATCGCAAAAACGCGAGGAAACCCTAACTTACACCGGACCCATCCGTTCCAAGTCGATATTGCCGGAGGAGCAAAAGACTGGTTAATCAATCCGCCTGTAGTCGCATCTGCACACACACTTCCCCGGCCAACGCATCACATGTCAGCCCGATAGAAGGGAGAATTCGGGGAGACAGAAAGACAGGGAGGAAGACTACCGAGGAAAGTCAACTTTCTTTCTTTTATCCGACGAAGAAAGCTTTCCTTCCCAAGCAAGCGAGAAGAGAGCATGTCGCGCTCTTTTAGGGATCCCAGTCTAGCCTCCGCGTAACCATAACAGTAAGCGTAAACGTAAACGTAAACGTAAACGAAAACGTGCACGTCTCCCCTAAGAAGAAGTATTAGGCCGAGTGGTGCGATTCTGGTGAGTGGTGCGCAGTACGCGTCCAGTGAGTATGTAGGAGAGTGGTTGCGAGTGTGCTCGACTTGTTAGAATTAGGATTACTCGAATCCAAGAGCGAGAGCGAGAGCGAGAGCGAGAGCGAGCGAGAGAGAGAGAGAGAGAGAGAGAGAGAGAGAGAGAGAGAGAGAGAGAGAGCGCATTCTCTAAGCGCCTCTCCTTCGACTCGAAGGCGTACATTACATGTTGCTTCCGTTTGTGTGCCAATCTCCAATTGACCTTTGTCTCGATTCGTTTCGTTTCGATTCGATTCGATTCGATTCGATTCGACTCGATGCGTGAGTGCGTGTCCGCTCCGGATTATGCCGGAGAAAGGGGAAAGGGCGAAGAATGCTGTCAAAGCGGCGCAATGTATAATATATAACTAAAATAGCAGCGATTGGTACATACATACATTCATTGACTGTATATATACATAGTATTTTTACATTCTAATTCGAGATTACATTTCCAATTCTAAATGGTATACACTATTACGCGAGCTCCACTGCGTGCGCCCTCTTCGGAAGGGGTCGAGCCTTTTCTCAGACCTGTAACAGTCAAATGTGCACGTTGTGCCTTCCTCAGACTTATCTACATTCGTCCCGAAATCTTTCAGTTTCAAAGTTATAACTGAATGAGCTAGTTCGGATCTTTCAAGCGTGTCAATCAAACTAATGCATAGCCAGTCCTATTTTCCAAGAGTTGACAACTAATCCTGTTTCCTCGCTATCAGGCGAGTATCGCGATCCGTAAAAATGAGAAAATTCTCTCCTCGCTCGATCCTTTATCACTGGGAGAACTACTAGAAACAGAATTATCTTGCTCCTCGATAAAAGAATAGGACGGAGCGTGGTGCGTATATAATGAAAGACTAAGCATGGCCGGAAAGAGCTGAGAGCTTCGGGTGTCGGGACGTCTGAGCTTATGACAATTTGAGTCTATCAAACTCATAATTAGTTGATTGTCAGTGGAAATCGAAATGAGTTAAAGAATGGGAATTGTTGGTTGCGCAAGAAGAAAGGCGGATGCTTGGGCGGCCGCGTCCTCTAGGGAGAGGGCCGCAGGGGAGCACAATACGCTAGTCCTTAATTTAAAACCAAAGTAAGAGGGAAAGAACACACGATGCGTAGCTTTTAAGAATCTCCATTACGTATTCACACCTGTGTGTCTATACAGACATAATTATAATTACTAATTCAATCATCGTAATTAGGTAAAGGACTAACAGATAAGCGAATAGGTAAAAAGGTAAGCCACTTACTATGTGTACAACTTTATTTCCATTCATTTTTTTACTACACCATTAACACTTTATCTAGCAAGTTTCTTCGGATAGGAGTGTAAATTCTGTATCTGTACATTGTTTTCCTATTTCAACTATTAAAAGAGATCGTCAACTGATACATCCATTCTCGTCGACTTCTTCACTTTTCCATCATTCTCCCAAAACTGAGCGCATCGCTTCCACGATGTACTTACTCTCCCTTAAGCCAACGAGTAAGCGCTAGTTTCTCCACATCACCTCCTTCTACAAGATTCTATTGTTATATAGTTGTTAGTACAGTTCTATTGTTGGTCCATGATTGGGTGGTGGAGTTGGCGTGCAAAGCACTTAGACCCACCGAGCTGGCGTTCTAAGTTCCAAGTGACGTCAGGCTCGGCTGAGATTGGCCGGGTCGCCAAGTGCCATCTTTATGTGTAAGAAGGCTCTCAGGTTCGATATTCCAATCCAGTGACACTGCTTTTATTAGTCGGACAAAGCAAGTGCTGCCGGTTTCTGTGCGCGCCAGTTTCGGATTACGCTTTCCACTTAGACCGCTAGTTTTACTCTTTTCTATATAATCGACCTGTGACAGTAGCATTTAGTTCAGCGTTAAAATTTCAGAAATAGCCATTTCCCTTAATACTCTATGTATTGTGCAGTGGTGCTGTTTTCATTTTGAGACAGCTTGCTTCTTCAGCAGGTTTCTGCATCAGTGGGCAAATCACTTAGAGTCATAAATTTCGCCAGTTGAGTCAGTCATATTTTTTCAATTTTTTTTGCACATCCATTTGAAAATGTGCGTGGCATGCATCTGATCAAGCTCTTTCGAGGACTGCTTTTCTTTTATTATACTTGTATATTTCAGTACACGACAAGCGCTAGGTTCACGATTTCACAAAGCGCACCACCCTCGGTCCCACAACCCAGCGCTGCCGAATAGGTACAATCTGGCTTTCCGATGATTTTTAACAATACCAATAGTCTATGAACTTGTACAAAAAAGGATGATCGCAGGTTTCGGTCTGACTACGCTGACGCGGCTGAGGCGCCTAATGGTTTGGAACCCGTTCTGTGCTAATACGTCACAAATGGATATTAATTGTTAGTTATTTAGCTTTATTTAGGTTAGGATGAATAGAGGCAAGCAAAGTATAATAAAACACATCTATTTGATACTTCTCAGTTTAATACATCAATAAGGCACGCGTTTCATTGGAATAATTGTGCTCAATAATAAAATATGTATTACAAGTACCTAATACTCGGAAGCAAATTCTTCCACAATAAGGAAATCAATTGTACGTAAAGTACACCTCGCATATTGGTCAATGAATGAATAACGGTGCGCGGGCGTTCTTACTTCCACCTACGAACATTTCTTGGCAAGGCTATTTCAGTTGAATGATCGCGCTAAGATGAATGAGTATGCTCTCATGACATTGCGTAACTATAGAATAAATAAATCGCGAAACGGGTGGGTGCTTCATCTCTCTTGTCCACACGATTTCTGGCTGATTTCAAATTTACTGAGAATTTCATTGCCCACTTCTATAAAACTGCTTCCACTTCGACTACTTTTGCCTTCTTGGACTTTTCTGGCTTCCTGCGAACATTTAATAATTTGTCATCCAACAACCAGATTATATGAAATACATTCTATTCAATAAGCTCTGGAATTACTGGATATGCTTTCCGGTTGAGAGCGAAGAAAGAAGTGTTATCTTTCTAGCTATATGGAATGTTAATGAAGAGAGAGATTTTTATAATGATTATAATGTTTGAAATGAAATCCATCCGAAATCTAAAGATAGGTTTGGTATTTTGAGTATAGGATCCAATCAACAAGTGGACTTACTTTCCAAAATCTTCGCCATCTTGAAGTGTTTCTGGAAGGCTACAGCCAGCAGTCTCGGGTAAGAGCAAGCAAAGCGAAGCACCAATTAGTGGTAGAATTCCGAATATCAATGGGGGTAGCCAACCTTGAATGTGGTCCTGTTGAAAGATGGGAAATGATTGAAGATGAACCTAGGTGGCAGCTAGATCCTCTGCCAAAAGGAGAGTATCGCGATAATTAAAAAATAAGTCACACATTCTTTTACTTTCGAATTCATTGTTTAGTTTATGCGTGGGTACATTCGAGAATGCATACGGTTGCATAATACATTTGCAGTAAACTGAAGATAAGCAGTTCCATGTTGAAACGGGAAGTATAATTTTAATCCCACGTGTTTCTCTACTCTCTCTATAAACCCCCTATTTTATATTACTCCCTCTAATAGCTTCTAAGATTTGAAAAAAATGATGTGTTTATTTGGGCTTTTGAAGCACTTTACTGAGCGGTGTTCAGTCTTTGAAATTAGTCAAGTAACAGTTATTTCTAAGTGGAGTAAGGTTGCCTAAATCGTCCTACTTTTACTACCCACTATCCATTAACTTTTATTACTCAGAAACGAAGAATCGTATATTTAAATTCTTTACACCATAATAAACGGCAGTATTTCCTCTTTCTTTTGGAATTTTTGATAAATTTTAATATATAATGATCAGTTAGAATATAATTGATTTGACAAGCCTTCTAAATGATACGATTTAGACTACTAGTATCCTAAATTGCACCTCAGATTGCCAAAATTTCCTTGCCATTGGAAAGCGTGCTATAATTTTAATATAGACTTTGTACCCAGAGCAAAATGAGATAAATAATTTTTATTGCAGGGGTAAGACACTAAACAGATTAATATTTTCAATCAAAGCATTAACCTCAAACGCTACAATAAAAAAATTTGTTAATAAAGGAAGCTAGTGAAAAATATGTAGGAATGGGGTTTTCCAGCAAATGTTTAAAGTCAATTGAAATATCACTGCTATACTCTGAAGGTACAAAACAAATTTTGCGGCAGGGAACCGCGATTTAGGAAGGGTTACGATTTTGGCAAACTTACCCTATGTGTTTATGATAAATGTAGGTCTTTTTAGGGCAGATACTTGCCTTATATGAATTAAATTTTGAAAGAAATTTTGTATTTTTATTGCACGAAATGCATTAATTACCAATAAAGAGAGTTATTCACATTGGGGGAAGACCCTAAAACCCCATAGGAACCCCATGAAATTGATATGAAATTTGTATATGGTGTATGATCCGAGAATTTCTATCCTTTTTTGTTTCATTAAAGGACGTGCGTTATTTGTCATCAAATAGATTTATTCGCATTGGGGGAATACCCCATAAGACCCCATAAGAACCTCATAAGAACCCGATGTCTATCACGTGAAATTTGAATATAACGTTTGTGATCCGATAATGAATTTCCATAATTTGTCTGGTGTATATGTTACGGGCAATGTGCATAACGCGGCCTTTGTGCAGAATGCCCATTCGAAAAGACATTGTGCAAAATGCCCGTAACAAGTTTCAGTCAATCTATAAAATGTCTGGCCATTATACAGAATGCCTAGAAGGTGGTGGTCAATGTATTGAAAGGCTCTAATAAGGAAATTAAAAAATGTGTTTTTTATTGAGACAATATTACCTGGTAGAGACCTAATACAGATGTAACACAGACTTAAAACCCAGACTCAGTATGGCTCAGTATTCATGCTGTCAACAACTCAATATACTACAGTATAATGCTTTTATGACAGCATTTCAAACAAGGCGATCTAACTACGAAATTAGAAGAAATTCTATATACATATTTGCTGCTGTCTGGGTTTTAAGTTCGTGTTACATATCTGTATTAGGTATCTACCAGGTATAAGGAAAAAAGCTCTCACAAGACCACAGATATATTTACGTTAAGATTTATGTTGACTGTTTGACTATTTGGTATGCTCACTGGTTACTCTATTTGAATCATAGAAAATTCAAACACGAAACATATTTTTGTGTATAACTTGAAAACTAAAGTCGAGCGACAGTTACTTGCATAGGGAAAAGTTACTTAGAATGGTGTTTTTTATGGTGATTTTTTTACGTGGTTCTATGGGGTTTTATGGTGTTTCCCCACCATGAATAATTGTCTTGAATGTCCGCGAGTTCATGTTCACTATGACACATAGCAGTTTTCTTCAATTTCACAGAAGGAGCGCATCTGAATATTTACCAGGGTAAGACTCACCAGAGCAACAATGAACGGCGCAGAAATAGAACCTATTCTCGCACACATACTGCTAGTACCTACGCCGATATTCCTCACCACTGTTGGAAAGAGTTCACCCGAGTAAAGGTAGACTGTTGTAAATGAGACTGACATGCCGACAATAGCAAAGCAACTCAGTATCAATCGGAGCCAAGCCATTTCTGAAAATAATAAAATTTCATCATTGTTTTGCACCACTCACATTATTGCCAAGATTCACAAGAAATTCCAACATTCAATCATTGTGGTTATTTAAACATATTTCGAGTAAGAAGAATTTACGTACAACTCTACTGGTGAGAATCTCCAATGAAAAATTGACAAAACTATTTTTTGAAACTACACATGAAAATCGTCTAAGGATCATCTGCAAGTGTGGCGTAATGAAATAGTTACCCTAATAGAATAGTTTGTTTTGGAAAATCTTGTTTTCCTAAGGCTGTAGGTATGGTTGATGTGATAGAGGCAGGGATTATATCAGTGGAAGGTTGGCTCAAGATTGGAAAGGTGTTGAAAAGAGGCGAACATACCATTGGAAACTAGTGTAAGAAGCAATGCTGCAACGCCCGCAATGGAATTGCAACAGATCAAAGTAATTCTTCTGCCAAGCTTGTTCATTGCCCACCAGGCGACGAAGTTCCCAGGGATTTGCGTGACCCCAGATACGGCAAAGTTTATAAAAATGTTGCCCCCAACTTGTCCGAGGTATTGAGACATTCCAAACAAACCCATCCCGCAAACGACCCAATTGAAGAAGATCGAAAGAGACTTCATTCTCATATTAGGCGTGCGGAATAAGTCCAATACTGTTGCTCTGTGGTTTGTTCCCGAGTGTTTCGCATTCTGCGGACAGGAACACATTCATTTTCCACCACTTCACCACTTCCAATCGTCATACTATCGTAAGCTTTTCTACTCTAAACAAAGAGACGCCATCAAGACTTGTATATCCGATGTCCCCAAAACATCCGAACTAACTCATTTCTCAACATTTTCGATACAACAAAATGAATTTGATGTTTGCTTTATAGAGAACTGTTCAGTCTTGAATTGTTGATAAGTAAAATATTCAGTTCTAGCGAATTCTAGGTTTCTTTGGCCCACACCGTGTAAACCTGCATGTGATATTTAGTTCAACCATCTTAACTTGAGTTTTCGATAGTTTTGGGGTTTACCATATGTACCGTACACCATATAATATACACCATACTAGATAAGTTAGACTGCCTTTTAATTTCAAAATAATATACAAATGCTGGCATTCTACGACCAATCGTATCTATATAAATAAGACAAACATTTGCATCAAAAGCGATTCTAATTGTTCCACAGAGACGTTACTTTCGCTCGCGATGTTACGGACCGAGTTATCAATATCCATTGATAATCATTATCCTCCATTGATGTTAATCAGTTGCAAGAATGTAAAAGTATCGCGGGAAAGACTATGTATTAAAAGCGAAAATCTCAAATCATTGTTTTTATCTTTTAAATTATGCTAACGAATACATACACAGCAAAACTGAATACATTAGAAAATGGCATGCTATTATACTTGAGTAGCAACGATATAAATAAATACTATTTTTGGGTACCGTACGCAATGTAGTTATTATAAAATGTCACCAACTGAAATTTGCGGTATATGAATTCGAAATCTAAAGCTCATGTTTGTAGTCTGACATATAGACAGCAAGTGGTTTTGACGTGGAAAAGCTGCCACCGCCAGAATGTTCAGTTCTGTACTTTTGACTGCGGCGACAATTATCGACTGACACAATGACTCGAAAATTTGTCGGTGCACGGTACTTCAATAACAGTTTGAATAGAACCGGTTGGAAAACAGTGAGAGATCTTTTTTCTTTATCACGGTACAGTCTTATTATGTTGTTTAGCAGAAATCATGAAGCAGAACATAAATTGTTACATAAATATTGCCGAAGATGTTTGCGTGCTCCCACACCAAGTAGGTTTTCAGCGTTCCTTCAATATTCTTTTGCTCCATTGGATTTCAATCTCTTAGTCGTAAAAACACTTACTTTCTAAGAATTGGAATGAAGATAGACTAGATGTCTGACATTGTTCATTTACATATTTTTAAATTGAGCTTTAAAGGGGACTTGTAAATGTAACAAAACACTGAAGATTTGTGTACTTCCGATATTTTCAGATTTTGGTCTTAATATGCTTGGAAGGACAAGTCTTTTAGATATGGAAATAAAGATAAATATTAGAAAATAATTTGCGTAGAAAAGTAGCTCGAAAAAGGATCGAATTTTGTATAATTGTGTGTTAGTGAAGGGTTATTAATAAGATCGAGGAAGATAGCTGGCACGATCGACACGAGTATGATTGAACAGAGCTCTACTAGAATAAAGGAGAAAGCATGCATTGAAAGCAGTTTAAACGGATGATACTGAATTCTCGTGCAATTCCACACGCAAACTTGTTGCTGGAACATTCTCAAACAAACCCGAGGAGATGAACAATCGACTGGATCCATTAGATGGCGAGCCTGATATTGGCCGAAGTCCGCACTTAAGGTCCCTCATTCCCGGTGGATTCGGCACAAAATCAGCCAGAATGATGAGCTTTGCTTTCGTTTTGGCAGATGTGGTAATCTATCTTCCTAGAGATTCGCTCTATCAAGTTTGGACTTACGTGATGAAAGCAATGTTGCCTGACCATTAGTGGAATGTCCTTGTTTGGTCTGTTATTAATGCGAGCTCCCTTCTCAAGAACTCTCACGGCAGCCTTCTGCCTCCCCATCGCCAGTAACCATCGCGGTGATTCTGGCACGATCCACCAGTAGGAGAGCAGTATAATTGAGGGTAATGTAATGGCCAGTTGGAGATGCTGCCAGTGCCGGAAATAGTAGGCCAGCCCTGCCAGTGTCATGTGTCCCAGGCTGAATGGAATTTGGTAAAGTACGGTAATCGCTGCCCGCCACTCGCTCCCAACTATTTCCATACCTGTCGACATACACCATAGATCTCCTCCTATAACTTCCAACCCATTCATCCACCATCAATTTCAAAACTTTCCATCCATATTTCCTTATCTTCAAATACGTCTCTTTCTTTTCGCCTTTCTCCTCCTAAATAGTTTTGACACTTTCGTCCCCTATTCTCTTAACAATACAGTACATTCCAAAGCAAGATTTTTCTTCATGTAAAATGCAAACCACCCCAAAACCTTGCCCATCTTTAATATAGTATATTGGTGAAAAAAGACATATATTGAAGAAAAAGAAGATTGTTGCACTATAACAGCAATCGGATGAAATGAACTGACCTACTAGTTTTGTACCTTTTTTCAATTTCATGTATAAGCTTTTGTGAAATAGAAAGGTAAAGGGGAACAGTGGGGTCAAATCTCTCGGACGAACAGTGTACTCTCTTCGACCAATGACAGAGAATTAGGGAAAGAAATAATAAATGAAAGATAGCGGCATAACGGTTGAATAGTATCTTGATTCTTGTTGCGCCTAGACATAGGCATTCTAAAGGGCCACTCAATGAAATGGCCATGTCGCGGTTAGGTCGGTTGTCTCTATTAGAGGAGGTACCGATGGCACCGGCTTGATACGAGTTAAAAGCAGACGTCCAAGAAGCTTTAACTAGCATTCAAGTCTGTCCAGTTTTATTCAGTTTCAACAAGTTGGATTTAATCCAGTTTTATCTGGATGAGGGTGGCTAGTGATTATGTACTAAGTCTGTCGACTGCTCGGTGGAGTTAAGGCCGGCGGGCGGTTGCGTTGCGCCGGCGCGCGGCGCCGCGCTTACTGAATGAACTTTGATGCCATTTGACCTGCCGCGCTTTAATCAATGCCCAAGCAAATAATGTTCTTCCCCTCACGAACGCTACACTCGCTCTTTCTTAAGCACACTAGCGAATCCGTGCTGATACTGCACCGCTTAAGAAAAGGGGATCAAAACCTCGATAACTGATCCATCCACCATACAGAACTGAGAGAGTTCATACTTTTCCTTCCAATCAAGCACGTAATTCGAAACATAATTCAGCGCAAAACAGAGATAGAAGAAAGAAATAATGTGGAAGGATTACTTACAAATAACAAAACTAGTGACCATTGTGCCGCCAATGGCAAAGGCACTCAGGAACTTCATAAGTAAGAGCGCTGGAAACCAAGGAACTACGGCGCATCCAATGCCCGAAGCTAACTGAACAGCGACTGAAATCATCAACGGCATCTTTCTACCTAATCTAAAATACAGTAGCGAAAATATTCATTAACTTTTGAATCCTATTGACGCTCTTCGTCTATTTCAAATTCAATTGAATCGAGTTTTTAGGATTGGGTCGATTTTGTACACGATAACTCGAAGAACATATTTCTGCTCAATACTGAACAACGTACCTATCTGCTAAGATTCCAAAAATAACGTTCCCTAGGAGAACGCCCGACATCAAAACTGATTGCTGGATATTGGCATAGTGCGAACGACTACACACTAAGTTCCACTGAAATAAGACAATGATAAATCAAGCATTTGTTAAAATATTTGCGAAATTCCACGAATTAACCTTTAACGATCAACTTGAAATATTTCCTAGAAAATCACTTTCATATTTCATTCATACCTCATAATAAACTTGATGCGTCGACTTGAAAAGTGACTCGAGGGTTATGCAGACTGTATGAATTGTTGAAGTAAATTGATCATACCTGGGAGATAATTGTTTCGGGAAAAAGACTTCTGTCGTAGTCCCACTGGGTGCAGTCTTCCAGTGTGCCGTTGAGAGAAACTACACACTGATCCGAATTATCGAAATCGGTAATTCCAAGAGGCCTAGGTGTAGTGCAATTGAAGTTTTGATGAGGTGCCATGAAAACTATGGCCAACTGATGCCAAGCGACTGGAAACTTCACCAATGAAATTGCTAAGCACACGAAGATTTGCCATCTGCCGAGATTCCCAATCGTCTCTTGTACGGCATCAATCTCGTGTCCAGTATCAACTCCATCTCCGTTTTGGATGCCCTCTTTCTCGCCCAACAACTGTTTTCCATTTACTTCCACTGCAAGTTAAACAACATCCATTTTCCATCGCCTTTTCTCAAGTCGCAACATTCTCTCATCGTTCCACCGATCCTAATACTTGACTACTTTGGCAAACAGTCTGATAGGACAAATTGATCGTACCAAGTATATACGCCGACAAAGAATATATTTAGAATTTCTAATATAATTCAAATGGTTGCTCCTTCGCGAGTTCAACATGGCGTGACCGAAGATTTCGACTAGAAGTTTAATTTTATTGTTGACATAATATCTAGTAGATTTATGAGTAACTTCGTCACTCTGAATCTTATTGGGTGCTGCTGAATATTAATCCTATCTAAGTAACATAGTTCCTAGGGGTATTCAGCTTCTCTCTGCGGTTGTGCGTGTTCCTCTTAGTCTGTTATTACCCACATTTCACGATAATGCGCAATCGTGAACGTCAGGGGAACAAGAACAATTTGTTCATAATAAACTCGCTTTGCTATGTAGTTATTACTCATATTATTTTCTTTTGCGGCTCTCTGCCTTTTGAAACATAGCTGCCTGATATAGGACTGCCGCACACCACAGACTGTCGATGGCCACCTAGTTTGTCGGTTAGATTATAAATCGACAGAAAAATAAGACTCCATAGTGAGATGTGCGGCAAGTCTTAAACATAGTGTATCATCACATTTAGATTATATCAGATCATTTGTATGTTTAAGAAATGTTTGCCTTTTTAAGGAAAGGGATTTTCTCCTATATCAAGTTCAACAGGCGTGAGCCACAAGTTTTTTTAAGAAGCGAATGTTACAGTTCTTCCTGAAAAGCATAATGAGTTAATAATGAAGGTTGCGTAGGCTAACCATAATCGTTGACTGGCGTGCTCTTCATAGCACTGTTTGCTCCTGGTGTCCTGGTGTACGTCTGGCGAGTTTGTTTTGCAAAGTCCAAGCCTCTTTTTGCGTATCAATAAACTGCAATGAAAAAAGGCGTAAACTTAGAGTCGGCCAAAATTGATATCGACAGCGTTCGTGCGTTGTACTTGTCTTAGTTTTTTAATATCTTTCTTTGGTTCTTTAATGTGTTTATAGTGACGGTAGGCTAGATACAGATGCACATCCAATAGCAGTTCTTCATCTTTCACAAAGACCAATAATTCACTTTCTCGCTGTTTCACCGATTACCAGTTTGAATGATGCAATGCAATGCTATGATTCCATCAATAGAAAGATTTAGTGTCGTCGTTTTGATATCAAATAAATATTTGCCCGCTTGACATTCCTGATATATGACGGCAAGTCATCACAGAACTTGTATGTCGGCAAGTTTATCCTGACAGACTTATTGTTAACTGAGCATATCCGCCAAATGTCTAAGAAATTAGGTTTCAAATTTATTAAAACCGCCTGTAGTACGCCACAAAAGTACTCGTCGCAGCCGTCTTTCCTTCAAGTCATAAAATTTACTTAGATTATGTCTCGCGGCCTATTCCAATGATCGGGTAACGGATAACTAGATTTTACGCGTTAATTTTTCCTGCTTGCATTGGAAGCACTCATTCTACGCTTCTACCTTTTTCCTCCTCGTTCTATCGCGAGACGTCCGAGGAAAGAGAATTGCCATGCTGAGAGAGGGATGTCTTCGGAAACAAGCTCAATAAAGATTGCCTTAATCGTTAGTCTCTTCCGAGAATGCTTAATGAGAGACATATGTATATTAATCTCGAGAATTCATTTAGCGTCCAATAGATTGAATTCTTCCTAAACAACGATTACGAATTGTAGTAAATTACTGTGGATGACTCATTGTCAGATAGCGGGGAAGCTCCGAATACTGCGTAGCCATGTGTGAAATCATCAAGGTATCTGGAGATAGATGTATGTATGTATGCATAGGGAAGAGTAAAGCTGTAGCGAGGAAAAGGCTGGGCTAAAGCAGGGTTAGGGTTAGGGGTTGGGGGTTGGGGGTAGGCCTAATGAAGAGAGAGTGATAGTTATAGGAAGGGTTGGACCCTCTCATGTATAGAATGAGATGTGTTCAGATCATATGTATAGAATGGCAGGCTGCAGCCTCGCGCGACGCTACGGTACGTCAGTTATTGTTCCAAGTAGAAGATTGCAATGCCTCGTACATGAGATACGAGGAAGGCGAGTGGCAAACAAGTGGGGAAAGGTAGATTGGTTTCTTCTCACAAGTGTATCGGAAGCCTCAAAATCAAACAATGGATTCGTCTTCTGTATTGCCTTTAATGATAATTGTCCGAACAAATCATCTCGTACTAAAAGTCCTGCTTCTCTCTTATTTTTGATCGCCTTCGGCCTTTTTCGAGTTACGAGACATAGATTGTAGTAGAAAGGCTGATTGCTGAGTGGGAATAATTGCAAAAGAAATCTAAAGGAATGAGTAGTATATATATATATATATATATATATATATATATATATATATACTCATATGTATGTATGTATGTGTAGATATAAAGCAGCCGAGGGGCCAACATAGAATATAGTAGAACGTGAATAAAACGAGAGCTAACTGTAAGGTTGAAAAAGCATGAGGAAGGGGCGGGAAAGGGGAAGGGGGAAGGGAAGAGAAGGGGAAGGAAGAATGTCGTGGGGACCAACTAAGTTATAAATGTTGGTTATCAGCAATTACTTAGGAACGCGGGAACAGGTACAGGACTGTCATTACCGCGTATGATTGCTTTCGAAAGGTTGAGTAAAGCCGCTTGTTTCCTTCAATGGTGGGGCGCTACTTTCCTCGTACACTGCATATGCACATTCACAACCTACAATTTACCATTTTTACAGACTCCGTAATAATAATTATCCAGCCACTAGTCTTGCATGATTTTTGCAAATAAACAGAATGGAACAATGTGACTATGCTTTTTCAAAGTCGGACCATATACGAAATATGACTGAACCAAGGATGTTAGTTAAAGCGAATTAAAAATTGAAAGGGAAAGAAAATGCAATAGCAGCTTGCAATTTGTGGTAGATTTGGCTATTGGCTGATCTCTTCCAATTTGGCATGAATTATTGATCATAATGTAGGTGAGTATTTTCCATTAGTTTTCTTCCGTTCGCCGAATTTCACGTTTTAATCAAGAACATGTATGTTTGCGTACACATACATATAATAAGATCTTGTGAACCGATAACACGATCAATTTGGTTTCAGTTTTCCAAGTCGATGCAACCTTAACTGAAAGTAATCATTCGATAGTTTAGGATGTGACAGGTTTCTTGGCAATTTAGGTTTTACATTCTATGCAGTATGCATTTAGAATCTGATGATATTTGTGTATACTGAAGGATATTAGAGGACGGATTAAAATAACTAATTGTTCTTCATTCGGCTTGTTTTTAAATCTTTGAAAACTACGCTCGGACTTACTAAACCTAAGATACGCTCGTAGCCTGTATTATAGATCATTTAAGTTCACCAGAAATCGAAGCTTATCCGCATGAAAGATCGAATACATCCTATTAGTATTAGATATTCAGAATCCCTTGACACAATTCAAAAGTGTTCTCGTGCAATTCGCGGCGAGATAATTGGAAGAAGAGGAAAGTTATCGAGATTGCGAAGCGGAAAAATGAAGGTTCTTGGAAAGCATATAGACGTAAAAGGAGCGCATAATCCGAGGAAGAACATAACGGTTGAGTTATCTTGCAGAAAGGGGTGATCAACACCTTGATTCCGAATGACGTTGTTATTAAGCAGTGTTGACGAGAGCTCGCGACTTATCTCAAGCATGTTATCACCATTGCATAATAGTCTGCGTTTTGTGCAATCTTTAAAAAGCAACGATTGAACCCGTCATTATGAAGCAGTAATCGGCGGGACTATTGCGTGTAATTGTACAACAAACCCAATAAAATGCATGCGAAAGCAGTGCAACTATTATTGCTCCGACTGGGGATTTTCATTCCGGATAGGTGGGAATGCCATTCTGACCGGCAGTTAACTGAACGTCGAACCAACTGATAACAATGCGCTCAGGCATCCAATGTCGAGCGTTTATTGCGCTATAATTTGTCCTCCTTCGCTATATCTGCTGAATCCTCTCATTGCCTTAAATTCATTTATCACCTGACTTTCCTTCCTCTCTTCCATTTGGAGACATTTATAAAACTTACCAGTCTATCAGTATTTGCTTCCAATCAGAATCGAACATTCTACTACTATACATCGTTTAAGTAATGAATTAAGTAATTGAGCAGACCGGCAACACAGGCACACATTTACGATATTGTAATTTGATTTAATAGAACCATTTAAGAAAATGCTTTGCTCTTTCAACGACAGTCGCACAACGAACAAGTGAAATAGAATTTTTACGTGCATTCTACACGAGATGGCATAATCTGAAGAGAAAAAAGACCCTGCTTATTCCAGGGTATTGAGTTCCACTACCCAACAAGATACTCCCAACAATTCCAAGTATAGCAAGATGAGTTTAAAGATTAATTTAGTATCATGCATATTTCGATATTTATTATATATTTAAGATTAATTAAGTACAATGGTAGTTCTATCTAGTAACTAATTCTATCATTAGCAGCTATCAACATATCTGTATCACGTCCTTTCTAGTTTTTCAGGAGTTTTATGAAGTGAGGATGAAAGTAAGGATTCAGGAATTGCACGAATAAGCCAGAGAGAAAAAGATATGAATTGTAGGTGTAATTGGAGTTAGGAGCGAAGAAGATAATTAAGATAATTGTTTTGCATGAAAGGTTACACTGGTATTAATTGGCATAACCGTGGTAGCGCGCTCGTCTTTCCCGCTTAAAGATATTGAAGCAACCAAAACAAAGTGATGGCAGACAGAGCATATTGTCAGATGCTGATGAATTAAACGAGCAGTTAATGAAAGGTGATACACGAATATAAATAGGGTCAGGGTAATGCCCTTGTCTGCTCGATGCTCGATGCTCGATCCTCGATCCTCGGTCCTCGGTGATGCGGTCACATTCGCAAACGGCAAGAAGTTCACCCTGGCTAAACGCTTCGACTCCATTCCCATTACACTTGCATCTACACTCATCTTTCGAACATTGATCTTTTATTACCGGAAGTTTTTATCAAATGATAAGGAATTTATAGAAGTCATAAAACACTTATTCCAAGCACTTATAGAACCTAATTACACAAGAATGAGTTGTACTCAGCATTTTTATTGGAAACTGGCGTAAATTTCCGCGGGGTAATCATTTTTCTATTAATGTTTGTTGAATTTATTCTCTATGTTTAATCTTTGTATCTAACACAATAATACCATGGTAAATATTGAATAGACACACGCGTTCATGAATTTCTTCGATAGACATGCTTTAAATGTGCTGAGTATCTGGACCATCAGCTCGTAAATCAAACCTGACGTGCTAACATTTGAAATTAAACATTCTGTTAGATATTTCGATATATTGCTATAAGCAGTTGCTCAATTTCTTATACTAATTATAAGTTTTCATGCAAGTTATACTCTGTCTGGAAACTTCTTCCAATTTTTGTCGAGCTTTTAAAGACGAAATGGTTAGAATTCACGCGGTTAAATTTTTTCTCGAGTTCCGGAGTTGGCAAAAATATAACAACATCCTTTTAATTTTCGGGGTTAAACTTAAAATTAATTTCTTATGACATGATCGATCGTACTGGAATGTATATGTATACATATTCTAATGGATTTGTAATTTTATGATTTGTGTTTATTAATAACTATGAATAATTGGTAATTATAAAGAATAATACTAGAAAATTACGTTGCTGCTCAAAAATAGGTAGCGATTACAAAAGAGAAATGAATGATTAGCAGGAAAGTATAAGACGTGCTAGGAAAAAGCCGTTCTGGTTTACTTGAGTCACATAGGGGAAAGCGAGTATCTTTATAAGGATGAACTGCTCCCACCCGTCATTCAGACAGTAGAGGCATGCCAGATTCTGCTTGGTTTATTTGTCCCGACATTGGTTTCCATTTGTACCACTAATGTTTTCTTCACAGTTCTTCCACATCTCTCCTATATCATCTTATTCCAATGAAAGATAACAAGCAAAACTCTCACAAATATACAATACAGTACAATAAGATCACAATTCACCGTGTAAAGGTTGTGGGAAAAATGTATTAAGTGTTTTATTGCACGTGTAAAATTGATATTCAAAGAAAGAATTCTTATAGTGGAGAATTTTATATGATTAATAACGTATATACACTTTAATCAATGTTATATAGAGTGAATTATGAATGTTTTCTAAATGATCTACAGCTTTGAGAGCAGAATGATGGAAGAATGGTTGGCACAGGTCTATGACGGTCTATTGACCTATTAAAAGATCGTAGGGGAAGTTAATGCACGGGGGAATATTACGAAAAGGTTAATGATACTGTGACATCTAAACTTTTGAATAGTATGGTGAGCAGAGCTTCGGGCAATAAAGAGTAATAGGCATTTGAAGTTCTTAAATTTGAGGACCAGTCGGAAATCGGTTTGATCGATGTGTATGCGTAGATCTGAAGCTAGGGACTAACAACTAGTCGCGGTCATAGAGAGATACATGGCAACAAAACATCCTATTGCCTAATTTGCCTTAACTCAATTCATCTGCGCACAACACTTTAATTGTCCACGTTGCGGATGTTTAGAAAGAGTCGCGTGTGAAGTTTCACTCATAATAGCCATAGCAGAGTTCCCTTCGTTCAATTTGCTCAAGGTTAGAAAGATATTAACCCCGTTATATTGGCTTTGGACTTTTCTAAGGTTAGTAGACAACAAACTTGATCAATTAGCAATTTAAGAATGCCATTCAATAGAAGGGGCTGAGGTCAATCGATGTTGGTACGAAGAGAAAGGGTCAAGGAAAATCTTTTTTTATACATTTTTATATTTACATTTTTTTATACATTCATACGAATTGAAAGCTAAAGAACGTCATTCATCCCGATTGAAACGTAACAGAACATAATTATTAATAAACTCACTTGATGCATCGAGTTTGTTGTAACCTCAATTACTTAATCAGCCATAAAGAGAAGTAATGCAAAAATCGTTATTAATCGCAGAACAGCTGAATTCTTCCTAGTAGGTGCACAAGGACTGCGTCAAAATTTATTTATGAAACTCTTGTCTGGGTTGGTGTTGTCGGCTTGCAACTCCTAAATGCATACAGCTATACACTGAATACATATGCATAGTTATACATATCTTATCCATTCATTTACGGACCGTGATGACCATAACACACCAATAAAGGATAATTTGGCAATGTAAAAGCTAATTTGCAAGCTACGCTTTCTTTGGTATTTTTAAGCGTTTCTTTCAATATTTTCTAAATTCATAGACAAGGACGCTCTTTTAGCTGTTACACTTACTGCTGGAGTGATTAAACACACTACTTATGAAGATAATTACAATTTGATAAATGGGATATGCAGCAATCTCTTTTTCAGCGATTCTTAATACTTATGGTTTCCTTCAACATTGCTAAAAAGTCGGTGGGGTTGAGTTAAAGTTAAAATAAACGTAAGACACAAAATCAATGTCGCGCATACTATTCATTGATTCTCCTTGAGAGTAGTGTTTTTTAGATTTAACGCGGATAGCGTCAATGCAAATATGGATCGCAGTATTATAATGTTGATCAAATGAGAGTTTAATGGAAGTTTAATGAGTTTCTAATTGGTCTTCAGAAACCATTTTATAACGCACAGGTACAATTATCTTTGGATTGGTAAGTCAGCGGAAGTCAACATTGCATCGCGGTAACGACGTGACTGGAATTACTTTTCATTATAGAATACGAATATTAATAAAAGGTATTTTTGGACAAGGAATGATAGAGTATACCGTTCTTCCCAGGCCTCCTATCAACAATTAGCTAAAGGCTTTTTTCTAATGACCTATGGTAAAACTTACGATGTTACCATTAAGATCGAGTGGAGTACCTTAGGAATTCAGAATTAAGAAGCCTAAAGGCTTACTTTTCTTACTAGCCACTAGCAAGAATGAATATTATAATAAATTAGAAATAGGAGACAGGAAGAGTTTTTAAGGAATAGAGAGTTTGCGAGAGAGACTTTTTCGTAAATGGTGCCGTGTTTCTAATCTGACAAAGGTAATTTCTCGTCATAGCAGTGCTGATAGGTAAGTGAAGGGAGTGTAAATATAACTTATTTGCATGAACATTGGAAGGCAGTGAATTATTGTAGAAGGTTCGAACGGCAGAGAGGATTCTGCTCGCGAGGGGCAGATTGGCATACCTGATGTGTGCTCGACTTGAGGCTCGACTCGGACTCAGACTCGGTCTCAGGGAACGGGGAACCCAGTCATTACTTCCAGGGACAGAGCTTTTTTCGCGACAGCTGTATGCGCTACGTGATTGCCATGCTACGTGATTTCCAGAGTGACCCTGTGCCCTCGATACATCCTCCAACTACGTCTCCAAGTATCTTTGCTCTCCCATCTCAAGATTATACTTATTACCCTCCGGATTAAATAGATTGACATGAAACTTTAAAACTTTAAATAACTCTCGTGGCATTCCAAGTATTCGATCTTATTGATTTAAACCTATTGAGGCCTACTCAATTTTACAACCTCTCAACCCTTACCGAAAGACAGTAATGGTTGTATGTATGCCATCAAACATTTGAAAAATTAATTTCTTCAAAATTAATCTTCTTCCTGACCATTATTATAATAAACGGAGAACAATACTTTACTGCAAACAATGGTATAATCAGTTTGTGTAATTCGAAATCTTTTTATATAATCAATTTACATAATTAAAAGAAATTGTATTGCTATCAGTATTAAATACTCTCACAATAAATAATAAATCAATAGCAGTGATCGAATCTAATTTTAATAGAACTATTGTGATGAAACTATTTCCTTAATATATTTAAAGTTTGGGCTTATTAAGAAATGTAATTGTATTATTCTCCTTGACCGATAAAGCAAGAAACCAAGTTACAGGAGAATATAAGGAAACTTGCATTTCACGTGTTTACCATAAATGAATGATGCATTGTCTCCAATCGGGTGTATCATTTAACGCGATCTTACAATCAGCTGGAAGAAGCTTAATTCGAGGCTGTAAAGGAGATTTAGCGCGGCGAGACGCGCTTGCAAATACAATACATCAGTCATTCGTGATGCTTGGCGGATATCATGTTTGAATCTGAATATTCAAACGGAGATTGACAGTCGGCAGTCGGCAGTCGGCGCTGGCGCAGAATGCGTAGTTTCAAGAAAAGCCAGTCACGTGCCAGTCAGTCTGTCGCAAACAAAGGAGCAATCGTTCCGGCGCCATGCGTCTTCGACATTGGGCAATTAGTTCCCCCAATTTAGCTTTTAGCTACCTTCCCACCTCTCAAGCCTTTCAACGCTTGAGCGTCAAGCGTTGTCATGAAAAGTCAAACTCTTTTAATCAATTATTCCCATTTTTCTTAATCAACTGTTGCTACCTCTCTCATAGTTGAACTTATTATTAGCTTTCACTGTACTGCCAACTTCTTCAATTCAACTTATGTAAAAGATGTTCATTGTATAATATTCTTAATGATTCTAGGATAGAACTATAGATATCAATATCACAGAAAAATTCATGAACTTATCATAGCCTTTTATTTATAGATTTCCGTAACACATAAAACAAGGAACATAGAACATGCGAAGAATGAAAATCAACTTTCCTTTCAACTCGAATGTGTTCTTCTCGAGTCGAATCTGCTGCACTTTTCATTGTTCGGATTGTTCATTGCAAGAAATGTCAGTTTTGCTCCAAGTTATTGCTTTGCAGTTGAGTGGCGCGATAGAAGGTAATGTTGGCGGCGCAGAGGCAGTGCGCGAACAACACCAACTTGGGCTGATCAAGCTGAAAAGCCACCTACGCAATGCACCTATATGCATGTGTTTCTGAGCGCTTTGACAATGAGACGCACTCGGCGTTTCGTGCTTTTAATATAGAGCGTTAACGAAGACACCCATTAAAGTGACAACGAGCGCTCGATAATCACATGACGTAAGTGAGTGAATGATTTAGCGACAGGTAAGGCGTATCAATGAGTAAAGAAGAGACGCGATGCTATTCGGCATAAGAGGTGCTTAGGAGAGCCTCCGATGATAAGATTATTCAACCTACTTAATAACCTCATTCCCCTCAGAGATTCCCCCAGATTTCGTTTTTCTGCCAGCCAATTCCTCGGCTAATACAATGGTTAGATTCATGATAAACTATGATAAAATACGCCGACTTACTACGTATGAGATAAATGGATGTCGTCTACTACTTCCGGGGGCAAATCGAATTGCTAGCTTTAAGCCGAAAAGGATTTAGATACAACTTTTACTCCTCGCGTGCTAATTTCCTTGGTTCTGACAAATCAGAAAATGTACATAGATCCATTAAAGATTAGAAAACAATTAAATTACTTAATACGTCAAGTTACTCTACTAACCTTCGCTTAGTAATAGTATATCTCAGATATACGAGTTTTTATACCAAATGCGGTGATGTGATTTAAATCAATCTATATTATATGTATATTTCACGTCATTTAGACAGGTTATATTATTTATTAGGGTATTATGTAGATTATGTGGTACAATGGGTACTATGTATGGGTACTATACAATACTTTGTTAGGTTCTCCTTTCTATTTTTAGGAAAGTTTCTACTCGCGGCAAACACCATATTTATGCTCTTCACTTTAGAATTTTTCAGATTTCTGAGCAAAGGACATTTCAGCACAATTCATTCATTAATTTTCATAAGACCAATTGTGTCATTCAAGCGACTTATTTATTACCATGGTTCTCTTTGCGTTAAATAGCAATTTGTAAAGTGTTGTTTCATGGTATATTTGAAACATGTGTTCCCTGTATGGAGACATTGATGTAAATTAAATCTACTGTGAATAATTATGGACACGTTTTGTATCAACCTATCGACTGTTCATCGTCGTTGTGTACATAATACGGATGTGTCGACTTGCCATATCAGGTTAATCGCGTAGTTTAACGTCAATCGTACTTCTCAAGCAGAAATCCACGATGTATCGAGACCTAATATTTATACTTCCGGGTTTGTCAACAGTGGCCCACTAACACTCTTAAAACAGAGATTGTAATAAAGATTTCCATTGCCATGAACTGAAACTACAAACAGTAAAACTAATAGGAAAAGGGATATGTTACGCGGGCCAGTTGAACTATCCCGCGCGTTTATCTTTAAGTGGCGCTTCGTTCCTGTCGTCGGGAATGGCTACTCTATTTTTTACAGTGGTACCTAGAGAATTTTTGTGTAGCTACCAATTAAGGCTCAATTCGGAGAGGGGGGTCCAATTGAATGCTCTTCGAAATTAACGATATATCGACGTGGCGATAAAAATACTCAAGTGACAGAATATAATAGAATTCAATGATCTGTTACTAAAAAGAAATCAAACTCTACTTATCGAGATTCTCAGGATAGCTCAAGTGTTAAGGTTGTTGAAACTTAGATATTTGGAAAAGTCGTGCTATATCCTAAGCGTTATTCGGCATGCCTTTATATGAGCAATGATATTCATTCATAGATTTGTTATTTATTGGCATCAGATTTGTCATTGCTGTATGATCATCAATATATAAAATGTGCGAGCGAGAAACACAGAGTGTCGATCAATTATTCTAATAGTATAATGTTGTAGAAAGGGATAGTGGCTTTGTAGATACTTTCTCCTTAAGTTGTGGAATTATAATTCATTATTTTAGTTTTGTTTGTCGACACAGTAATCGGCTTTGTTATTTGGTCGAGTTCCTAGTAGCCACGCAATTAGCTAATCCTTTCACAATTTAAAGATTATCCTGTAAACAATTGAGAGCAGCGAGGATCAGTGTAATTTTAAATGAAATTATATCAGGTGTCATGTAGACCGGGTAATAACTGGCAATGAGGCATTTGGTTTCAGAGATGTAATAGAAAACTGTATTCACTTGGCATTCGTCAATCTAACAGATATAGGTTCAACTTCCTACATAAGTACAGATATTTGGAGATAATAACAGGTGGCATAGCACTCAAACTTATCGTTTGTGATTAAGAAATGTATCTAAATTATTGAAAAAGATTGACACATATGAGTACATGTGAAGAACGAGTCTATTACATTATTGAAAAAATGTGAAGCAACCCGTTAGATTTGAGGAAGGCCTTGTAAAGATTGAGATAGGTATTGCGTGAATGGTTTACGCGCAAGGTTATTGACATTCGATAGGATGTTTTGAATGACTGGTACATTAATTGTACTTTAAGCAGCATGCGACGTACTTTAACCGGTTCAAGCCTGTTAGGACGCAATGCCTCTTACTAAGATTCTAGAGCGAATGGGAAAATCCACCCGTTCCATTCGCGAAGTGGAGTCGCGCTCTTACGAGAAATCTCAAATGTTTTCAACATACTCCATCTGCATTCTTATTATTAATTCCCTTTAGTTCGCCGCTCGCTAATCCATTTCCTCTCCCTGATTCATTAGAATAATTAATGAGGAAAGTGCAAAGTCGAATTGAGTTCCCTCTTATCAATTCGTTTATGAAGATTCCATTGCAGTTAATCCTTCATGCGGAGACAATTGCCTCCAATTGCATTTAGCTGTATGAATCTCAATTCCACTTGGCTTTCCTTTCGGTTAATACTCGGATCGATTCCGCACAAGCATTTGCAAGGTTGTCGTCATTATATTTATAAACAGAGACTTCCTGCATTACTGTTCTGTGTGTGTAGCCACTGTCATTCTCGGGGTAACTGTCTTCTAACACTTCCTCCGACTTGACCACTTGCCGAACGAACAACGTTTTACGTGTTTTACTTGGGCCAGCAGAATTTGATCTCATTTTTCAATACTCGAAACCGTTCGAGTTTTCAGCTGCTACCTGGAAGATCAGGTAGCTTTGTCGCACCAATTCTTCAAGCTTTAACATCTTAAGAAAGAGCGAACCTTCTGATTCCTCATTGGCAACAAGTGGTAACAAGTGGCCTCTTGGACGCCCACACCCGCATTTTCATCTCATCGAACATATAACTATGATTTCTCTCTACACTATAAATCGAACTTTGTCTCACTGACTCTTCTATGTCAAACGGTTCTCTCTAGTACTTTAACTACAGTGATACAGATTCGATTACTATACTAGCAGCATACTATTCTCCTAAATATGGAGAGATAGATCAATTCTATTCTCATTCGATTCTCGTCACTTGTGTCCGTACACAATATAAATTATCGGACGGTATCAACTAGAGCCAGATGGAACATGGCAATATAACAAAGATGCTTGTCTGCAAGTGTAACGAACCAAAGATTTTGAGATGAGGTGGTGGACTCGACCGAATTAAATACCACCTGAAGAGTATAAATTGTAGATTGTACGACAGTTCACTGGGTAGTAATTCACCTATGTATCGCTCGTAAGATTTCCCACTAATATAGTATGAATAAGAGTTCCGATGACAGTAAGTAGAACCTTAATAGAGAACTAGAGGTCAATATGTAGAGTATATGGATGTAGAAAAATGGTAGAATAGAGCAAAGCTTCTCTGGATAGAAATGCAGTGAAAGGGGCATTTGAAGATGCAGAGAGTTGCTGAAAGGTGAAGATGGAGGAATATAGTTTATTGGTCGAAGTATATACGATGCATAATGTGTAACGTCTGTCATCGTTAGCGGTATATCAGAAGCAAAAAGACGAGCTTTTTTTTTTAGCGTCTCCAACCCCGAGTTTGGAGATTTATCGAGCGAATGAGATGTGACTCACCTTGTCGTGGAATGTGGGAGATCAATGAGAAACTTCCAGGCTGAATGTTGAGAGGTGCGTCGGGGTTGGCGGAGGCGCGCGGCGTGGAGGCCGAAATTCAAAAATGGAAATTCTTTGGCCGTTCCGTTCGGTTTGGTTTGGTCAAGAATCTGGCTGCGACTCGGAATCTCGTAGTTGTATTGGAGTGCCAAGTGTCGAGAGAATCGAGAGAAGCGAGTTTTCCCTGTTGTTGCCGCACTACGAATCACCAAAGTGCGATGCTAATAGTGGCAGCGGCGACGACACTCTCCGGCTGCTACCGATCCGACCGCTTCAACTGGCCGATGCGAATTTGAAGAAAGGCCGAACGATGGGATTGGTGAATTATCGGAAAATCGGAAAGATGTTGAGAGGGTTAAGAGGGAAGGAAGGTGGAGTGAGCGGTCGGTCAATCGAGAAGTCTGGTATTTGTCGAAAGAGTGGAAAGGTGGAGTGTACGGCACATAGTTGCTGCAAGCTGTGTGGCGCGGCGGTGGCGGCCGATAAAGTGAAACGCGTTCTTGATAGTGGCCAGCTCGTGCTTCTGCTTCTGCTTCTGCTTCTGCTTCTGCTTCTGCTTCTGCTTCTGCTCGCTCTCGTACTCGTACTCGTTCTCGTGCTAGTACTCGCGTTGCTGTTGCTCCGGTGTCGGCCGTGCGTTCAGCCTGGCACCCGAATACTGCTTCAGAAGCTCGCCTCGACACGATAGACTTTATACGTTATGAGTTTGAATGCGCTCTCGCGTTGGCGCGCCTTCCTCACTTGCACCGAACGCGAACGCGAACGCAAACGCGAAGGCGAAGGCGAACGTCTCCCGCCCAGCCTCCCGCTAGCCTCCCGTTCACCACCAGTTCCTCCAAATCTTCCCAAGCTAACACTTTCCCGTCCGCCAGACGCCAGACGCTCCACATCACTTTTAAACATTTGTACCATTTATTCACCGTATCAAAATTTCAGACAAAATTTAATCAACTCCACGAACAGCTAATAATACTAAAACAGTGCAGTAACAAAACACGAATAAGTAAAGAACCTAGTAAGACGTAACAAAACGTATAGGAATCGCTGAAGGATTTTATGCATTTAATTGGCATTTCTAAAAAATTGGTGCTTTAATACTCAAACCTCGAGGCGCTATAATCATAGTGTGTTAATAATAAAGGCTTTAACTATAATATACAAGCAGGCTGCTTTCGTATCAATTAATGTTTTACAAAATGCAGTGACGTGTAAAGATATGTCTCATTAGTGCGAGGAAAGAATATGGAAAACAGATTGAAAAAGAGTATACATAGAATGATGAGTTATGAAGAGTATTACACATATATTCATATACATACGTATAATATAGCAGTGCAGGCTTGATTACGTTCGAGAGCTTTACTGCGCAGTGCCGGGCTATCGGATTTTCCTCGCCTAAGTTTTTACATAATTTGCACACTAGAAATCCAGTAGTCTGAACACGCACAATTCATGTGATTTTCGACTAACTTGCGAAATCTCACTCTTAAATTGTCAGGGCAAACCAAGACCGAATCTTGGTTTTCGATTGTTCAGTACGCGATTCAAGCTAATTTCTTACCACCGAATGATTAAAAAACAATGTAGAATATAAGGTTGGACGCGCGTTGAAATTGTTTGGCTCTTAATCCGTGACTACAAGCTACAAGGTCTATAGAAGCCAGCTCTACATACACACGTGTTTAGACCTGTCAATTCTTGACTATTACTTAATCTATAAAGTGGTGTGTCTGTAAGTGCTCACATCAGAATGATTCGAGACCGTTGACGATTGCGCATCTATTTTCTGTGTTTGCGGTATTCCGCGCGTCAAATATATGGCCACTCCGAAAGCCAAACATTATTAGTAAATCTTGCAAAATACAAATTTGTTTGGATTACTCAGGGAAAACTGATTCGAATTGTTGTTGAAACTTTTTCCCCTTACGTATGTGAATACATTAAAATCTATCATGCTTACAAGAGCGTACAATTAGAAATTGGTTGCTTTGGACCCGTTGCATCGGATGTATCCAAATTATAACTTATGATCGACAATAGTTATGGGTTAAGAATCTGTGACATCTAACAATAAGTTTCATCAAGTTAGCTTAACTGATTGGCTGATAAATAATATCTTGCAGCTGTTTGATATATAACAGTTTATTACCACACTTAATAACAGAATTGTTTCGTGATTCTTAATTAATCTGTCGGAAACCCTGTGTGAACGTAAGAATTTCTCAGAATCAAACAAATAACACTTACAATGCAAAAGGTTCGTGTAAATCGAATTCTGTGACATAAAACCACAATTCTTACTTTGCTAAACCAGATTTTTTCTCTCTTAATAAGAAATACTGTCAATGTGCGTTGGTTCATCCTTACATTATAGTATTTATTGTCAGATCATCTACATCGTTATTAGTAATGTATCTAAATATACATAAATTAATATTATAATATGGTAACGTTTAACATACACATATGCTTAGTGACGTTCACATTATAGTATTCTTGTGCTACCACACATACATACAGGTATATTCATATATCCATATCCTATATTAGTACCATTGAAATTTCATAAAACAATATCGTTTCCCTAACTGTAAATAAAAGCACCCACTGGATTCTTAGCATGTTCTTATTTCAATATGAATATTTATTATACCATTTACCTCTGGCGGTAAAATATTTGGTGTTTTGCGATAATAGTTCGTGCCGCTTGTAATTGTATATATATATATATACATACTATACATGTGTAGATCTATACATATAGATGTATACTGTCGGTCTATCAAGTAGGCCATCGCCCTGACTAGTAGTTGGTTTAACTGCATGTGAAAGCAATTATAGAATATGGATAAAGAAACAGTATAACGATAAATACTAAGGAAATTGTTTTTATAGGTAAAAGCAGCAATGGTTGGACGCTGAACGGAAAGAAAGCGCTGGCGTAATAACAAAAAATCGAGCTGAAGTGCATTGGCACTGACTGAGGATTTGCCGGTCTGAATCAGGACAGAGAAGGTCGTTCATGATACATTCCTCTTGGTCCTACAATTAAATAGGAAAATGACCGACAGACGGTACATTTTGTTAGGATCTGCAAATTATGTTGGAACAATTTTGCTGGCTAAAGTTAACCGATTGTTATCGTGCATAATGCGGAAAATCACACTCATATTGGAAGCTATTACTTTCGTAGGTAACAAGATCATCAATACACATTATGTATCTGGAGGATCCGTGCAGGTTTGCAATTAGATAGGAAGTCTTGGAAAGAATTATGTAAAAAGCAACTTGTTTATATCTTCTTAACCATTTGTTCACGATCAATTAAATCGTTTTATCCAATGAATCTTTTCTATTTTATTTTGTAGTAACTCGTGTACAAATACCATTGGTAAAAACATTATATAAACGTATCTTTTAACGTGGCAAATATATTTTTGGTGACTGTCCTGTTAAGAAACTACTCATGTACTGCGAACTATGTAACAAGAGGTAGTTATAGTCTGAAGTCACCGATTAGACAAATGGATTAAGAGCTGCACAGAATAACTGCAATTTTCTCCTGTGATTCTCTTCGCAATATTGTGTGCTTTGCGGATGGCTAATAGGAAATTACAAAATTAGCCCATTTAATAGTCAATTGTTAAGTTTCGAAAATGTGATTTCCGTTTTGTGAGTTAATTTTAGACTATCGTTAAATACGATACAATTACAAAAGTTTGTATTTCAATGTGCCGGAATTCGCACCATATAATTCTTATTCTTCACTTCGATTCGGGTAGAAAGAAATAGGACTAACGATTATTAGGTGAGAAATAAAAGGTCACCTTGATTTTCGTAAGTGAATATTATTAGGGGTGAACAACGTGACAACAACATTTATAACATATTTGTCGAATACAGGATCGGTTAAAGTTAAGTACATACGACCGAATGTACTGTCTTCGATGTTGAAGATGGGGGCGGGTATTTTCTATAGGGGTTGAAGGAACATTGAATGCATGTGCTTCTGGGAATTGATATACCTCTAGGAAGGCAACGCTATATGTGGAATGCGTCTGGATTACATTTCGTGATAATATGTCGCGGCACATCAACGATTTTGATTCTCTTGATTATTGTAAAGCGTCATTCCACTACCGCCGCCTGTACTCTACGCCTCATGCCTTATTACCCTGCCCAGCTCAGCAGCAAATATCGCACCGATTTGATTGATTGCGTAATTGATTATTCTCAACTGTTATGCCAGGCGGTAGTAATTGCACGCTACTGGTCAGTAAGAATTCTTACAAACTACATTTCTTTTTAAAAAAGACTCTAGAATACGCGAACACCATTTAGGATGCACCGATTAAGCAAGCATTCTCAATTACCCAATTCTGAATCACAGGCCGACTTAAGTTTAATCCTAATTAACTGGTCAGTCACGGAAACAAAAGTATTTCTATCTGCACACTTTCAACAAGTGTAAGTTTCCATAATTCCTTTCCGATATACGCATCAACGTACATGCAGATGACAATCCTAAACTATAGTTCCATAGTGAAAGAATTATAATTTACAATGTTATAAGAACATATATACATGTAGAATAGAGTGTAAGATACAAATTTGAGTGTGTACGATTTCAAGCGGCGTGCTTCTCACTTTAGTCTGTCTTTGCTTGGAGCCCGGTTAAGACGCCCCATCTCCCTCTCTTTCTTTTTCTTGGCATGGCTATTCCCAATGAGCTGGTACACCGTCAAATGTGTAAATATTTATATACGAACATAAAATACCAACAAAGCAAAAAGATTAAAATATAAAAAAATGGAAACATATATATATATATATTCAATTGTAATAAATTAGGCTTGCCGCTGCAATAAACGGCTATACGCGCGAGGAGTCGCTGAAACAAAAATAGGTATGAAATCTAATAGCTGGAAGCAGCAATATATTGGGTACATCACTAGAACGATCATCCATAAATGTATGTTCAAGCACCAAGTATGTTTGACTTCCCTTGAAGATTGAAAATCGGAATTTGTGGCTACAGTCGAGCCCCTAGTTAGTTATAACTACTTATGCTTTGGTCGTGATTAGGCCGCAACTTCACTAGCAGAACACTTGTCGAACATTGCATCAAGCACCTGGGAGAATTTTAAGTGTCTTTCCTCAGGTGCTACTGTCGCACCGCGACTGCCCCATAAAAACTTAATGTGGAATTCTGTTCGAAATGCATCAGAGAGAAGCTCGTCACTTCGACAACCCTCTAGTGCTATCTCAGCGTTTCTCCGAAACAGCGGCAAGCTTTCTGCCAACTTGCGAGCTGCTTCCAAGTGGGACCAAACTATCGATAGGCCGCAGTCAGGTGCTGAATGCTCCCATGGTGATAAAATTGCCGCTGCCAAGCCTGAAGATGTTACGGTACCTGAAAATAGAGCCAGATTCTAACTCTCTTAATTCCTTCATTCAATTGCTACTGAATAAAAAAGCCAGTAGGGATTTTTAAAAACTTTATGACTTTGCGTCCCAATATTATATTGTATACACGACAAAAGAATGTAATAAGGTCATTGTGATACGTAAAAGAAAAACGGAAGAAAAGGCACGATTTATTTTGTGATATTTTGTGACCAAAACGACTACTCGCTTGCTAAAGAATGTTTAACTCCAGTGTTATAATATCTTATTTGACTTGCAGTCCACCTCTTAAATATGATAGATTTATTGGAGAAAGGGAAAAATTACCTAATACATCTTCAGGACCCCGCTCTCCAAGGAGAGCAATTGGCAGCAAGTGAGGAAGCGTCGTATTTGGCGCTTGCGGATTAGTACATTCGTTCATCGCTCGTAGCGTTGGTCGAAGTTTGGCTTCAAAACTAAATGCCTCGTCCGTATGTTTTTGCCTAAGTAAATGCCAGGTATTGGCTAGTTTCTGAATTTGCGGTAGGCACAAGCCTAGCATCACACCGCAAAACCCATAAAGATTACCAAGGGCTGTTTTAGTGTCGATTGCAACTTTGATCCACTTGCTAATAGTAGCTGCTCTTTCTATAGCTGTTGCTCCTGCTAGAACGGTGACAGCTACTAACAGTTTCAGACACTCTGATCTCTCGATAAGATCCATCCTAGCTTGCCTACCATGAGGCAAAGTAGCCAGTTCAATTCCACTGAGGCCGGTGCGGTTGCCCGCGCCAGGCTGGAGAGCTATCTCGAGATCGATCCTCGTTAAATGCGAGGCCAGTACCCTCGGTGCGGAATCATGCAGCATCCCAGAAACACCTCTTAAAGCTGTAGGATCCAGAGGTCTATGATCGCCAGCTGGCAGTAACAAAGTTGTAAACCCTTCGATATCCAAAACAGTTGTGACTTCTAGGGATGGAGCTGCTACAACAAGCTGTTCTTCCGCGGAGAGTTCATATTCATTGCCATTATTCCCATTTGTTCCATCGTGACTTGCATTATAGTGGCTTCTTATCACCACACCCTTAATAGGCGCTGACGATGAGGGATTGCTGGTGCCCCCAGAATTATTAGTTTCAAACTCACTGTCGCCTGAACCGTTCCCACTATCGCTACCAGAAGCTTGATAGCCTTGATGATGATGGTGATGGTGGTGGTGATGGTGGTGATGGTGTTGGTGATTTGGAATATAAGGTACCCTCGGTGGTTTTGGAGGAGCCATCGCATTTTGATGATTCAAACTCAAAGACTGTTGCTGTTGCTGTTGAAGGGCTGAGTCAGAGATGACCCTTGTGATTTTCTGACGACCCAAGGAGAGAGAACACGATGGTGGCTGGTTCTGGATTGGTGGAACTCGAGGCAAGGTGCTCGATTGAACTGGGAGATGAGGCGTTGCCTGTTGACTGGTCGGTTGCCGGGTATCGTGTTGCTCCGCTCCATGATGCTGGGCAGTAAGGGATTGGCTCCGTTGTTGCTTTCGGGGAAGGCGGGGTGGCGAGCCGGTAGATAGCGAGGAGGATGAGGGGCTCGAGCAATGTTGACTACCACTTCCCGAGACACAGGAGAGCGGAACTGATCTTGGTTTTGGCGTGATGATGCGTGCACCACTCGCTTGACTTATCGGCCTACCACTTCCGACGTAAAAGGTTATTAGGTCGGCAACCGTGTCGAAGGCCTCATCCTCGAATTGGTATTGTGCCCTTTCGTATACAGTGTCTGGTTGGACGACGACCTGTTAATTACAAAGCAAATATATCTAAACTTCAGTTTATTACAACATGCATTATAATCTATCGTGAGGCAGAACATTATCAATAGAACCAGATAATCAGGGTGCGGTGTGGACATTCCTTTTCTTTGGCTCATAACATCTCTGAGAATGAACTTTTCACAATTCAGATTCATGTGCCACGGATGCTTGGCGTTACTGGTAAATTAATACTGATGTCGTTCAAAAGGCTCCTCGTAATTGATGCGTCGAGAACAAGTAATTTATTAGGTGCTCACCCTATTAATGACGAAATGAAGTGGTTGACCTTTCCATCGGACAGTGAGGACGTAGTTGCCAGGCTGAGAAGCGCAATCACGTACCAAGAAGTCGCCATCGTTTGGCACCTCCGCTTCAGCTCCCTTTCGACCACCCCTAAGAGTGCTACCGTGATACCAAGCGTGGGATCGCAAATCTCGGGGATCCAAAAGCCTTAATTCCCTCTCCAATAGTTTACGCGTTGACTCTTCGGGTGGCTCCTACACAAATTTTAAGGGATAAAGAGTTAACAATGTGCTTATCAAATTTCTCTTTGCAAACTTAAATTCACTCCAAAATTCTAGTGTTCCCGGGTATGTCTTTTAATGTTATATTATCAGCTTCGATTTTCATACGCTGGATAATTCGCAAAACATGCTCTACCACACATTTGTCGCAAATTCAGTAAAAAAAACAATATACAATTATATTAATTTGAATAAATTTAATAATTGATTATGAAAATATTTGTACATAAGTAATTGGAACTGACGCAGGAGAAAAATATTGATTGAAGTTGCGGTGAATAGAAAAGTATGGAAAAAGTATGGAATAGGGCAAAATAAAATCAAAGAATAATGAAGAAGGACTGACGATCTATGTGCGCGTTTGCAGTATCGCATAAGACAATTGTGGCAATCAAGGAAGGAGAAGCGCAAGTCTGCGGGCAGACGGAATTGGTTTAACGAGGCCAGCCTTGAGTACTTCATTCGTGACATGATCTACAATCCAGTACGCTACCTCCAAGTTCCATCCAGTCCAACTCAACTAAGTCATCACGTGAGGGTAATAAAATGTTAAGACAGCAATGCGAACGAGCTAACCAATGTAAATTAATCGATTCAATTAGTTGTAGCATTATGAAAAGAATTTGGTAAAAACAATATCGTCCCGCTGCATTGCTCTGTATCAAATTATCAATCGACTGCATTTGTATACTTTATGAAAAAATACCGCAAGAAATATTTTTCTATGCAAAAATAAATCATAATATTAATAACGCAGGGTGGAGTTTATACTTGAAGAGAACTAATCATTTAATCCAAACAATAAGATAAATAAGGCTATTTAACGTATCCCCATATTGTTTTAATGATTGTTTATATTTGGTATTTAATAATTGGTTATATTTGGTAATAATCTCAGGTTACCAGTTAGTTGGAATCCTCGTTTGATTGCAATTGATGGGTATACTAACACTACACTTTCTCGATTAAGATAAGAATTGTGTCAATTAAAGATAAAGTGTTTTGTAGAACTAATGAGTTTACTTTGTGGCAAAAGAGTGCTGTTGCTCTAATTCGATGATATTTTCTGCTTTTCTTCTGATAAAGGGAGCATTTGCTGCGATAAACTGCCGAGATGAGCAATAATAGAGTCGAGCGAGTGTAGCGGGCGAGAGAATAGAGAGGGATGAAAAGGGGAAAAGTTTGGGCAATGTTTTGGTGGCTGGCGAAAGGGTGGTGCCGGCTATCAGACGACACTCTTGAATCGGAAGAGTGAGTCTCCCGTTGAAACCGATTGGAATGGTCACCGGCCAATTGTCACTTAAGTCCAATACACTTACCATTGGTAAATTTAAGTATTCGTTGCTCCGTGCTCCTTTGGAAAGCGAATCCGGCTCGCTCGGGCGGCATACGTCGCCGTCCTCGGCTTGCACCGTCTTCTCTTCGATCAGCCCGTCCTCCCTCTCTCTGGCCCTACCTCTCTCACCCTCCCGCGCCCTCGTCCTCGCCCTCGCCCTCGCCCTTGCCCTCGGCCACTCTTGCTCCTCCGACGACCTGTACACCACCAAAACAGTCTTCTCACTTTCGATCACTCACATCACACGACTCTAGACTCTTTACCTACAACTAATTCCAAATGGAAAACCCTATTTCTCTTATTTGATTTGGACTAGGAGAGTTTAGTTTCCCTCGGAACGAGCCAAGGGACAGGGTTCAGAGACGCACGGCACACGGCCCGAGTGCGCGCACCCCACTGAACTATGCCAGTCCAAAGCCACCGGAATATCAGGGCCGTACTTTCTAGGGGTGTATCGGGGCCGCCATCCTCTATTAATAGCTCAGCCACCACTATACGGTGTCCAAAAATTGCCTCCCCGTCTTTTATTCCCACGAGGAATTCTTTTATATCAAACGCTCGATGATATTAACTCCTTGGGAGTTGTTTCTTATCCACTCTGGATTAGAAACATATTTAGATATCAATTTCTAACAAACAATCATATTTAAACCACCAACTTCCCAGATACATTTTTCATTATTATTAAGTATCTCATCAAATATAATTCACCCAATATCGTCGGTGTGACTCAGGCACGCAAATCTAACATACGCAGTTAATTGTCAGTTAACAATGCTAATTTACATGAACTAAATAGGGGTGTATTTCCACTGAATTTTCTTTAAACGTTTTATTCATTGTAAGAGAATCCTGCAGTGTGATTTAGCCACTGGTCAATGACGAATATACATAAACTGTTTCTCTGCGATATTCTTAGTACACGCGAAATAACAGGCGGCGATTTTACACTCCGTTATGTTGCACAAGTCGATTCATTTTCTACGTAATTTGACAGTAATGCAATAAATTAATGAAAGTAATTGGAATTGATGGTCTGTAGCCATGTAATATCAAAAAGTCTTCTAATTGTAAAATTGCGAAAAAATTATGGATTCGTGTAGTGTATGTTACATGCTGCCATCGCTAGGGTTGATCACAGTTGTATGGAACACCCGATGTAGGCAAGGCCGATGATTCGTCGCGCGAGTCAGGGAAAATGTTTTGCTTCCGGAGCCTGAACAGGATTCTAAATCGAGAGCACTCTTTTCATCTGTCTCTCTTAAGCCCTTTAAACCATCCGAAACGTCCAACCTCTACGATTTCGCTAATGCTTGCATTAAGATTGAAGAAGGTTCTCAACGATTTTTCAAGACTTTCGAGACGCTTTAGTGTTTTCGCAGGTATTATCTGCTTTCCGAAACCATTTCAAATGCTATATGTTAATGGATACATTGAAAATAAATATGATTAAATTGATAAGCTGTAGTATGTCCGCTACCACGAGCTGAGAAAGCTTAATACATAAATCGGATCAACAAATACAAATAATACCCTTGTATAGAACGTGCAAATAAACAAACAATTGTATTTTAGATAAGGTAACAAAAACTATTTGCAATATAAAAAAGCATTGAATAAAATGCAACAGAAAGGTATTTCCAAATGAACTCTATCCAATCGTACTTGTTTCTTCCACATGGCTTAGCGAGTGTTAACTGACTGTCATGGGTGTTGGTAACGTCAATTCGACGGCGGAATGAGTATTTTGACTGGCAGCTTAGGAAGAGGAGGAAGCACGCAGCGATGCGACAGTCGAATTAGTCAGGTTTCATCGTCTCGATTTCTTTTGAAACTAATTCGACGAGTGTTGTGCCTGCGTGCAGTGTATACGCTCGCAAAGGCCTTATTACGTCACTGGACACGCATCCCATGATTTCCAGGAAGGTTGACGCCTGCGTGATCCGGAGCAGTCAGCGTCTCCGGCATTGCTCGACGCGAACACCACACCTCGCCTCGTCTGCCGTGATTGGAGTCATTAATAGTTTTCGGGGAAATTGAATGTGCCGAGTGTTATCGGCCGGCAGTTGGGCTTCGTCGATCTGGAGTTTATTGATCCGTTTTGGACAAAGGGGGGGGGGGGTGGTTGCGAATGCGGACGGTAAGGGTTGGGTTGGGTTAGCTTGGCTTGGCTTGGCTTGGCTTGGCTTGGGGATGAAGGCGCTTCGCGCTACTGCGCGCGCCTGCGTCCCAACAAAGGCGCTCGATAAGCGCTTTAGAGCGCATACGGCGCCCATCGTTGCAACTCCGTTGCATCCAACGCACAACGACTAGAGCCCATTGTTGCTCTTTTGTTCGCCTCCGGAGAACCCCGGTCCTTCGATTACCCCTCACCAAACACTTACTCCTCCTTCTCCTCCTTTTCTCTCATTTCTTTTAAACCGCAACCTGCGTAATCCTTCCTATCAATTCGTTATAAACATTCAAAAACATATCATTCTTGGCTAGCGTTGCTGTTAATACAAAGATAGGCCCAGTATTGTTATTGGCTAAAGTCCATTGTCAAATAAATAAAGTCAATCCATTGTGAAAAATAGGGCATTCGAGGACTATGTTGAATTAATAAATTAAATAAAACAAATTTGATGCGCATGTATATCATATTTTTAGTATGCAACTACATATTTTACCGGTGAGAAAAGTAATATTTTAAAAACGCATACATAAATTCACGTATCACAAACATTTATGATTCAGTGTGAGGCAGTAATAATCCAAGATTATGAGGTGTTTGAATGTGACAGATAGGAATATTAAAATGGCACTAAGAATGAGCCATTAATCTTCTAGGAAATATGTGCCATGATGCCAACGATAGTTGCAACAAGTGGGACTACTTGAGATAGAAGCATCCCGAGTGCAGCATAATATGTAGACAGGGAGCGTTCAAACTTATAAATAGCTGAGGAAACGGCTCAAATGACAAAAGATAGCGAAGAGAAACGAAAACAGTTCTCCGAACACAGCGAAGCATTACTTATCTGTCAGATGCGCTCTAATGTTACAGTCGCTCGAAGCAGACCATCTCACAAATTCTCGCTTTGATAGCAAAAAATGTAACCCTCGCTAAAACTCTCTACAATGTCTGTAATTATGCACAAATAGAGACACAAGTTTTTTTAATAAATAATTACAAAATGTGGTATAGCCTACAAGGGTACTACTACAAATGTCTCGTTACAGGTGGTTATGGTAGATTTGAGCATATCAACTTAATATCAAGTATTCATTATATTTAATTTATTCTCGCTTAAAGTTGATTTAATAATTTCGTTTCTATTTCACTTAAAGCCTTTTTATGACTATTTGCATTAAGAATTGACTCTATTTTAAAATGTTTCAGTCATTGAAGATGCGAGTTTGTAAATATTCTAGTAAATATAGTAGAGAGTAGTCAATGTTTATCTGTAATATCCAAGGAGCACATGTTCCTTTGGCAGTGTGGATGCCGCGATTGTTAGAGTTTACTGCAAGCGGGAAGATCATTTTGAAGGCAAAGATCGGGAAAAACCGGTTCGAGAGCTGCCGGCTCTATTATGTTCCTGTTCCTGCACCTGTATCTTTATACATTCTTAAAGGACTAATTCCTAACCTACAGCAGGGATCAAACTACCCGACATTTTTTCAAAGAAATCACTTCAATTCGTTTTTTCCTGTCTCAATATATTTGCATTTCTCTTTTTTATTAGCTCTGTCTGTACCATCTATCTTATGTATGTAATACATCATACGGACTTTAGAGAACTTTTGCTTTTTACGTATATGAAGCGCTTCGAAAGGAACACTGATCAATTTATATTGCAAGACTGAAGCCATAGTGAATGAGTCATGCATTTTTTCGGTATCACAGGAAAAACGTAAATCCCGGCTGATGGAATAGAGTTGCAAGTGCTTCCAGGAACGTTCATTTTTTCAATGCCTCACCAGTGACAAAGAAAATGGGCAACCATCAAACTACGCTTTCTTAATTTGCATTATCTAAAAGGTTTCGTGTAAAACTGCAAAAACCGTTGGATTGTTATGAAATATTTGCGAAAAGATAAGATAATAAATAGATAGATGTTAGATATAAGATAGATAATACATAGAGGAGAGGATAATAAAGAGAACAATGTATTCTGTACATACCCGTTGTTCCTGCGAGGCAAACTACAGGGGGAAGGTGGCGTTACGATAAGGCAGGGCTCTTTCTGATTAATAATTTCCGGTTGTAGGTGCATAGTATGCCTCTTCTGGCAGAGCTCTTTGAAAGATGCCGCGGAAGACATGCCGTCCCTTTTGCGTCGTCTTCCACTGGTTCCGAAATTTTGCAGAGTCCCCATTGATGGAAACCGGAAACTCCATGCTATACCTGAAAAGGCGTGAAAGAACTGTATTTCATGTATTCGACCTTTCTTGGATCCTCGCTTGCCTCTCGGAGCACCCCTCCTCTATGCATTCTTAGTTCTTATAACATTAGCTTATACATACTCTCCTATTTTTATTATCAATTAATACGTTATAGCAAATATTTATAATCTGGGCGATTAGTCGTTTCTCTACGTAAATACGATATCCCATTCCCTCTCACCTATTCAATAACAGATACGACAGGATTCTTTCTATCCGACATTAGATATCTATCCACTTAATCTTTTACATCGCTTATCATTATTCTAATTACATCTATTTCGTCATTATATTTTCTTTTGCATAGCGTAGTGACACATATCTCTAGTATAATACATGTTGTTACTCCTATACAAACAATGACTAGAATACTTGCATTAGAGTTTTAATGAGATGATGCAAAACTACAAGTATTATAGTAGCAAATTATTCAAATATTCACATTTGGAGCAGTGAGTTGTCGCAGTGTTTCATGCATATATGCGTGAAATACTTTCAACTTGGGTCATAAGTAGCTTTGTTCGCAGTCTTGGCAATTATTGTCATCAGTGGTAATTCTTGCGGCGGTGCCACTTTGGCCCACGTGCATACATATTGATTCGAATTACAGCCGGTGAGCCAAAATATAAAATGTAAATGTAGGTTTGTACCCATCAAAGTATTAATAATTTATCACCCAATGGAAATAAAATACATGAGAAGGAATGGATCATAGGAAAATTGTGGATATTCGAAGAAAATTTGAAGAGTTTAGAGTAAAAGAGTAACCAGGAATCATGGCACGGAATTAGCAGGCCAGCATCAGTCAATATGAATCGATAACAGTATGAACTGATTACGTCAGACGCGTCTGTGCTTTCATACCAAACATTTCCGTATAATTTACATTGGTGTTTACGCTCGACCGGCAGCCAGACTGATTAAACTTTAGCAGCGCGCAATTCCTTAGCCATTCGGAGCGCTCGATTTCTTTGTTACTTGTTACTTCCTTTGTATGCTCAATATTTACTTTTCATTTTTACCGACTTCGAAAAGGAAGAGGTACTCAATTCGACCGCTATATATATATATATTTTTTTTTTTTAAATATTCGTCCGGAGAGAACTCTGAGATGGATGAACCGATCGGGATGAAACCTTACATAGAGGATGCTCACAGTTTGGTCCCAATATAAATTTTTTCCAAATTATTTAACATTAACCATTGTTATTGCTTAAAAACCGAATTTCGCGCTGATTTCACGTTTCTACTACAAATTTCGTTTGTCCGGCGATATTTCCGCGAGGATGGACCGATATTAATGAAACCTTGCCTATCATATAGAGGATGTTCACAACTTGGTCCCAATATAAATTTTTCCGAAATTGTTTAACGTTAACCATTGTTATTGCATAAACACCAAAATTTCGATTGTCCGGCGATAGCTTTGGGACTGCTTGTTCGATAGGGATGAAACTTTGAGTAACTTATAAGGGAAGTTCTCGTAGTACACCCTCTTGCATAAATTTCGCAATGTACAAACTTTTCTTTCTTCGACAAAGTCGGCTACATTTCCTCGCCTATAACTGGTACACCAGTACAACGATGAAATTCAAAATGAAATCGACCGCGAACCATCGATTTATTCATTTCCTATACCAAAAAGCATTAAATAAAAAAAATATATTTAAAAGAAAATGTGATCGACTTCGAAAACTGACAAAGTTCCAGAGAGCTGATAACTAAAAGAGCTGAAAACGAAAAAACAAACCGCACAAAAAATGCTCTGAAAAGTAAAAAATAATTTGTTGTTTCCATGGATACATATTTGCAGTCATAATATGCGATTTTGACAACTTTCCCCCATTAAGGGGATGTAGGACAGTTAAACTTTTCATTTTTATAAATTGTATAAATGTTGGTGTGACTAAACCAATCACTTGGTGAGCACAGTCATTTTACCTTTAATTAGTATACTTGTGCAGAGTAATTTGAGGTAAAAACATTTAAAATCAAATAAACAATAAGGCAGTTATTAATTGTTAAACATTACAATATTAATTATGCATAATAGTACTCTGCAGAGGATTTCTTCGGTACGGTTGGTCCAGCGAAGATTAGTTTTTACAGAGTTCTTTTTTAAGATCATAGCTAAGGCAGGGACCAAAATCATGCAGATAAGTCATGTGGAAGTTGGTTAAAACCAATTGTTTATATTGTTAACCAATAAAACTCTATTTTCTGTAACTATTTGGTTATGCTAAATGTACTAAATGATTGAATATAATAACAACTGTGGTCCCTGCTGTAACAGGTGGTACAGTGAATAATTGTGCAAAAGCGGAACCCATTTGAACCAATAGTTTTGGAAAAATCATCCGCAGAGTACTATTATGCATAATTAATATTGTAATGTTTAACAATTAACAACTGCCTTATTGTTTATTTGATTTTAAATGTTTTTACCTCAAATTACTCTGTACAAGTATACTAATTAAAGGTAAAATGACTGTGCTCACCAAGTGATTGGTTTAGTCACACCAACATTTATGCAATTTATAAAAATGTAAAGGTTAACTGTCCTACATCCCCTTAAGCCTAAGGATACTGCAACTTTTCGGAGGCGACGCAAATATAAGTAAAATATTACAAAAGTCACGAAACCCTCACACTGAAATTTGAAAATACTCATGGTCTCCATGTACAAATATCTCTACAAGTTGAAGGGCGAAGTATCCCCTATCTAATATACTAATATTGTTAACATTAACTGCTCTGGTATGCGACAATTCCGAATAATTCTGACATCTCATAGGTGTAGATTAATCTAGCAAACACGCATATACATATAACAGACTACAGGCAATAGAACAATCGTTAGTTTCGTGTGTATCATTTTGCCTTCGTCAATCATTAAAGTCATCCTGTGGTTGGACAGTTAGATATATAGGGATAGAGAAAGATCGAGAGAGAGAGAGAGAGCTTGGGAGGCGGGAGGGAGAGCACGAAAGCAAGAGTGAGAAAGCACGGGTAAGAAAGAGAATACGGATAAGCGTGGGTAAGACACATGATTGCCAGTAATATTTTACTTATATTTGCGCCGCCTCCGAAAAGTTGCAGTATCTTTAGGCTTAATGGGGGAAAGTTGCCAAAATCGCATATTATGACTGCAAATATGTATCCATGGAAACAACAAATTATTTTTTACTTTTCAGAGCATTTTCTGTGCGGCTTGTTTTTTCGTTTTCAGCTCTCTGGAACTTTGTCAGTTTTCGAAGTCGGTCACATTTTTTATTGACTCAATACTTCTTTGATTGCTCACCCACAATAGAGACTGGTGGATTGATTGTTCACGATTGATTGTTCACGATTGATTGATTACTCGCGGCACACCGAAGCACAACAATTACAGGAAGTACAAAATGTATGGGAAATATAAGTGGGCTGAGTAAGTTTAGGGTACAATAGACAGAGAGAATTTCGACATGCCTTTTGAAGATGTCCTCGAGAAGGGACATAGCGGAGCAAAAGTAAACCGGAAGGTTTGTGGCTTGTGGCAACACTCGAGGTTCCAAGGAAAGTGCACGAGGAAGCTAAGCGAGGTCTTTTTTCTAATGAAAAGGGCCACGGCAGCCACCAACTTTTCGACATTCCGAGAGGTTTTCTTTCCTGGAGCTCGTCTCTTAGCTCTCTCAGGTAGTCGACACCGAACAAATGTACAATGTCGAAGGTCCACTTTCCCTGCCCCTGCTGGTATACTCCAATACGTGCGACCCCCCAGTTTTCGCCTTTTCACTAACGGACAAAGGAGATCCAATGTCAAGGAAAACCGAAGATTTACCGGATTATGCCTGCTGGTCCTCTTTTCCACAAATCATGACCAAATAGAGGACAATTTTACCTCCGAGATGAAAACAAAAAGTGATTAAAAATGTGACTTTGATCATAAAGATTAAAAAGAAGACATCGGATCTTAATGAAAATATTTAGCAATCTATTTCCTTTATATTGGATTATTCCGAACACCTCGAGAAAAATGGTCCTCTTGATCCTCCCTCGTTTTATTAGCTTGCCTGCAATAAATTTTTGAACTTGTCTTGCAAAACTATGCCCGATATGTAATATCCGTAAGTTGCTGCTGACTTGACTCGAGGTCGAAGCAAGAGGAAGAAAGAGCGCGGCGTGTGCGTGGGGAAGAGAGAGCGTGAGTGAGAGAGGTTAGGATAGGCGAGAAGTAAAGAGGAGTGGGGAGAGGAGGAAAGAGTGGGAGGACGAAAGCAAGGCCGAGAGAAGAGAGAAAATGTTAAGAGCGGTGGAGAGAGGAATGCAGGTGTGTTTTGCTTGGTGCCGGTGTGCCACTGCGCCGCGCTGCTTTAGCGCTTTGCCGCTTTGCCGCTTTGCCGCTTTGCTACTCGGTCCCCCTCTATCCTCTTTCATACACGCACGTCGACGTAATACCTGGCAACGCTGATAAGCAGGCCCGCTTACCGAGATAACTGTGTGTATGCAACCTTTCGAAAGCCATTATCGACCGAAAAAGCAACCGAAGCTAAACCATCTGCACGTCGCGTCGCACCTTCAACCCGCGCACAGACCATTTATCTTCCCACTAGCTCCCTATATGTATACCGGCCTGGCCTTCCACACAATTCACCAACATTCTATTCAATTCCCACTATTTTCTACTTCATACCAACCCTACTCTCATTAATTACGTAATCCTCTATAAATGAAATTTTGTCATCTAAACAAATATTATATGTATTATGTGCAAGGAGGAAATATTGGTTCTAGTGCCTAAGCAGAGTGTCATAAACTTACTGGGAATTTAGTAATAGGATTTGCAATATAATACATTAGGACTAGGCCACGGCAAACTATGATCGAAATGAGATGAAATTTAAATATAATAAAATACAAATATAAATTACATCTGCTGTTACATAGAACTAAACCGAACTTTCAATTATGATTTAATGATATTAACCCTTTGGCTACTATTGGAGCTTATAGGCGCTCTAAAAATGCATTAATGTTGCATTTGTCAGAGATAAAATCTCGTCGGTAGAAATTAACGTTCTCTATTATTCTTGTCCTATCTACAATCATAAGATGTTTTAAAAATCCCCATCAATTAATAAACACTAAATACATATAAAGCTCAAGGGCTTTTGTCTGTGGCCATATGCTCGTGGAAATGGAATGAAAGCAGTGACATATTGGCAAAATTGTACATAAAGTATCCGAATAATTATGTTTCCCCTTTATCCATTACGTTGGTGTGGCATACATATTATATTTATAATAGGCGAATCTCACGTGTTCTGCATATTTACCTAATAAAAATGCATGAGTATTTTCGTGTAAGAGATAAGAATTGGCAAGGAAATGACGGATGGAAAATATCGAATGCTGTGGAAGAAAATGATGATTGATAGTTTAGGGTTATATTTGGATAAATTGGGCTCTGAGGAATATAATTGTTAACTAGAACTAGAATTTCACGTAATTCTCTTGAGAGAAGAAGGCAAGTGTTGGAAACAGTGCCATCTTTATCTCCTAATTTAGGTTTAAAAGCGCGTGCGTTGAAACGGAAATCGAAAGAAAGCGCGATGTGCCGTCAGTGGTTTGAACAATATTTCCACGTGCGGCGTACGTGAGCGCAAGGATTCCTTCTTTCGTTCGTCAGCGGATAATTATGTGCATTTCCTACGTGGTAGGAATCTCAATCGGATCGAATCTCGTTGGCTGGTCAGTGGCCACTGCTAGGATTATCAGCTACTTTTTCAATAATCCACTATAACAGAAGCGTGCCATTCCTATTGGGGAACCATTGCGTCATATTATTCTCACTAGAGACTCCTAAGGCTTTCAAATGAAATCCGTTTTAGTGTTTGAATTATCAATCTAACCGACTTCGATTAGATCCGTATATTTCTTCAATTTGTACAACTGACAGTTGTTTCTAGCCATTTTTGCGTGTAATAATTGTTTGTTAATTTGTAAAAGATATTTTCTCTTAATATCAGATTTCAAAGGGATGAAAATAAAAATGTTAATGAGGTATTCAGAAAGATGCTGGATGCACGGTTCATAAATACACCATTCGAACACGCTATAAAACTTCTGCACTATGGACTTGTATGATTCAACTAGTATTTATAGCATATTTCTTCGGGTATTGATGCAACGTGGCGTAGGCAATCGGGACAGCTCTTCCTTGGAGTTTACACAGTTTATCGAGAACAGCGGTGCATCGTGTCTCTGATGCCATTCGCCTTTCCCTTCATGCCCTGGGCTTCCCTTTCCTTTCAATTACCATATTGAGTATTTCCTAACTAACCCTGCTCTTATTATTAGCAGCTTCTTAGTTGGCGGATGCCTGGCCTGCTTAGCACGTAAAATATGTAGTAGTGATATGAGGAGAATCATACAGATATGGAATATCATCGTCTGATCGATACGCGTAGGGGAAAGGGAGCTGATACCACGGATTACTACGTCACTAATATTTCCAACGGGCGTATCACGTATTCGAAGAATATCAATCTTGATACTATGCATGGTATGGTTTTAGTGATCGAAAGTAAAAGTCATACAGTATGCCAGTCTCATTTGCAACAATCCCTAAACAACTCTTTCAATCTGCCAAGTCGTAAACCTTTGAAGAACAGCGTATATACATTGCCGAAATCGTACAAATTGGATTAAACAGAACGAAATACGATTTTACAAAAGTGACAAAGAAATAAGTCCACTTTCATGCTTCTATACCTAGATTGCTGTTTCTGATTAATCGAATCCCTTATTTGATCGATTTTGAGTTTACCCTCAATGAAGCGAAATATGCTGTAGAGGGTGAAAATTTAAGAGAGGCATTCTGGTTTAATAGAGAAAGTTGGAACAATGGAGAGTATAGTATGAAATTGCAATTGAGTAAAAATAGTAAATACTTTCTTTTTATAATAAATTGTGAAGTTAACAGCTCGAAACATATTTTGTAGGTGTGAACTTTTGAAAGAATGGTAATTCCAAGCATGCCTGCTAGTCGGCAGCAATCGAAAGGTAGGCGTAACTGGACGATAAACGTGCCCGGGGGAAATGTGCCGATGCAAATTATCATTATCGCAGCGTGCGCGACAGGTTCTACAGTTGCAAGGTGACATCACGTAATTGGTAGCGCGCATACTTCAACCAGGTAACCAATGAAACAATGTTCCCGACCAGTTACGTCATTTCTGCAGGTGTCTACCAGGCCAATATCCATATTTTGCGTCACTTGCCAATGCTACCACTTCCTTCACATCCTCATACCTGACCGCGTTAAATCCAGTGGGCAGCCACCTGCGTCCTCATTCTCTTTTCCGACCTCTCTCATCTCACTCACTCAATTCTTTTTCTAACCCGATAGCCACCACAAGTTCTTCGCTCCTGACCGCTTCTCTAATCATTTCTTACAGCCAACAATAACAATAGCTATTCCATTACTCGTAAACTTGCGAATTCTCCACGAAATCCAGTAACGGTAGAAATAAACTGGTATCGTGAAAACCGAGAAATAATATTAACATCTAATAATATTGCAGGAGCAGTAACACAAAACGAGTGATAACTCCTACAATGTTGAACATGCGGGTACTGCAATAAGCATTAAATGCTTATTCATTTGACGGATACGTAAAAATTTGATCAATACTCCGAATTCATTCTTAAACATCCAAAATGCCTCCGCCATGTATTTTTAATAATAGCAAATCTTTCCAATTTTTATGATGTATTTCTTGAAGAAGTATGAATATTTCCGACTTTCGACAAGTACATATTATGTAACTTGTACAATTTGGATATTTATTGAAGAATATTTCGACGTTATATCGGGATGAAATAAGAATTAAATCAGAATACTGATTGAAAAAGTGTATTGGTTAACGGCCGTGAAATTTGAAGGTACACGAGGGAACTTTGTCTTTGCAACCTTATCTCTTATGATGATCAGGCGTAATGGTAGTCACGGTAGTCTTAGTCTTGACACTTTTACGAGTAGCGCAATCACGGCATCTTGATACGAGTGTACTAATTCTTATTATCGTGCCATTATCAGACACCATCGTTCCAAATTCATCTCCAGCAATGCTCTGCTAATCGGAGCAACCTCTCCAATAATTATCTCTTATTTCTTGCTTCTTGAAACATTACACAAGTAGGGCACTAGTTCTCCAATGTATCTAAGTATGCACTAGTGCATGATCCTCTGCGTTCAATTATAGATTTACCGAGTCTTACTCCTTTGAACTTCAAACCTTCAAGCACTTGAAATGCTTATCTAGTTATATTCGCTGGTACTATTGTAAATGTTACAACAAAAGGACAAACGGCCCAAATGTCTCTTATTCCCACTAGAGTTTTTCTTGTATTCTCGTATTCGTTATATTATTATAGAATACGATTTCTGTTAGATCAACAAAAGATAACATCTGTGGATAACAATAAAACCAAGTGCACACAAATACATTAACGCTCAGCTATTTAATGTATCTATTCCATGTAGAATTTGTGCATATCTATTATCTATATGCTGGAGAGTACGTTACGAGAAATCAATATCCATGTACCATAAGTCAATGTGTGTGAGTTAATACAATCATAACCAATGAAGAAGATGGCACGGGACTTGACTTCTTTGCGATTGTGCAACTCCACGTAATTGTGCTATGACGACAGGAAACTTCCTTGAACAGAAATATAGCGTAAGGTTCCGTTGAATGATAGCTTGGGAAAACCAACAGCATCGGGATTTCACAATAATTTCTTTTAACTCTATGCTTGCCGATGGTTCGAAATTGAAACTATTTTTAATCCGCTTCTGCGATTTGTTGTCTTCTAGACTGAAAACACTGTGCCGTATCATGATGACTTTTCCTAACACATTCGCATACAGTTGATACTTTTTCGGTTCAGTGTTATTTTGCAATAAAACAGAAGGAAAAATAAGAGTTAAGCGGACCGGTAGAAAGACATGGGAGCCTCAGGAGGGTAACAATTGAACAGTAAAACCGATAAAAAGATCCGACAAGAAGAGATGTCTGGGAGAATCTCCAGAGGCATACAAAAGCGTGACTACAATGTTTTTAGTTTTCCCCGCATTACTAGCATCCCTATTAAAAAAATCATCCGAAGCACGGTACATATAATTACGAAGCGGAATCATCGCGAGGGCATGCCGCCTCATGTACAGAATTCGGAGTACACATCAATTATACAGAAACTTCCCGCTGCATCAATTCTCCTGTTTAGTTCAGGATTGGACGATGTATGTTGGAAGTGGAATTTTATATGAAACGAGAACATTTCACCCCCGGGCAAACGGGCGGGCAAACGGGCGGGGAAGCGAACGAGCGAGAGAAACGTGAAAGTGGCAGGAAATGTCGACTGGCAATAAGCGGAGTATGTAACATGTAGATTTGGGTAGTATTACTCTCCTCGGCGGGGCACAGGCAACACATGCACGGAGACACATAGAGACGCAGATAGAATCACTTTGATGTCGTAGAAAATGTTGAGCACTAACTTTGGCTTCTGCGTGATTTGAGCTTGCTGGCGGTCTTTCCCATTTTCCTGGGGGGCAGGCATGCCAGTGGTTCTTACGTTAGAGTGCAACGGGAGGTTGGAGGTTGAAGGTAGCGCGGCCTCGGACGATTCATAATGTGATTGCGAGTATCGAAACCGAGACGAGACGAGCCGACCCGAGCACAACGCACAACTGCATGCGCCCACCGAGCCACGACTGCTGCTACTCCTTTGCACTCCTGTCGGTTGCCGGCTGTCGGCTCTGGGCCCCAGACCCGTCCCGAACCGACCGCCCCGACCGCCCCGACCCTCAGACCCCCGCCAGCCACACCACACACCTATCCCTATCCCTCTTTCCCTTACCTTCCCTCTCTCACTCTCTCACTCTCTCACTCTCTCCTATCTTCATTCTCGCCGCTCGCCACTCGCTGCTTGCCGTTCACAACTTTGAGCACGGAAAATCGTCTAGAGAAGGAGAATGCGCCTCGAGTTCCCATGAGAGAGAGAGAGAAAGAGAGAGCGGGAGAGAAGCCGCGAGAGTGTCCGGACTCCGGACCGAACAACCATGCTGTCCACCAGAGACCGATCGCTCTCAGGCATCCATCCTCCAGTGCGACAAGGACAGCACCTAAACCAGATGCAAGAGGAACAAGGATACTTGAGGGAGTCGGAATGTGTCGCGCGGGATTTCCTGGGAAAAGTCGAAAGGTCTCTTTTTTGGAAGCATTACCCACTGGAACGATGCCCATGACACTGTCACCAGTACAATGCTTTTGGGAAACTGAATCCGTTACGTCATCCAACGCCATTGGGATTAAAAACAAGTTTACATTACTAATATGCGAACCGACTGCTAATATTTCAATAATATTTGAGACACAAAACGTGCTGCAGAGAGAAAGTTGATATGTTCCGGGAGATTTTACTGTACCTTCACCAAGCGAACAGCCTGCTGCAAAATCGAGGCTGCAATCGATCAACCATATGTTAAACATACGGGTTATCCGAAATTCAGATTAGCTCGGAAAGGTTCAAAGGTTGTATTATACCGTTACGAACCACAAGCAAAATCCCGGCAGATATCCGAGTGCCGCTTTAATGTAGCAGATATTCATCCGCAATATAACATTATCACCATTCTAAATAGCTAAACAGAAAATCTTGGGCAAGCCTTGGCATACATCAATGGCATCAGACTTACTTTCGTATCATGCACGTTATTACTGGAAAGGAACTTAATACTACTTAAATGTAGATTTCTTATTAAGCCTACGAGTAGTAGCTCGTCTGCTGCGACATGCTCGTATAATTACCATTTAAGAGTACAACGAATTTATATCATAAAAATACCGTACGTGACTTGTTGCCCAAATGATTGGTGAATGTACAGACATATATCACAAGTGAGGGGAACGTTATAGTATGTAGATTATATGGTCTTAAGAAATGAACGAAGACTATGCTGATGTAGCGAATCCCATTTTTTCGTATGAAAGCCATGCTTCCCGGCATTGTAGAATGGCAACATCCGTTTCGGGAGCGTTTAGGGACGAAAGGCAAGAGCGTGAAGAATCGGACAAAAAGTAGAATGCAGAAAAAGATCAGGAGCGCGCCAAGTGTTCCACACCCGTGTGCGGTTAGCACTTTAATCAGGAACTTGAATGCCCTTCTTAGCTCCGGATTAGTAGTTCAGAGCTACGAGCTCCTTCCATTGAGCTCCACTTGATGGCGAAACATTTCTCAAAGCGAATACTTTTTTCATTCGCTTTTTGAAACGAGTCCGCTAGATTTTTAGTCCTTCGTTTGTCAATTCATTCATTCTACCTACATACCTATATTCATAGTAGGAATAGATATCCAGCCAAGATTTTTTGGAAAATTCTAACGTCTGATAGGAGTAAATCATAGTTTCGTTCAATTTTCGCTGAATTTATGGATTGCTCTAAAAAAAAGGGATCTTTTAATTTCTATATTTCTCGTGGAATGTACCACACATGTAAAAAGCATTGTAAACAACGAATTGATGAAATATAAAATACGAAGCATCCCGAAAAAAGAGTGTGCTTATACATACCTGTTTGAAAATACTTGCTTATTTCTAGTTAATTTGATAAATAAATCCATAGAAATCTTTTAGGCCTCGTTTATTGGTGCGGTTTTGTTTGAGGATACATCGATCTTTACACCCGGCATGTCACCTATACAATGATTTCCTCAATTAAATCGGTTCACCGCATCTATACATCGTACATACAGAGAATAAATAGGTTTAAGTGCTTTATATACAACACGAAATACATTGTACAAGTCGGTAGAAGTTGTGCCCGTTGCTCGAGTGGGTCACTATTCTCTCCCCACTTTTCCCATCGAACTCCGAAGACCCAGTCGACTCTTACAAAAGATACAGTTTCCACATCTTGCTGCAGTATCCTATTTATTATGACACGGTTGCATGCGCGTCTCTCCAATAGCGAAGAATCTACCAAATATTCGTAATATAAAAATCACTATAATAAAGTCTTCGTTTCGATTGACTCGATCTTGGGCTGCAGCATAGGTGCAGATTGACTCCGGTTATGAGGCCCTACCCTCCACGCTCTCCACGCTCTCCAACACCCTCCACACCATTCAATCGAGGATTCAACATAATAAACAGAAAATTCCTTCACAAATCAATCATTCATTATCATTATTGGCCACTAGTTGACTTAATAACTTGTTTCTTTTTTCCAATATTGCCAATTTTAAATCAGCTTAAATCGTAATGTTTACATTCATATTTTTTATAAAAGAAGTATCGAAAAGCTTGTTCTTCATTCGTATTATAATATCTGTTAGCTTCAAGTGCTTGTTGTTTAAAATAACAAGCGAATATAAGAAAGAGATTAAAATAAAGTAATCGCAACAAAAAGAAGCGGATAAATTTATACGCAAATGGAAAACTGGTATTCCCGGACTTTCCTTTTAACTCGGCGTATAAGAAACTCAATTTTTCTAGAAAGATAACCAGTTCTTATATATACAAATACTTAGACATAGTTGTTAATTATATAATTTCACAAAATATAAATGCAACATCGGGGCGCTTTTTTGCATCAGAAGTACTGGATCAAAAAGACAGAGATATTTTATAGTGACGAGTCCATATTTGTATTCGCCATATATTATGTTGCATTCTTCGCGTGTATGAACATACAGCTCTTCACACATTCGTCCAGCCACCATGAGTTGACTAATCAACCCTGCACATTTATAATGTTTTGATGCAAAATTATTTCACGTGGTTCAATATATACTGTATTATCACTATTAAATGTATTTTTTGGATTGAAACCAAGTAGAATGCAAGAAATCTTTATGATTCGAAATAAATGGAAGAATGATATTGACTTTCAACTTTTTCCAAAACTATTTGCAACTATCCTAATACTAATTGCAAAATACCCTTCTTTCATTCAAAGTGGATTGAACCGGGCTTTTGTAATCATACAGAATACACAAATAATTTCTTTTGGACACATCAATAGGTTTCACGGAGCGGGTACTCAATATAATTTGTTATCGGCAAATTGATTCATCAGCGAAATACTGGAAGGTAATTGGAAATCGGTAAACCTTTTAAATGCTGCAGCTCATACAACTAAACCAACTTGGAATAACGTCATACACACTATAGTCTTACGGGATTTTGTCCATTTGCTAGTTTTCTATAAGTATTGTAACAATTGGAAAAGTTTTGCCGAATTACTCCTAAAGTATTAAGTTCTATTGACCATTAAAATTTATTAATTACCATCGAAAGAATATCACTAGTTAGTAAAGTTTAATGGTCATGAAATTCAGTATAGAAACCATTGATAGTAGTACATACATGTGTATACTAAATGCCACTGATATAATTTGTCCAAATTTATGATATTTTTAGGTTTTCCAAGGCATTCCTCTTGAGCCTCTCATTCGTTTTTCTCGAAACGATACATGTACTTTACTTGTTTCACATTTTCCAGCTTCCACGCAAAAATCGTTATCCATTTCTTTCAAAGAACATTTCAATGCGCATCCGGAGAACATTCACTCGGTACGTATAATATCTATACTTTTATGTAATGTTCAGCATGCGCTGAACTATTATCATCATCCAGCGATCCAGCATTATCCCTCTGCGTGGCGCGTGGCGAGTGGCTAATCTCAGAATGTGACAGTGAGCTCGGTGCAGTTTGTGCAACTAGGAGATTTAATTGAACGGTTGCGTATATGATTACATAAAAAGGTTGTGTCTTCGGTACAAAGAGTCTGGTAGAAGGTAACTGTATAAGTAAGTCATATCTCGCAGGTTCTCCTACAAAATTGCGAAAGGAATGTTGGTCGGCTGTCTATAGGAATCATGTTACGTGTCCGAGTAACGAATACCTATTTAAATACTCTCTCAATAAATTTTCCCAAAAGTTCATCAGAAGGAGGGAAATAATTAGTAATTGTGCTGATGGAGAAATCTCCTTCGAAAAACGAATTTTCTATGGACGATAGTACTTTCGGTCGGTAGAAAAATGATTTGGCATTATCAAGGGGTCTCTGCTGATCGAAGCCCTATCTATGCGTGTGCGTATCATCGTGAGATACGAGCGTAATACGTGTCATCTGTGGCGATTCATACAGGTTGATCCAAAAATAGTGAGTCGCGCGGCAACGGCTTAGAGGAAATTGGTTTTCTTCAATTTTTGTATTTTACATTTCATAGTCGCTTTTTTCTAGAGCAGGAGTGTACTTTCTAACAGTGAAGATGCATCATATTTATTTAATACTGTCAGTGGTGTGATAAAATAGTATTCGTTTGATATTTCAGTCCATCTAATCGTCTTTGCACGCGTTAAACTGTTCGAATGGATCTCTTGATAATCTCTTGATGGATCTCGAAATAAACCGATACAGCAGCACAAGATTTTTGGGTGAACCTATACGTACGTTTGAACCCTTTGAGCAGTCAGTTTTGGTAATACCGGTCAGCCATTTGGAGTAAGGTCTTTCGCATATTTACTCCGTTTTAAATAAGATTATAAGTAGGTTCCTCTGCTGTTTTGAGTATTACTTCTGCTAGTAATAACTAGTAATAATATAAAATGTTCTAGTTAGATGTTTCATTACTAAAAATACAGATGTAAGCTCGTAGGAGGTCTGCACCTATAGGAGGCCGGCTAAAGTAAGACGCGAATACGTACGTTCTTACCGCTGAAAGGGTTAACGGGCCATGTATGTAGTATGTTGGTTAGTTCGGCGCGAGGTATAAAAGGACACTATCTTGATAAGACAAGTTATAGGCAGGTACTGTATTATGTTTCACTTGGAAATTGATCGCCACCATTGGGAATGGCCGATCCAGTCATGCGCTCCACTCATGACAGCCTCACACCCAACATTTCTCCTTTCCTTCCCCGCCATCACTTTATCTGCCTTTCATTTTATCTGCATCGCATCGCGGTATCGTTACCGTTCTCGCTTCACTTTCCTTTCCTTTCCTTTCCTTTCCTTTCCTTTCCTTTCCTTTCCTTCGCTTCGCTTGGCTAATCTAACGTTACCACAACTTTCCCCTCTACAAGTTTTCATACTTGCTATTAAGTAAATTATCTATGGTATGGTGATGGTCAACACTCGATCAATCGAACATTTTTTTTCACACTAAACTTAGCGACACTGATCTTTCCACTTCCTTGCAATCGCATATTTCATCAATCCTGTTTGTTCATCATTCTACAAATATTTCTATAAATTTCATTGCTGCTGAGTATCTTTAAAATTATTAAAATCTCTCTATCTCTCTCTCTCTCTCTCTGTCTTTCTCTTGACCCACAGTAGACGCGTAAACGGTGGTTAATGCGTAATCGATCCAACAATTTTATATCGCTATGTTATTGTAGATAGTTTAATGAATTAATAACAGATTGATATAGTTATTGCCGTACCATAATGTATAAGTATCATACTGAATTATATGTATGTATATCATTATATGAGATTATTAATAGGAGTATATCACTCGAATTGGATCATTTATCTTGTTGATAATGATCAAAGTCAACTTATACTAGTGAAGAGGGAGGAGTGCCAACCTGTTAAGGTTAACATTGAAATCACCAGCTTTCATTTCATAGAAATCGATTGAATCTTTCTGAATTAAAAGAAGATTGTAATTGCAACTAAGGTGAAAATGTTCGAGTGCAAGGAAGTGAAGGCTCTCGGTCGATGTAGATGGAGATAGATGCAGCTCGAATATGATGAGGAAGTAGATAGATATAGGAATCTAAGTGGTTGAAGTACTGTGTGGAGGGTTCGTACGAATTGTTATGTCGCGATTCGCGATTCGCGAAAGAGGGCACGCGGCGAATCATGCCAGGTGCCAGGCTCCAGCTATAGTACTTTCATGTGTTTCGAGTCTCGAGTCCCTTGGGCGCCTTTTCCCGGGAAATCGCTAACTGTTAATCGGTAATTATCTAGCTACGCGTGCACATTGCAGATTGCACATGCACCGCACTGAAGATTAAAGAGAGCGACCCGGCTGGCAGGCAGGCAGGCATGCGGCGAGCGCTCCTTCTACCACCATCGCCTACTCTCGGTAACTCTCCTTTTCCCAATAGACTGCTTCTCAATCTGACAATGAGCTCTGAGGAATGGGACTTACTCTCTTATACGATCCCGTTAATAAATCACCTCACTCTTTAACACTCTCTGTTCGATAACTCTTACACCAATTGATCGCCAGTAATAACCTATCTCAGACTTACGTTTACATCGTACCAACCATATCGAGATTTTCATTATTTCTCGTTATATTGTTCCTGTTAATTAAGTACAGTTTCGGATACGAACAAGTTTAAATAAGACCCTACTTCCGACCTTTTTATTGGCAATTAGTCACATTCCAGTCAGTTCAGTCTTCTCACTGCCGTACAACACTGCAAACTGTATTGCCCAATCCAAATAAAAGGCAAGATCGCAATAATTTTTTGTCATTTTTGTCGATACAAATGTAACTATCATAAATTCAATCCTGCATAATGCGTAACTTACAGAAAGTATGAGGAGAATACCAGAAGTGATCGAGCGGCAATTGAAATTTCTCACTTAATTTCAAGACTTCGGATGACAGCACCTGTATCATAATCGGTTTAATTTACTCTCACATGTAGAGTACTTTTGGTTGGTTAAACAGTAAGGCTATTAGACTATTATACAAATGGACTATGGACTGGAAGGTGATCAATCTCATGATAATTGGGATGAAAGTAAAGAGGCATGAAAGTTAACGCCTTAGGAGAGGCAGTCGCCCGAACAAACGTGTAATATCACCGGCTTCACGCTGGCGCAAAAAGTCGAAGAAGTCTGATGGGAAATTTCATGTTTGAATCTCATCTTTTCTCGGACGAGTCCTTTTCTCCTAGCCTTTACAATTGGAACGATAAGCATTTGGACGGTGCGGAACTATTAGCATGGGTTAATAGAAATATAAAGCCTGGTTCTAGCCAAATTTCATTTCAGATTTTACATTGACAAAGTGCTGCTGGTAATACGAATTTGTATTCTTTACGAAGCTGCATTTAGGAGCGAATAACGCATAATTATGGCACATCTTATCGCGAAGAACGGCTTTCTGTTACTTGTTTCGTCCCGCACTGTAATTAGAAGGTGAAGATAAAGTCTACCACCGGCCAAAGGATGTCGATTCCAACAAAATATGATTATCGTTGATGAAATTTAGGCTAGATAAATATCAGGCCCGAAATGCGTCGATAAAGCATTTGAGGTGAAATGCTTGGAATGGCATGTATCGGCAGAAGGAAGTCATAATGGAAAGTTGACATTTATTCATAAATTGTGCGACATTAATTTCTATTGGGGTATAGGTTTCCTTTTGATGAGATGAAATCCTGCAGCTCCCTTCGTTGAGATATTGACTCCGACGTTAGTTTCAAGTAATAAACTATATAGTACAAAATAGTTGTCGTAGCTGTCTCTTCTTTGAACCATTAGAAATTGGAATAGCCCATTCCCCGTCTCGCAAGTACACGCATGGTGATCGAAGCACATACATATATCATATGTCTCTTGTCCGCTCAAGCAGAACTACGTCCTAGTAGCACATGAAACATTCATATAGACTAACCATACAATAGGTTACAGCTATTTTGTCCAAGGTGACCGTACGGTTTTTCGAATATCTCTCAATGAAATTAAATGAAGTAGAACCTGTTCCATCATAGAACTGCCAATGAATCAATAGAAAAAGACTGTCTAAACTTTATTAGGACTTTTGGATTTGTGCAATGGTCCATAGCAAATTAGTAGAGAACATTCGATCGGGTGTAAGGTGCCGTGTCGTGTTCAAATCTTCCTTGCGGAATTTCAGTATTTAAAAACCGTTAGGCCAGCTGTCGAAAAGTTCGAAGTAGAACTTGGCCAGTTCTTAAGTAAACTTCATTAAATCATCGTTTGGCAATGCGATACCATTTCGCTTGGCAACAGAAAATCGAGAAATATGTGGCGCCTTCATCTCTAGTGTCATATCATCCTAAAACATCAAATAAGCGCAATGTCGCATTTTTTTCGTCGCATTGACTAAAAAAACATGAGGGAACAAGTTCCGTTATTTCTGTAGCCAAGAGATTTAAAGAAATTCACTCGTTTGTCGTCAGTCTTTTAGTAGATTGACATGTTAACAATGACAAAAGCCTCGATCCAGATTTCAGATAGTCGAGAAACATAATGTCGTATACTAATCCGCGCGTTGCATTTTCTTTAAATATGATCGACCAACTGGTTTGATATGGCTTTATAGGGCCGATTACGAAAAGAGCTGGAATTTCCATGAAGAGTATAAGGTCTTATAAGGCATAATTTATTATTTCCTTTGTTTTCCTTGTGCGACTCTTTTTATAGAACGCAAAGTGTCAAGAGCTCGAAAGCATTGAAGGTTGTAAAGGTTGTAGTACGACATTATGCTTAAAGACTAAACAGCCACTGTCGCTTCACAAAATATACACACAGATATACAGCCGGTCATAATTACGCGATGACTTTAGGGTAATAAATATTCCTTGCTCGACTATAATTGCTCGTTGATGGACCAAGTGATCCCGACATAATCTCTAATCTCAAGAAGTTGCAAATCGTAGGCGAATTCCTCGACACTCACGGTATTCACGATTATCGAAAATAATCTTCTTTAAGTCATCATTAAGTCCACGTTAATTAAGCTCTTAGGCGAGCCCGTCAAAGAACATTGAACAGTATCACACATATTACATCGAATGCTGCAATGCTACTTCAATTTCAATGACCCGAACGTCTTTGATTTGTTCGAGCCCTTAAACCGTTGTAGTCTTCACTTTGGTAATACCTTCTTGTGATTTTTTAAGCGGCAGATTTTACTCTTCGAAACTAAATAATTATTAAAGAATCGCTTCTTTGCTTTGGACTTATGTTGTTTGCATGAAGTCGATCAAAAGAATTGGTACGACTGTTGCAGAAGAGATCTGTTATGGAATAGTGAAAATTGGAAATGGTTTTGTTAAGAAGTTGGCAGAATAAAATTTCATGATATCCAATGATCAGCGCATTAATTGACAAGAAGGTATTGGCCCGTCCCGATCTAGATTTCGATCTTTGACGCAGAAAGACCGCCAGGTTTGGATGAACGCATCTCCGGGATTTGGAAGATACTGTGTTTGAGAAAGCCTTCCTGCCGGCTTGCTGGCAGCTTACTGGCAGCTTACTGGCGGCTTGCTGGCGGCTTGCTGGCGGCTTGGTGCGATGCTGGTGGCACAAGACGCGACCAATGTTCCAGCATCAGTTAGTAGCTGGTAGGGTGGGTTAGGCGCGATAAATGTCTCGGTCGGTTCCTCCAGTGGCTCGGCGCTTCGATTTATAAGAGTACACATCCGGAGCCATGCATCACTTCGGAGATGAACATCGGGGTGCCGGCGCCCAGGCCACCGTCAGTCTTCTGATGCTCGTTCTTCTCGTACTCGCAATCGAAATAGTGGCTCTAATACGCACGTAATGTTCCCTATTACTCTTTACGGCCGGACCGAGGAAGGAACTTTTATGGGGGGAGAAGGACATTTCTACCGAACAGAGCCTTGCAATCTGCTTCGTAAGCAATAGCTTCTAAGAAACAGGCAAGATGCGCTCCACCATTTCCCCGGCTATACTGCCTCACCCCAACATACACCCACAATTTTTACTACTTACAATCTCTCTCTAACACTATTCCAAACAATTTCTCCTATTACCCTAATACAGAAATGATTCTAATGCCCGCATATATTAATTTGAATTATTTACATTAATGAGAAAGTCTCCAATTCATTTGGTACTCATTAATCTACTGAACGCCTCTACATATACATAGAGTATATACATAGAGGTATACCTAAGTCACCCTGTATAACTCTCTCATTTTTGCCGCGCTTATCCCTTCGATTTGTCTAATAGACGTTATCCGCCAAGATCGAATGTGAGAATTATCTCTGATTGATGTATTACTTGGATGGTGTCGCCTGTCAGTCTAAGCTTTTGATTGTTAATTTTGTAGTGAGAATAAAACAGTACCTGGCAATCGAGACACCTGCAGTGATCGCTCATCTTGCAAGTGATGCCCCACTGTTTGGCCATTGCTCTGTAGAACTCTTTACTAGACTTGTGGAGAATCTCTGGACCCTTTGCTGGCGTCCTCTGGTCGTTAGCAGGTCCAGTCCCATTCGCACCTCTTTTTTCCACCCAACTTGTCTCCTGCCGCTCCTGCCGCTCCTCCGTCTGCTCACTCTCTTGCTTTTGTGCCACGGCCTCCTGCTCCAATCGTGTCTGATTTACAATGCACTCTATTAACTTCTAGAATTCTTACAGAACCGATCTCTTTCTCACTCTCTAAACTATTTACCTCGTTATCAAGGTCGACCACTACAAACGGGACTGTTACATTAATTTCTTAATCAGATATAAAGCGATATTATCGTCTAACATTCGATTCCTAGCTCTGATTCTAAGAATTTCAGATCATTCCAATTGATTTCTTGGCCCGCTGTTTCACTAATATTACTTTACGTAAGAATTTATTTCAATTTCTGTTACTGTAACATGAAGAAAACTCACCTACACTAACCAATGTCTGGCCGATGGAGTTCAATAAAGGCACCTGATATTTGACTGGCAATACGAGATACATCTAAATTCAAAATCTAAATTCAACATCTCTAGGATTTCTGAAAGGAAGATAGTCTTCTGTCCTACCATTGGCTCAATCCCTTAATCCGAGAATTCAAGATGCTGGGGGGCACACTTGGTTAATTTCATCCATATTCAATTAGTATGTAATAAAGGCAGACTGTTGTAGAATAGGTTTGTGTCTCTGTCAGAAGGAAATTCAATTGAAAGGTGCCTTAAAATTCCATTCACCGAGGCAATTGGTAGGTAAGAAGAGAAAGCAATAAATCGATCAATCCGCGAACAGGATTTCTTATCTCGGGGGAAAGATAGGCATCTAACTGCAAGTCAGGTACGACCTTGTCGAAGGTCGATGCATTAACCCTCTACTTCTAGAGATCGTGTTCCGCAATTTTCGAATAATTCCAAGAAGCGAAATGTGAAAGCTAGTCCGGCCCACGATGAGAGCTCAGCGACGGTAAAGCAAGTAAGTTTTCTTTCAGAATATAAAGGTTCTGTATATTTCGGCTGGTTTCTTTAGCGGTTATTCTAATAACTTGGATGAGGGAAAGGTTAATGACGATTAGCGAGGGCGAAGGTCGATTGGTACTTTCGAGTGGGTTTTTATCAGAAAAAGAGGAGAAATGTTGAAGAAGTGGTTGCTTGCTCGACGCATCTCACCTGCTCGAGAACGTGTTCATAGGAAGGTGGAGGAGAACTGGGGATCATAGCTTCTTTCTGCATGATGAGACCGGCCGCGACATCGACCGCCTCCGACTCGCCGGTTAATTGCAATTGATTAATTTGCCGGTGCCGAGTGGCATCTTCTTCTCCGTCCGAGTCTTGCGCATCCTCCTCCATCTGATTCAGAATTTCCTGCTCCTTCTCCCGGTCTTTCTCCTTGTCGCGCGCTTTCTCCCGATCCTTCTCCTCGTTACTGCGGGACTTGGACATCTTAGAGAACGGGAACTTGAATGGCGCCAGCTTGATAATCTTTCACCTCCTGGGGCTTTCGGATTCCCTGCACCACTGAATATCGCCAGGGACTAATTAAAACCTTTCGAGACTCTTTTACTGCTACTCGAACAGATCAATTTCTCAAGTTATACATCCTCCAATACATGACCATTAACAGTTCAGAATTTTCTCTTCTAAACAGAGTTCCTCTTCGTTCACACTTCGCTACACCGGAAAGGCTAACTTTTTCTATAGCTTTATAAACAGCTATATACCTGCTCATTCAAACAATTGCAATCTAGTAGTACATATACATATTAGAGCTAGCGGCATGGAGTGACAGAATTCTTCATGTATTTCTTTTTTATCATAATGGGATCATTGTAAATAATAAAAATGTGGTAGTTAGTTAAACTTCGTAGCAATAAATGTACTAAATAGTCCAGCACTTAATGCAGTGCCCATTATAAATCATTCAAGAACGCCGAAACTCCCACGCATATAATAGTCGAATTATGCTTACCCAGGTATTATAATATTGTTTTTTAAATATTTATATTTTGCTACTTTGCACAAACATGTTTATTAACATTATATTCTCGCACGATAGAATACTGCGTTACATGCAGTTTGCTTCGTGTTTGAATTTGGATTATATTGCACGTTATTAACGTACACAATGAGGAATTAAAATTACTTGCCGGTTATCGAAGTATACATCTTTACTTGTTATAGGATTAACGTCATAATTGATTTTAGTAATAAGTGTTAAATTAGTAGAAATATAATATAATTAAATGATATAAGGTATCAAGAAAGAGAAGGGACTGTACACAGGACAGTTCGAAAATTAGGGTGACAATAATCACTTATGAATTCACCGAGTGTGCTCGCCAAGCGCGAAATTGTCGTCTCCGAATGAAAAAATCAAAACGTTTTTCTCCTAAAGAAAATATGCTGTGAAAACTCGGAATTCTTCATTAAGAGGAAACTGGATACTTACTCCGTTCTACGAGGTCAGACAAATGTGAAGAATAAGTGGGCGTGAGCATTGTTGAAATGGAGGTCGGGAATTCAAGCCGATCCATGTAAAAGCATTTCAGCGAATACCGTTCAAGTAGACATGTCGTTCAAGCGCAGTGCAGTTTGAGCGAAAAGTTTCACGATATGTATTCGTATCATCATCCTCTTATCGTGCAGTGACCGCTTGGTGATAGCTCCACTGGCTCGTGCACACTTATTATCCACGAACATCCATCCGCTAAAGCATTCCGCAAACTTAAAAAACTGCAAAAGACTGATCCTCTCCGATAACTATCCCCATTCGTCGCATTCAAATCTTTCCGGTATCTCATTCATTGTCAGCGCAACTACTTATATACAATATCAAATCGAAGAAAAGTATTCCGCTAGTTTGAAGAATAACGTACATTTTGAGATTCAGTAACAAAAGTTCTCTGGATCCACAGGTTTAAGAAACAATTGAACTGTCTGAACATGGTAAATTACTAAAACAGACCGTATAGAAACAAATCGCATAGTAATTAACTGACAAATATTAAAAAGAGGAGTTGCATTACGAATATGAAATAGGAAAAATAGGACGAAAACATAAGTTGGTACATAAGTGCAGTAGATCGAGTTAAGTTAAACTGCTATTTAGTTTTGATCTAGGAGAGATATTTAGAATGGTAGAGGGCAGGGCAGGGCAGGGCAGGGCAGGGCAGGACAGGACAGGGCAGGATAAAAGATGAAGAGGAAGGAGTGAGGAGAAATGGGTGAGGATAGAGGTGAATCGGAGCTGCCGATAAAGGCCGCCGAATCTTGGAAATGAAACTGGCTCCGTCAACAGCTATAGCAACGGTGACAGTGTAATCTAGCGCCTTCAGCTGCGCCTAGGTAGTTTGCACAGCTGTCTCCTGATTTTCTCTCTCATAACTTACGAACAGCGCCCCCCACATTTCGCAACGTTTTACCATCCAATCTCTTATCTACCGGATCCCTTCGCTCTTGCTCTCGCTCTTGCTCTCGCTCTTGCTCTCGCTCTTGCTCTCGCTCTCACTCTTCCTCCCGGGCTACATCATACTTTATATTAATTAAACACTGAGAAATCTTACCAGTCAATTCTCATCTCTCATTTGCACTTTACGTTCCTCCACGTACCAACCCAAATGCAAATCCCTTTGTGATTAAAATGATTTCATGTCCCTTACTAGTGCAGGAATTTTAGTATCGCAAATATTGTAGCTAAATTATATTGGTGAAGTACGTGTTCCCGGAACAAGGGATTTAAACATTTTCAGCAAAGCGTAGTGAAGGAGTGAAATATCGACTGGTTCGGCAACGAAGGTGTTAAAGGGGATAAAACTAGAGGAGTCCATTGTATATTCTATCCGAATCGACAGTTCCATTAAAAAACTCGCAATGTGTCTATCGTTGCAACAGCGCAGAGGATAATATTTTGCAAGTCGATTAATAATTGATTATCCTGACAACGAAAAGAAAAATTTGAATGGCCGTTAAATACGATAAATGACAACAGCTAACGAATACTACTAATAGTACTATTGTTGTTGTAGTTACGAAGGACCATAACAGTTTGAATAGTTGTAGATATGCGAGTAATCTCGGTTGATAGAAGTCTATCCATCGCGAGAAGCTTTCTTTCCAAAATGTATCAGTCACTTTTCAGGAATATGTTGGATATTGCTAGGAGGGCGGGTCTCTTAATCCAGAGGAATGATTAATCATAGTCGACTACGGTCCGAGAAGGGACCATTTATATTTCCGGCCTTAAGCTAGCCGGGCCAAATTTTTCCTTGAACACTCTCAGGATCGGAAGAAGCGTAGGTAGATTTCGTTGTTAAATTCCGAGCATGAAATAACAACCTTGTTTTACATGGAGTGTAGAATTTCGGGGCGAATGGAGACGAGCTCCTAAATATATGTATGTGTATAGTACGTAGCTGAGCTTGTTTTCTCATAATTATTCGAGTAAATTCTTTCGGACCAAAGCTCTGTGCAATATGACTGGCGAGCAGTCGAATGAAATGTAAGCACAATTCTGGCTAAATGAAATTTTGGAAAATAGGTTGCGTCGCTTTAAATCGAGGAATCGTTACTCGTGTTACGAGCCGAGGTCACGAGTCGGCGTAGCTCTAAATTATTGCTTAAATTTGAAATTCACCTTCGTCACCAATTCGTTACGAGCTGGGATCAATGATTGGAAAACTAGGTTGATTCAGGTCTGTATGATTTATCAACCCAGTGTTCTCGGAGATTCGAGACCGGCTAGCAGTACTGAAAGTAATGTACGTAGCCCCTCTGCTCAAAGTAAAGTATATTTAGGGTTTATTGCTACCCCGAAATAAAGTATAGTCGATTTTCCGATGTATGAAATTTGGTTGGCACGCCATGGCGTACATTGAGCGGCTAAGGTTAGGTTACCAAGTCTTAGATGCTATATTCCTTTCGCAATTATATTTTTACCGTCAGACAAACGTAATTGGAAATAGGTATGCCTTTGAAATAAATTGAACTTGTTACTCCCCTTTAAATATACACATTCAAAATGGTCAGATATATTCTCCAAACAAATGATTATTTTGTATGTATATACCGGCGCTTCTAATTGTAAGATTTGCAGGATTTATATAGCCCGGAAGGCCAAAAAAAGTCACGCCACTTTCATTACATACATATGGGTTGACTATGTGCGAGTATAGGAATTTTGTGGGTGCACGCTGCTTGATAGGCTCTCCCATACTACAGGTCAAGATTTTAACGAGACAACGAAGGCTAAGTTAGTCCGAGTCCGGTTTCAGGATCGAAGAGTACGCACGAAAAATACGTGGTAATGTTCTAATGGAATAAAATAATTGTCTTTACACTTAAGTTATGGAGAAAAGTAGTCCGACTACAGGAGTGGATATACCACTCGACGGTAGCTCGCTAATTAAAACTTAGAACTCTAAGTATAACTAGTTTTTAATTGTAAAAAAGAAAAAACCTCTGGCCATGAGTGGATCAAGCTGATAAGTCTCACATGACATGCTAACGATTCCAAGATCTCCTCGCTTTTCAAAATACTAATGGGAATTGATGTTAACAGTGTTGTAGATGCAGATATGAACTGGAGTGCATTTGTCAGTAGTGATTCTAGCTATTGTATAGTTAGTTACCGTTACCTTCTATGTATAATTCTGTCACCGAGGCCCATTGTATGAATGAAGAAAGAGATGGTCATAAACGATCAATATGTAAAGCGGAAAATGACTAAACAAGATCGAGAATGAAATTACTAATATCGCAGGAGTCTATTGTCGAGATGGAGTCTGGTTCCGCATCCGCATTCAGTCGTTCCTTATTCAAGCATGATTCTCCTCTTAACAGTCCGGTAATCTGCCAATATATTTGGTAAGCGAACCCCTTCTTATACACAATGGGAGCCTCCAGATGGAACAGGCCGGTTCTGCTTCTGCGTAAGCTACGCAGCGTAACAATACTATAGCTTAGAGGAAACTTCTTTTCCGCAGAGCAAATAACCCATTCTCGTTGCAGCTTCATCGAATTTCCCGAAAGAGAACTCGAGCAATGGCTGAACGAAGAGGGGAAAAGTGTAGTAGAGGTTGCGTTATCGAAGGGAGAAGGATACCACTCTTTCCACAAGTAGTAGTGTTCAATTAAGCAAGAAGCAGGGCGGAGTCGGATCAGGTCTACTCCAAATGCAGAGAAGTGACGAGAGTCCTTCGACTATTGATTTTACCTTCATCTCTGAATAAGAAAAACAGTCACGCCGAATTCCCATTGCCGGTTCTCCAAGACAATTACGAAGCTAACTTTTGCCTTATTTTTATTCACAAAAGTCAAAAGTAATATGCTAATTCTGGTAGGAAGTAAAACAATTTTACGGTAGGGAAGGTCGAAAGTAGCTTTAAAAACTTTTCAGAAGGAAATAGTAGTTTTACAAGTTAAGTTTTAGATATTCAATTAGCATATATACCACCATAGGACAGAAAGTTTATCTTTACGATTCAATACTTGAATGTTTCAGTGTTTTAAAGCCCACCTTTTACTTGACACAGCTGAGGAATGTCTCTATTGAAATCTGAATTCTCAACATTCAATAAATCATTTGGAATAAAAGACAACATTTGTAAATCTATACAAAAATGAAATATGGAAAACTCAAACGTTTTGACAAATTTGGACAGCTCGGATTTACAAAGAAATTGTATAACAAAGGTTTAACAAATGTTGTTTGTTGTATAACAAATTTACAACTTGATTACATAAGATAAGAATTAATTTTTTAAAAAGAGTTCGCAGAAACAATCGATCATAATTGCCAATATTGTATGTGCGTGATCTAATTTAAACTTTCATAATTAATTTTAGTTTGTTCATAACGTTGGCACTTGGTTTGTCGTCATAGTACAATAGAAGGCAGTAAATGCATATTGTAGGACGCTATTGTAAAACTTTTATAATTATGAATTATGAATTTCCTGTTGATTGAAAGGCATGTCATGGAAGGGTATCGTCAACTCTATTACTCTATTACTCTATCGGCGTATGAATTGCGGAGAAGAAATTCAGAAGGTGAAGTTTGTGGTATAGAGGGACTATTGCTGGCAAATTGACTTTCGGAAGGGAAAGTAGGGCTTGCGGTTTCGATCGGAGATACTGGCAGCTCGAATTCGGTCTGACTGGTAATCCTATACCACGCCACAGAACAAACTTTCCACTCTTCTCCGCGATCATCGGCTACTGCTGCGCTCTTCTCACCTTAGCAACAGATACCTCTACACCACCGCATTCTCTTCTAATGATTTCTAACTGCCAAACCATTTCTAATGCAGACATTAGCTTTACTATTCGCAAGCTTTTACTCCATCATTAATAACATTAGTTCTTAATGTGCTCCACTAAGAACAAAACTCTTTCTTCCCAATATTCTACGCCTTAATTTGATTATTTCACAGTAAAAGACTATCAAGTATTGTACGTCCGTTCTGCAGTTAATTTAGATTTTAACGTAAGAGACAAAAATTAGTGTCATTTTATTAAATTCGTACTTCAGTAACTGCTCTGTAAGAACTCTCTTTTATAATAAGGTCCATCAACAAAACCGGCAATGTGTTTTTATTTAAGCCGAGATTAATCTGCGTTTAAAACCCTACTTCGTGTGTAATTACCACTTTTATTTTTTAATCCCAAATTATTTTCAACAGTCCTGTAATAATTCTGTATAATGTTACTATTTTGAAGCTCAATTTCACTTCCAGTTTCATTTCTTACTCCTCAATATTACGCCGCAGATACATATTTTCTACGTAATGCTGTAGAAATGATTGAGTTCAGAGTATTTGGTTATTATAACAAGAAGCGTTGTCAATACGAACTTGGTAGAGTGGTAAAAAAGTTATCCTTTTACGTAGCTCTCCGCTGGCTCTACTTGTGTGATATAGGAAAATAAGTAGTGTTTCAAGGTGGGAAGAATAGTGGCCGTCGAAGGATACATTCAAGCGGATAGTTCGCCCTACATTTTTAACACGCGCGTACATTTTGTTGATGTTATGAACTTCGATTTAATCCATTTGAATAAATTCAACTTGACTTCGTAGAACTAGGAAATGTAAAAACTGTGAGGAAATATTCGAGATAAAATGGAAGCAAGTGAAGCTGAAAGAGCAGAAACTGGACTATCTTGCATAAACTGTGCAGCACTGATCGATATCGCAACCCTGTGGAAAGCAAAGCGTGTACGAATTCGCAGTAGCTCAACCTTGGAATTGTTTCCACTGTTCTTTACATCTATTTGAATCTAAGGCGAATCTTCTACCAATTTGGGTATCCTACTCATGATTGTTGCATTCTCTATACAGTAAGGATACTTGCACACTGCTAGATACTTTTGATCTGTGTATCTGCTTACAATCTGCCTATTTAAAGATCACTTAGAAAGATTTACCTGCGTATATGCGTATATCTATAACAATTCTCCACAATAGAGAAATGTAATGTTATACTAACTACTTTGACTAACTTTAATTCTCAAGTTTAGCCATATAGACATTTGTATAACTAGTAACGACATACGAGTTAAAGTAAACAATCTTTTTCTACCGTCAATTGTAGTGCATAAGTATAACGCAAATAAAGTTGAAGTAACTTTACAAAGCTTGATATGTCTAAGTAACTCACGAAGAAGGTTTGATTAGATATTAGTAAAGCCAGCAAGTATGAAGACGATGGTAGTAGATGGAAACGACTCACGAGGAGAATTGAGGAGGAGTTTGGCCAAAACTGTGGGCTTCCTTCGGTTTTCGGAATTGGGTTCGGGTTCGGATTGGGGTAAGCCGTGTCTCCTGTTGGACTGGCGTGTCTGGCAGTTGACAGCCGGTAGACGTCAGACGGCAGGGCAGACAGTAGACGGCAGAGAGGAGAATTGTCGGAGGAAGTGGAAGCTCCGAGCTCCGAGATCCGCGCCACGGCAGGGAAAGAAAGGGGAGAAGCGAGAGTAGTTAAGAGGGTGAGAGACGCGGGGGCCGGGGGACTAGTCCGTATGGGAGACTGCGATGTTCTGGCAACGTCGGAAAAGCGTTTATGTGAGGGTGGAAATGCACTGAGACGATGATGCAAGATTCAACGATTGAAGGAGCCGCGCGCGCTGAGTGTGTTTACATTAGGCAGAAGGAGAGTGACTCACGCACCCTTCCCGCCCTTCTCTCCATCAATCTGCGTCGTGTGACGCGTCCTCCATACCCTTACCTTACACCTACAATCTACGAACTATACCTACAACCGCCTAGATTTACCTTTTCCCAATTCATTACCTTCTAGTTCTATCTTCTCTCTCAAATCATCGGAATGTCATATGCAGCCAAGCAGATTATCCAACAAACGAATTATCAAAACTGGAGTTAAAGGAATAAGTATCTAATTTCCGATACATTATTTCCCAAAAATTAAATCATTATCCATTTTTATCTACACCCTAATTTTCTCTACTAGTAAACTTCTAACTTAAAATCTTGAAAACTTTCAAAAATGTACAATGAAAATCTTGAGTACCATATTGACTGACGCAAAATACCAATGTATTGTTCCAAAGCACTTGATTTCGTAGAGCAACCGACAATTCCACTACTTATGAATCATACATTAGGAGTAACTAATAATAACTTATTGCTCTTGCGATGATAAATATTTCCCGGCTCGATAAGTAAGCAAAGATATGTAAACAATTGGGATTGAACGTCATGAGGCAGTGTGTCTGAATACGCAGGAGGGTGTAGGTTCACCTAACTTGGATACTGCGTTCCACCCCTCTAAAGAGGAACGAGACACGGGCAGACTGAAGATCCCCGAGAACGAGAAGGATGCAGAGGATGCATGAGACAGAGTGAGAGAGGGAGAGAGAGTGTGTGTGTGTGTGGGTGCGTGCGAAAGTGAGTGAAAGAGAGGGAGGGTGAGGGAGGGTGAGGGAGAGTGATGGAGGGTGGGGTGTGGGGGGTTGTTGGAGTTGGAGATTGCGTTAAATAGGAACAACCTGTCAGGCCACCCACAGCTACATCCACACCCACATATATCATCTAGACACAACGTTCCAGTATCGTTTTATTGATCGTCGATGCCCGAATAAATGCATACGCTCGCAAAACACCCATACGCTTCTCGAGCCTCGAGACAGCATTCTTTTCAGCTCCCACCACTGCCGCTTAACACTCTACGCGAGCTTTTCCCAACAAGAGAATGAGAGTAAATGAACCAGTCTTCACTTACGTGATTCCTCTCGTGACTGAGCTCTTTGGCGAGATGCGCGGGTAGAAGAGATGTGGTCAAGTTCGACGAGACTGGCACAGACTGTCAGGGTGCGTCGGCCATGTTCTCTGATGTTGAGCCGCCCTCTGGCAAGCTCTGCCTGAACTTCCGATACCCCTTACTCTCACCCTCACCCTCAACCAACCCTCTCCTTTCCTCGCCGTTCTCACTCCCACTTCCAGTCGTCACCTACCATCCACCCTCCACCCTCCACCCTCCACCCTCCACCCTCCACCCTCCACCCTCCACCCTCCACCCTCCACCCACCATCCTCCATCCTCCAACATCTAGTCGCCCCTCTAGATAGTAGTGGCATCCGTGGCATCGCTTTCTTCACGATAACGTGCAAGATGCACCCCACTAGAGCAAGGTGGATCACCACTTACTACAATTTATGTCCTTTTTTTTATAGTCTACTGCCTTGTTTACGGTACCTTTTTCCTTAGTCGAAATAAGAAAATGAATAGCATATCTATTGCATTCCCTGTAATGTAGAGAGGTAATATAGGTAATAATTAATAATATAGGTAGTGAAACACTTTTTTGGGATAAATTAAATCTGAAGGAAGGAAAATATCCTCGAGGGACTACTGCGATTCTAATAAGAGGAGGGTAGGATAAATCTAATAAATGTCCGATATTCCACCCACAGCCAAGGCGGAAAACACCCCCGCGTTTGCCAAGACTAGTCTACGCTTATGTGCAAAATCCTACCAGCTGAAGCTTACCATTATTACTATTTATTAATTCAGTTCACATGAATAATCATGGAATTAAGTGTAATAACCCATTGTCTATGTGGTAGAGTTGGCTGCCAGTCTGCAGTTTGCAACAGAGTGTATGTAATGCAGCGGCAGACAAAAAGCACAATCGTTTTAATTTAAATGCGCATTCATTAACAGAACTGTAGCACTCGAACACGAACCGCGGCATAAAATAGTAGACAATTAACAAAGGAAATCAAGTGCCGTGACAGAATGTTTGGAAAAAGGAAGTAATAGTTCATAGACAGAGACAATTCAGCGACAGGCCGCAAGACATAGTGGCCTTTCCTAGTGAAACGATTAAAGACTGTTTAAATATCCTTCTATTCTATTATATCTATTTACGTTAAATAAATAATAAAAATAAATATCATTTGTACAATATTTGGATTGAATCGTTTAACCTAGGTAATGTAAAAACATGGTTCTTGGGTCATTTGTTCATTTAGAGCCAGTGAAAGGTAGCAAATTTTCATTATCGCAAAATAGTTTAAGCGGAAGCTGCTTTAGAAGTCACAATATCAAGACGGGAGAGGTATTTCTTGGTCACAAGTTCGCTAGTAGTTTTCAAACAGAATCGAAAAAAGGCCTTTGATCCGCATGGTAACTTCAGTTTCCTTGAAAAGGCCATAAAAGATCGCGAGAGATACAAAGGCGGTGGACAAGAATCAGAAAGACTCGAACTTTCAACCAGTTCAATTAAGAGATCCATTGTACTCACTTGCTTGATTCTTGTCTCCTTTCTCTGCTGGCCGGTTACTTTCAAGTTGCGTATTCTGCTCTGACAGAGACACCAACAAAACTTTCTCCTGATTTTTCCATTGCATTGTTTTCCTCTACAATCTCGACTTCAATATCATTGAATATTATTGATTTCTCGTACTTTTCGTATGCATGCGTCACACGAAACGTGTTAAATATCTCTGGGGTGATCATTGAAAAGTTTGAGTAATATTTGGTGAGTGTTACAAATTAAAAGACAGGTTAGATAGTTTTAACTGCATTGTGTGTTGTCTTTCGCATTATTTGATCTCGTCAAGAAAGTAAAGGAGTAAAAGTTTGCAGTAAACATTAGTTTAATTTCGTTGATGACGGGATGCAGTCACAAGGCGAAATGAATTGCAACTAATAATTAAGAATATGGAAACTTAGGAGTGATAGCTTGTATCGTACTGCGTATGCACCAAAATTATGTGATCGTAGTTCATTTTTTATTAGAGTATCCCTTGTTGAGTTTCTATGGGATGTCGACAACAAAGTAAAGTAATCTATTAAAGATCAGCATATTAGGCGATCGGGCGAAAATAGTTTCGGTTTAGGGAGGGATAAATTCCTGCCCAGTAGAAAGAGTAGAAAAGGATCCTCTCGTCCTGCACTGATTACACTTGGACACTGCCCACAAATCGTCTTAAAGCCTAAAAAGAGTGTAGACTGTGCCATACCCCTTTCTATTAAAGATATGCCGTATCAAGAGCAAACTTGGCAAGCAGGTTAAACAGTTTTTAAGACGATTCACGATTGGATTAGAGAAATTAAATTTTAACCGGGTATACATATCATTGCTGCGTTTCTTTCCTGCTGTTTTAGGTGTTAATGTCTTATTAAGATATTCTGTTGTTCCATAAATACTGTAGGTCATGTTTCAGAGACTTCTCTGGAAATTACATTTTGTATTTCTTTTCATTTTAAGTCATAATTGTGATATTCCCACGTGGCAAGAAGTACAATGTAAACCCAGCGATGGATAAACATGTGCAAGCGAAGAAGTTTGTTCTTCCTTACGCCAGTGCACATGAGGGCGAATTCGTGACCAATTTACTGGGTGAAATAGCCATCGCTGGTGAAGCCCATATTATAGGGGTAATAGAAATTAAAAATGTTTTGTTAATACTTTACTAACCAATGGAACTTCAACCGAATGTTTAGAAGAAGGGAACGCTTTAGGCATATGATTCGCTTAGCATTCCCTTGAAATGAGTAGAAAACGCTCCACTAAACAAAAATTTGACCTTATATTTGAAGATCAAGGACAATCTTGCGGCAACTTTTTTTAATGGATCCCCCCTGATTCGAGGGTGACCTTATGCAGGTCATGACATATAATTTTTTTAGACTCTGTACATTCCGTTAGTCCACGAGTACTGTTGGTTATGTTCCGAATGCAATTATGACTTAAAACAAAAAGAAACTGTTGCTTGACTCTTACCTGCTGCACATATGTTATATATTTTCCTGAACTTTTCTGAATTATTGTTATTGTAATTGGAAAAAAGAGGAATCAGGATGCAACAGGTGTAGAATGTAATTTGGGGGAGTGAAAGATATAAGGGCTGGCGCAGGGAGCATTAGTGAGGAGCGATATAAAGATTTTCGGGAGCCAGAGATACTTTTGCAGCATTAGGTGTCCCTTGCACTTTGGCGTGCGGAAGCACTCGATCTACCCTCGAAGGATCCATCATCGAAGCATTCGATCGGAAAAAGACTCCCGTCTGTGAGGGTTCCAATCTCATAACTCCCTGTCAAACACTTACACCTATCACTCTTCTCGTCTCCACGCGTCTTCCGCCGTCCGCTATCCGCTATCCGCCTTCCGCTTTCCATCTTCCGTCTCCTGCAACTTGAATCGTAAGTAAGTGCTTCTACTATCGAGTTTCACAAACTCAATCTGATATTGCTCCCGGTAAAATCATCCTCGACTAGAAAAACACCACACGCACCAATAACTCAATAAAAACACACATTTACTTGGTTAGATTCAGTAACAGCATGTCGCACTCACTCATTTACAAACCCACTCAGTTAGCGTGAGTCTTTCTCTCTTAATCTTTTCACTACTAAGAGGATATTTAGATCTGGTGAAATCGATTTTAGTTTTTAAAAAATTCATTGCAAACATAAATATGTGCTTATATTCGCGTATTCCAAATCCAATGGCTATTCTGTTCAGTGTAGAAGTAGAAAGTAGGAAAATGAAACAAGCTAAAGAAAGTAGCGAGAGAGTGTGAGAGGGTGTGAGAGGGTGTGAGAGGGTGAGACTGTGCGACACGCAGTCTTTCTCTCCCACAGTCTCTCCCTGAGGTATACACAATAGAAATTGGTTTGGCGAATTTATAAAAATGTCGGGACTAAAAAAGTTAAATATTGATATTATAGCTTGGTAATGATAGAGAAGAATTATTTATTAATCTTTTAAATCCTTGTATCGATATGAATAAGAATAAGATTTTACTGATGATTGGAGAGAATATCTTTCGCTAAGCACCGGATGCGGTTTGATTCTATCGAAATAACATTGCATTTTAATAGCTGTTCAGGGCCTTTGCGTGATGCAGGTAGAATTTCTTTAATAGCAATACAAAACTCTGTTTCAACTAAAACTGCTGGAATTCGAATAGAAATTCCATTTTACAAGAACGGTCAGCGAGTACAATAGGATTGTTCTGTGAACCGAATGGATGCTACGGTTTATGATATATAGAAATTTTTAATATGTGTGATCTCCATTCTCATAGTTACTACCAGAGGTTTCCGGGTCTTACACGAAATCATACAATAGTCCGCATCGGGAAAACTTTATTTAACTTTATTTCATTTTACCACCGTAATTTTTGCAAACTAGACAAGTTTACCTATAACGAAACTAAACCTTAGAGTTTCGTGAAAGTTTGTGTGAAAGGGAAGAAAAGTAATTTGCGTTTGATCAACTAGTTACTATTATTCCCAGTAGAAGCAAATGCGATCAACAAATACAAAACCTCTATGGTAGAGTTTGTGGAACCAGCTAAATTATGAATATAATTAATTGCTAGTCCGATATGGCAATCAATTTGTAGAAGGCAAACTAAACTGGAAATACAGTACCCCTGAATGGTAATCGTTAATTAGTCTATTTATATTCATAGATGACAGTTCTATTAAATTTACCTTTACAATTAGAATAACACGAAGCACAACATACAGAAATAATATATGTTGCATATTTCATTATTAATATTACATATAATTTCAAGGTAGAAGAAATGGTGAATATTTGTTAAATTTAAGTAGAAGGTGTATGTTAGTACGTTAGTAATCACAGTGATTAAAAATGACTAACATGCTATGGGAATTTGTACGTTTTTTAAAACATAGAATGTCTAAAAATTTATTATCACACCTTTGAATACTCAAATAAAGTTAACCAGCTGATCCAAATATGACAAATAAACGATATACTACAGTGATATATGTTGTTAAAGCACATACCAGTAAGAGTATGTGTACTAGAAATAAACCAACGTAATATTCTGGAATTTCTCTATTGCTGATGCTGAAAAATTATATTGATGTAAAGTCTCGCACTGAGCGTATCTGTCGGGCAGAGGATTTCGTGTAATAACAATGGACTATTTTCTACATCCTGCGCCAGGCGGAGCAAGGAATCAATGATATATGACAACCTACCTGTCTGTCAACATTTCTAGTCATGCAAACCGAGCTGAAGTGATTCCGCTTGTAAGCAGGGATGAGACTCTTGTATGTCCCGGGCGACACGTGACGTAGAATGCCGACGGATTCTCCCAAACTTCCATCCAAGTGTACCTATAAATCTTGCATGCACTATCACTGTTTGAAATTTCAATACTGAAGATAGATGTGACAAAATTTGACTTCGCACCAAATTACTGGGATTTTTCTAGAGAGCTCTGACGGACCGATCATTATTCGAAAAAGAATTCAAATGTAACGGCTGAATCGTATGTTTTGGATTTTTGGAAGTGTCGATGATATGAATTCACAGTATCAATTTTTGTAGAACAGTCTTTAGTGAATATTTTGCCTACATTTGAAGACTGTCAGAAACAGATTACAAATCGTTTTGTTTACTACTTCGGCAATCAGTTTTATTTGTCATGATAAACAATATTATAGTTATGTTCCCTGTTTCGAAAAGGCAAATAAGTTTGTGCTTGATAGTGAGTTTGGGTACGGTATGACGCAAATGTAGGTTCCTACTACTGAAAGGGTTAAATAAGCCTCTGAACAGAATTATTGAAGTTAGAGAAAAATCCAGTTTAGGAGAACCAGAATTACATATATATGTGTATACATATACATACATATAGCAGTAGCTGCCCCCTTTACGAATGACTCTGACGCACAAGACTCGTAGGCGGTGGAATATCTGTTCGCATCTACCTTTCCCTCAGTAAAATTAACCTATCTAGTGTACATTCCAAGTGTTTCGAGAATTTAATTTCTTATCTCACAAGCTTGCACAATCGTAGCCCGTTCTATCCATTATTCATAGATTGCAAACAGTTATTTTCATTTATGCTCATTTAAAATACTTACAATTCAAGTTCGAATTCTGCAAATACCTTGCGCGAATAATAGTAACCAATTTTTTCTTTCATGTATTCATAGATTTATACACATACATATTTTGATGAGAAGAGTCAGTCAGAACTTCAACTAATTTGATGGTAGAATTGTAAAAATGGTAGCACACGCATATACAGAAGGAAAGATGGATTTGATGGATTTTTGGATGGATTTTTTTTTAAATTTAATCCCTAACTACTATTGCCCGTAAGTTCTAGAGTTGATGATTGAAATTCTCTTTCGCTTATTGTATTTTCTGACAAAACGTCACACGACCCGTTGTTTTCCCTCATTGTGGCATTACTTTTTCTCTTGTGTATCAATACATCTTGACGTTAGAATTAAGTAGAATGGGCTAAACGATCCAGAGACTGATAGAGAAGTTCTTCCTTATAATATACTATGAAAGGGCTTAGATTTCGTTATCTGAGCGTGCAATCTTGATGAACGCGAAAGATAAGGGTGTATTAATTGTTTTTCATTGATAGAAGGTGAAGAAAGTGGAGGTCGCGGTGGGGATGAATTTTGTCGAAGAGACATTGGGGCCGATCTTATTCGTAGGAGGCTTGAGTGGCCGAGTTCCGGCGGGAACTTGCTCGCGTTCGCGCTCCTGCTGGTGCTCGCCCGAAAAGCTCGAGAATGTAGGAGAGCGTAGCGCGCGCCTCTACCGAGCAAATCGATGCCCGGGAAAGTGGGAGAGCGAGGGAGAGATGCGAGTCGCTCTCCCCCACCACTGAATTCAAGAGCTTTGGTCGTCGCGGCGCGACTCTGCTCTGCTTTGCTCTGCTCGGTACGGCGCGATTGCTGCTGCTTGAAAGCGCCGCCCTCGATGCCGCCGTCGCCGCCGCCACCGCCACCGCCACCGCCACCGCCGCCGCCGCCACCGCCACCGCCACCACCACGGCCGTGTCAAGCTCCGCTATCTCGGACGGTTCAGCCGAGTTCAGTCGCGCCGCTCCGTCGTGGCGTTCACGTGCTTTCTCTCCTGTAGATTGGCAGGCTCGTGCCATTCTGCCCGGTTGCGCGCCTTTCCTCGATCGGTCTCATCTGATACTTCCACACCCCAGTGCCCAATCAGCCAGGACATCCTGCTTTTCTTCCATCCCAACCGATGATCAACCTTCTTCCGTCTTCTTCTTCTTCTACATCGCATCAACCCTACCAGGTATGCACCACCAACTCCGCTCTATATTTGCTTCTACTTCATTTCAATCAAACATTTCGATATTTTTGCTCCTTCTCACTCGGATCTTTCGTTTTCACATAGCCTGCTTTCACTAATAAGCTGACAGTTTTCAAAGTAACACGACCAATCTTATTATTTAACAGTTGTATGGTTTTACTCAATAACCGCTTCCTCTTATTTTATCAGAGAAGAAGAAATTACTACTACGTAGAGATGTACTACTTGTCAATTTCTAGTGGTGAGATTGTTTTTCCTCGACAGAGTTGCTCTTTTGGAGAACCAAGTGAAACTTATCTTGGATCGTTACCAATTGAAATGTTAAAAGTCGAGTATTCATCATAACTTTACTGCCAGGAATTTAAAGCGAGACCCTCTCATTTAATGAACTTTTACGTCAGAAACTTGCAGAGAAAACAGCTAGTTGCTGTTACAACAAACAGTTACATATCTGGTGGAAAGAGTGTTACGCGCGGCGAATGTATGTATTGACCTCGTGACCGACTTTTACTCATACTTTTCCCTCCAAGGTAAATACGCGTCGCTATCGTATTTCCACTATTTGTTTCTCTACAGAAATCTGGATTGGCTGGTTAGCAACGAACAATCCATTTTTCGTTTTGAGCCGAACAATTAATTAAACCAGGCGTTAACCAATCAATTTACAACTTTAGATTCCCACACGATCCAATTAACGATTTTAATGTAAGCTTCGACTACCTTTTAAAAAAACTCAAGCTTTTGGATTTGAAGCTAATACTATTCACTTGGCAATTACAGACATTTATAGAGATTAACAGCAGTTTATAAGGTCCCACCTCTTTTCTAATCGATTAAAACTATATGTCATTAAAGAGAATGAAGAGAAGTTTAAGTTTTATGGTAAGAAGAGAAAGAGAATTGTTTAAGTAACAATAATAAAAGAAGGAATGAAAGAGTGAAAGAGGTGGAGGAGGCCTGGTAAGCTGGTCTAATAAATGGTCATGTGTTAACTAGATGGAGCGCGTACTTCGAACGTTGCTATCGAGAATCCTTCTGGCAGAATGAATTATTCACGTATCTCGCGATGATCTCGAGTCCCGACGGATAGTCCTTCATCTCAAGTACTAACTTGCCAACTTTTTCCATGGCATGCCTGCGCGTCCTCTTTCGGCGGATATAGCAGGTAACATGTTTGGAGCATTAACACATTAAAATTTCATTATTCTCATAATTAACTTCTTTTGGATTATCACTTGGTCCCATTACTACTTAACAATATAAACCTGCTTCGTACCTCATAAAGCACATATTATCTCCGAATGTAACTACCTTAATTTTCTCTCTCAACTACTTTAGTATGTATTCTACGATACAAAAAGAGTAACGAAAGAGCATTGGTCCCAGAAGACTATAATTAATGCAGTATAACATAACTCCAAATAAAAAACGAACATGTCCTCAAAATTGCTCGTGTGATGCAATCGATTTCTGTAAAGTATTCTTCATAAAGCAGTTTATGAAGTTCGTAAATACAACAGGGATGCCTCCAGGGAATCTTTTTCTTCAGCCTTTCCTCCGATGAGTAGTAAATTGCCAATTACTGCTGCAATTTTTCAACCACTTTTCAATGCTTCTACCGTATTAAACGTGGAGTTCGTTGATAACTTTATAGCTGCCAGTGCCATTTCAATGGGCTAATAAAAGCCCTTAGACATTAATTAAACCGATGGTACATGTGTTACCTCTAATGAACTATAGTAGCCTATACATTTGGCGTACTCTTCATTTCAATGCAATAAATTAATTAGGAAGATGTATTTCGGATCGTGTCTATAACGCTGATAATGTTATCAAAAGCTAGCGATACTGTCTGGGATATTTTTTTAAAGTAATTGCTAAGTAATTGAAACAGATTTTGTAACCTTCAATGATTTACAATGTTTGTTACATTGTATCTTTCAGTGAGCGAATGATTGAAGAAATCTTAATTGGCTGTTTGCATGCCAATTGAATTTAACGACCCTTATAGTAGATTAATAATTATTATTTAAACAATGTTATTTAGAATATTCCTGCTGGTATTAGCAATAATCAGGCAGAGGTGGATGGTGGGCGAGTGTTAAGCACCTTCTATCGATAATTCGCACATCCGGCCGGGGGCAATTAATCAGCGCGGGGAAATCAGAGTGGCGTAATGGGAGGGCATTTATGAATCGACGGTGTACGTGTATAAAACGTGTATGCATGTGTATGAAACGGGCGGTGTAAGCTAGGCCGATGGGTATCTGTGTGTCTGTGGGTGGTAGCAGAAGGTGGGGGCGACCGACAGTGAGAGCCCCGAAAATTTCAATCCGAAAGTTTTCCAGCTGTACGAACTTTCGATATACGTCGAGCAATATATCATTCTCTCTAATATCAATATCCCGCTTCCTAAAGCGAGATAATTCCTCGCAGCACAAATAATGCTCCACCAATATCGGCTTGCTAATCTTCATGCAGCCTAAACTCCGCCAACCGCTAACTTTTCTTTCACAGATTTTATCTTCTCGATAAGAATTTTTCAGGAGAATTTTCCGGGGATCTTAGATCAGTAAAAGAGTTATGAAATTTTCGTAATTGAATTCCCTTGGATAATCCTATTACTCTGCAATTATCTCTTAGATGTACGTATTGTATGTAGTAAATGTTCCTTCCGCTATGTAAGCGCACTTGATTAAAATGGGATAAATTTATCAATCCCTTTTGCAGTATCGATATCTGCTAGAAGTCGGGAGGGTAGTTTTACTGCTAAACAATATGTTTAGTGAATCGAGTCCACGTGTGAGTGCAGAGACATGCCTTAATATGTGAAATATGTTGTTTAGGACTATAAATATTCACAATCTAAGAGTTGGGAAATTTTTCAATTTCTATGCGAATTTACAAGTGTTCGGCAGTCTAGCCATTAACCTAAACTGAGTCTGCGGTTAGCTCTCCATTATCTTTCGTATACGTGCCACCCCCGACACTTACTGATTTTGGATTTAAATATCTCTAACCTTTACCCTTTGCAATCAGCGACACCTTGGTAGGTTGTTGTATCAGCTCAACTTTTTTCATGTTTGCATTTCTAAGGAATCAGAGAAAGAGGAATAATTCTTCAGAAGTTTAGAGATCACAAGCACTTCTGAAAGTAATCCATAATGAAAGGACGAAAATCCCCTTGTGCTTCCTACTGAAGCACAATGCACCACTCTCGAAATAAATACCACAGAAGCGCGTAACTGGCAGGAAAACTTTGATATACCGCGCTTGCTGTACTTATCCGGAAAGATGCAGTTTACATGCAAACTCGAATGAAAAGTTGCGCAACTGGTCGAGTGATTACTAAGGTCGCCTTCTTCCCAACTGAGCGAGCCTGGAATTTAAGAAGATGAACCCATAGAGAAGTGGATATCAGTTGGAGGCTGTGAAACGGTGAAGACGGAGTAAAAATCAAAGAGTAGATTAAAAAGGGAAAAGTTTGGGCTGTAGTGTGGCCAGGCGAAGTCTCTCACGGTTCGTTGCAAGCTCGTCCTACCTACCTTCTTCCAAAACTTCTCATCACTATCAGTTTAGCTTTGCTTCGCTGGCCATGGCTTTTTTCTGCAAATTAAATGGCTCAAATATAGCCAAAGTTTTCTAAGCCTTCGGAATTGCATGGAGCACGCTCCCGATCGAGAACCAGCTCTACTTTGGACTATGGACCTTTCAATTGTAGCCTGAATGCTAGCCATTGGAACAATATTCCAAACAAATTCGTGTTACAGAATGGAATAAACCCGAAGCACTCGCTTTAGATAGACATATAACTTTACCGTTCAAATAAGAATAAGGCTTTAACGTTTGGAGAATAATGGGGAGGCATTAGTGCGCGTCAACTTTCGGAACTGATTGTAGAGTCCTCTTCTCTCATTCATAGTGACTGTACAACTTGTCCGTGACATCGCTTGAAGAACTCTCTGCCCCGGAAAGATTTATGCAATGCTTTGATTCATAGACAGTTTGACCAGTTAGTCCCATTGACTTTCGTAGTATATCTCCATAGATTCGCCTCAATATAATAACTGAGGGTCTCCTTAAATCATTTAGATGTACTTTAACTACTAATAGATCAATCCATATTTTATTTTATCTGACAGGGAACTAAGTTCGCACTAATTCTAAGAGAACAAAATTTTATGCATTGGATAGAACGCATTAAGAATAGATTAATATGGAATTCACTGCGTATTTCTTTCTCGCAAAGATAAAGAAAACATTCAGCTTCAGTAATGGATAGTTGATAACACATGTAATATATTTCTCACGACTCAAAGTTCCCAGAGCTGACGTAAACTACTAAAACCAAGTGTTTGACAGCCTCAAGAGCCAAAGTTTGAAACTGTCAATTCTGCCGTCGCGTCAGTGTGGGTATTATGTCAGCGAAGATCTCTATTCGATTATTGGCCCCCAAATTTCCCGTATTATAGTCTTGTGTCCCTTATTGGAAATCAGTCCTTAATAAATGGCGATTTACAATAGAGCTATAATACAATTAGTATTTTATCTTTTCCTGTATAATTTGTATGATTAATTATTGTACGAATAATTATATAGAAATCTTGTCTCTTTGGAACACTTAGCATTATTATATTCATCGCAGAAAGAACAGTTCTGAGTCCTCTATACCTAGTACTACTTGCGTTGGTCAATTACAGTCGTAACTAACGCTTGAAATTCTATCGGTTTTGGTGACAGTGCCTACCAAACTATACGAATAGCAAGTTCCATCGACGAACGAAACGAGTTTATTACGTTTCTGCGGATGAGAGAGAATAGGAGAGAGTGTGCGGGATTTATCGTTCGCAGAACTTACCATTTTTCCTCAAGTGGATGTTTCTAGTTTCTACCAAGGATTGTTAAATGAAGCCCATTTAAATTATACGCAGGAATTTCTAGAAATTCACATGGAATCGGTACGGAGAATCGACAAGTCAATGAAATAAAACCGCCTTGTTGAGTTTCGGCCAAATGTGGTAATAGATTTTTAATTATTGGCTGTGAGAGAAAGCGATATGGTTTCGCAGGTGAATGTCGTGGAATGGAATATAGTCAATCGGCAGCAAAGTCGAGGAAAAATGAGGAAGAGAAAGCGAGTACGGTGATGGGATGATGAAAAAGCGGGTTCTCGCGGCGTTTCGGACAAGTGAGTAAGGTGGGCTCTGAAAGCGTCAGACAAAAACCGATATTGCAATTAATCATCTTGATTCAAGCTCATCGGGAGTTGGTCCTTGGCGAAGAGTAACTCAGTGAGAGAGAAAGGGAGTGAAACTTTCCTACGCTGCAGCGATCCTCCTCCATCACTTTTCTTTCTTTTTACTGCTGTCCTGCCATTTTTTCCCCCTGATCTTTCCTCTTTCCTCTTTCCTCTTTCCTCTTTCCTCTTTCCCACCTCCCCATCGCCTTCTTCCTTTTTTCTCAATGCCCTCTTGTTTTTCTCATAGTATATTTCACCCTATTTATCCTCCTCATCCCTCTTATTTCCTTCCACGTGTGCTTTTCCGGCATCCTCTATTGTTCCTTAAATCTCTCAAGCAGGACATCTTAAATCTTCGGTTTTAGTTACGTGTCCGGGATCAATACGCATTAGAAAATCGTGATTGTGACATTTTTAAATTCTTACTAACTACTGCCTCGGGAATTAATAAACCTATTTATATTTTTACTGGACCAATGCAGTGTGCACTGTGCTCAAATGGATCTGTAAAATTTCCGATCGATCAGCCCGAAAGTTATTCAATATCCAAAACAATTTAACATCGAATCACTTGCCAGGAATAATGTTATGCAAATTGGGCTTAACTGCGAGAGTTAGTTATGGCAATTGGCAATACGCCTATTACTGTTAGGTTAATCTAACTGCGTCGGCTTATAATGAAGAGTGAGAGTAACTTTAGTTCTACTGCAATATTCACCACTCTACACTCTTCTAACACTCTTTATGACTTTAACCCGTTTCTTTCCTTATCGCTAATAACCATTAGTTTCTTTTTAATGCTAAAGAATAACTATTATTCATAGTTTACTTACTTATTTATTTATTACTAATACCGACAAGTGTTTTTGGTTTCTAGTAGGTTTAGTTCAACTTATCAGTTGATACGTTCAATAATGCAGGAATGATTGACCAAAATGCCTAGTCGCTTTTCGAATTCATCCTCTTTAACTTGATATAGAAAGAGCGGGTTAACTCTGTGTCCCTCTAGATAGGTGTGTATGTATCGTATGTAGCTACATTTATGTATAATATATATGTAGCTACATATAGTAAGTAGGAGAAGCATATAGCTTTAGGGTCTGGGTCTTCGCTCTGCTATCGGCTTTTAGCCCGGTTTCAGTGCGACCTTCCCGCATGGCCGACATCCTTCAATGTGATTGTGGCTTTAACCTTCGAACCGCTAATTGTAAGATCGGAAAGCTAAGCCTTTCATTCCTCTTCTACGTGAAAGCATCCCGAATTCTCAGCTTGCCATGTCCCCATCGCCTTTCATGAATAATGGTGCCAGCATCTTTTATTCATTCCTATTAGCGAAATCTTCCAAAGTAAGTTAGCTTTCGGACTAAAGGCTACAAACACTCGCTTAAGAAAAGAGTTCAATGTACATTGATATATAGGACGCTCAAAAACAGACAAATTATTTTTTACCACACAGTATGACGTATAATTGAATAAAATCAAGATGCATATAGCGTTAATGACTCAAAGGAAGTATTGAGCAAGATCTATACATATACTTTCTGTATCTCGAAAATACTCAAAAAGTAACCTCAATTTTTCTTCCTATCACATACTTCTCTACATATAATTCTGATACTTCCTCATTCCCTGCGATTTTACTGCACAATTTTTCATATAATAGTTCATATAATAAATAGCAGCAATATATGCAAGAAAAAATTGCTCTATCAAATGACAGTTTGGTCGATTTGTAAATTAGACAGTAAAGGAGGGTAGACTGTGAATGAATAATTAATTCGTTGCTTGGCTAACTTGAAATTTGCTCACATAATGATCTAAAGACTGGCACTTGAGAAATAGATTGATTTGAGCAATCTATTAATTATAATTAAATTTTATTTTAAACTATACCTCGTATTAACAGACGAGTATTACAAATTAAGAATAACGATAATGAAATAATGAAGGGAAATGAAAAGATTAACAACTTAATTTTACATCTGTAAAGGTGTCACGATATACCAAGACCTGGAATGTGAAACACCATATGTTAAATAACTGCATATGAAAACACATTGTTTCGTCAAAGGAAGGAGAAAGTCTCACTACAATGTGTATATGCGCATTTATGAAAGAACTACTGTCCAGTGGAAGTTTTGTGTTTCATCCGGAAAAGTGGCAATTTTTTCCTCCTGTAATACATGTTATTGTTTCATGAAGGGTGTAGGGCCTGGTGCAGAGTGCGCATGGAAGAAGAAAGATAACTGTTTTGCTTGGATTGTGCAATTTTAATAACGAGGGCGGTAGTACGCGCAAGCAGCGGCCCGTGTCCAGTGTTTGCACAGTGACAATGGGTGCATCCCCTTGACCGTCCCGCTCTACCCCCTCCTTTGACTTTCCACGAACGCGCTCACCAGGATAACGCCTTCTCTCTCTCCTATTGACCTCGCAGGAGGAAAGCCGAAAAATCTAACTGCACGCTCTAATCCAGTCTTCTTTCAAAAATTTGCCCCATCCGACCATCTGTCCTTTCCAACGGATCCTATCACTCGGCTTGTTGTACTTTGACAACCTATACTCAACACTTTCATTCTGCCCATTCTAGTTTCGATATCCGACGTCATTGAATTTATACCATCCTGTCAATTTTTCACACTATTGTCACAACACTAGAATAGACAGATGAACTAATAGCTAAATAGATAAGAGCTTAACCAATAAAATAGGAAGAAAGAAAAGTGCATAGATAAGTTGAAATAGTGCGGGGCGTGAAAAGATAAAATTTTGAAGAGTGCGGGATATAGAAATTCCGATTCCAACCAGGATTATTTCATGGAAATATTCATCCTCTGGTGGGAAGAATCTCTGGTAGGAAAAAATGATTGGGTCGATGGTCGATGGCATGTCGAGAGGTTCGCCACTGCTTCATAAAATTTGCCTGCGCGATACAATTCTTAAGTTCCACTCGGGAAGAGTTGACATCAGCGTCATCCAAACGAATCGACAGCCCTTTCTTGAAGAAGCGATGCTGAGGAAGGTACTCTCCGCTGAAGATTGGCCCACTATATATAAGTACCAGCTAAAGATGCCAAATTTCGAAGCGAGCCTATTAAATTTAAGATTTCAAAGAGGAATGTTTCCTAGGTGCATGCCTAACCACTTGTTTACAAAAACAAAAATAAATATTGCACATTTGAACATTTTGGAGAGCAATCATTGCTTTTCTTTATAGTCCCTCTTGAATAGTACCATTTGTAATGAAACAATACTTACCTCAACACAATAGTATAGCAAAGACTTTCAAATAATATACCCATGAGTGCTTAGTTTTTCAAATAGTTCAAGTTAATTTTGTAATAAAATTTAACTAATCGTTAGTATCCGCAATCAATTCGTGCCTTCTTTCTAGTTCTTATAATGTAAAAAGCAGTCCACTACAACATCGTGATAGAGTAGTCACTACAAGTGCGGCTTTCAAACTGAATTGCATAAATAAGTAAAATACAGAACAAGTGGCCTTTTGCGAAAGTAACCGTCAGTGAATAATAACAAGTACAATCTTAGCACGGTTGTACTGCAACTTGATAATTCTACGATGCCTTGGTCAGAGAAATACAAGCAAAAAGGACTAAAAGCAAGCGGTCTCGCTTCTGCTCACGTACACCCTCCACACTTGAGTGGTCACCAACTTGAAGAATGTGGGAGTCGTAAGTTTGGAATTTCAGCTGCGCGTCGGACAAATCGTGGGAAAGGGTGAGCGAGTGCGAGAAGGGTTGGAGGACAGGAAAAAAATGGGCTTTACAGGAAAGTTTGGAAATCCAATCATCGGCTTCATACTACTGAGGTTCTACGTGACTGTGATCCCTTTAACAGAGTGGCTCGAGTGTTCATTAGTTATGCATGGAAATAACAACATGGAAAGTCGATAATCCGGAGGACCGGTTTTCGGGATTGAATTGCAGTTCGGCATTAGCTCCTCTTGATTGGGAAATCCAAGCGCTCCGACTGCCAGTTCATACCCCATCAACTGCCTGCCTATCCTAAAAGCTAAACCACACTCATTCTCCAAAGTTACCATATTTTTTATTCTTCCCTTACTTTTCCAGCAATCATTAAATCTTTCAGGATTCATACTGTAAAGGTAAACTTTATTTTTAAAAAATCAATTATTTCCAGTACAATGAATTATCTATAAATGTCTGTGAATTATGAAATCTCGCGAATGGATTGATATATATTAGAAGAACAATGAATGCATATTCTGCATTTTGAGTCTCATAAGGTGTTTTGTCCGAAAAGGGTAATGTGGAATAGTGCGTTTACAGCAAAAACCACTGGGACGAAAAAGCGTTAAAGCAAGCGCAGGAGACTTTTTGATTCAATCGGACATAAAATTGGGAGCACACTGAAGAATTAGGTTCACCTGTGTGCCCATGTGTACGAGAGTGTACGTGTCAGCATGATCGGTACGCCACCCGGACTGTTGTCGTTCCATTCTATTTCATTTGATTGCTTTCCCTTTGTTCGCTCGACTTCACCCCGCTCGCGTCGCCCGCGTCGCCCGCGCCGCCCGCGCCGCCCGCGCCACCCCCAACCTTTCCCCAGCCGACATTCATCGACACTTCGCGTTAGTGATTTTATACTCGGCTTCTTTGAATAACCCTCTCTTCCAATCGATTCCAACACATCCCGACCACCCCACACCACCCTCTTACTCCCATTTCCAACTCTCCAAAGACTAACCTATTCACGCCTCTCCAAAATACAAGAACCTCCCGATACATTAAAAGATAAATCATAGTTTTAATCCCACTCTCGGAAAAGAATTTTCGCCCAATTTAACACTCAAGGGATGAACGAATCTTGAGCATTTTTTATCACAGGACACTTTTTATCACTAATTTCAGTAGCGCATTTTAACGGGAGCACGCCTGCAGGCTCGAATCTCGCTAATTTCACTCTCCGCATAATAAGTAGTAAACTGATGCTGAGTAGAAAAGAGAATTCAAATCCCTACTACAAGCAGTAAAAAGGAGTACTTTCTATCACAAAAGCATTAATGATATACAGCTCCTGATATGCATTGGAATCTTGATAACTACAAGCCTATGAGTACACTGAACACGGATGTATAATACATTTGTAACGAATGCAATCGTAGCAAATCATTCTTATAAACAGAAGTGATTGATTTTAAAATCGGGAGATCGCGCGTCATCAGTCCCTTTCTAACCAATTACAATTCTTTAATGTGAGATGCTAATTTTGGAGGTAGGGAGATTTTTGTTGAGTTTCTACAGTTGACAAGTAGGCACCTGTATGTTCGTGTGCATTCAACTTATCGGTAAGTAGGTCATGGCCTCTCGGCTCATTTGCCAACTTTTTACTGGTTGCAAGCATCCATTGTCTCCAGTATCACATGAAGATCGCTGAGAGTAAGTGTTGGTGAAGGCGACGCATTCGCGTGAGTACATTTCATTAAGTGTACAATTAGGCACTAGATAGGCAGAATCCATCTCTATAGCTATAGTATAGCTACAGTATAGCTACAGTGTAGCTACAGTATAGCTACAGTATAGCTATAGTGTTGCGTACTTTAATAAGCTAACGATTAATGTTTATACATATGACATCTAACCTTTCCGGCAGACTTTTGCACCGCTACCTATTTCTACGTTTCTATGTATAGTGTTTGCCATCTTAGTTCCTCAAGCTATATGGCGGCCTCCTTTGTCGATAATTTCCTCTCTCATTGCTACAGATGGCTAACAGTTCATTATTATACATTCGAAGAATCCCTGCTATGTTATGAATGAAAACTTCATGAGATGCAAATAGAATGGAAAGCGTTGTTCACTCTTTCCCCGCTCTACCTCCGACTATGATCATTATTCAATTTTGATGGTTACCACGTCATAATTCATTATCTCGTATCAATGTTTTATGATTCTCCATATGCACTATTACTATGCATTATGTAATACCTTATCATAACTTCCGTCAGGTGACCAGCCACCTCGACGAAAGTTTTAATTGAATATAAAAAAGCTTGTGAGAAATTTTGTAGTTTGTCGTATAATGTGAAGGTGCTGGAATGTATTTGAGTTGCATAATTGTGGGGGGATAAGCCTCATCACAACCTTTGGTATGTCGAATGTGGAAAAATGTGGGCAAAGTGGGTGTTGGATTCTTAGGGGTTTATAAAAATAGAGGTGGAGCAAGAACCAGGATAGTCAGGATGATTGTGCAGCTCGAAGCCGTCTCTTGTCGGCATGCCGTTGCAGCTAGCTGACAATAAGTGGATTCTGATCTCGAAGATGATTACGGCCTTGAAACAGTAAACACTCGGCAATTCAGTGGGACAATGGAGCAAGTTTGTAGGTTGCAGGCGGCATTAGCCCGCGATAATCATTTAGATAGCTGAGCAATTATAGCTCGCCATCTCAATAAACTCGAAAATTAGTTTCGAAGCATCGAAAGTTTTCCGTAACGAGTTTCACGAGTTTCCGGAAGCGGGGCCTGCTTCGTTGGTAAACAAATTAGGGGATTGTTTAAATAGTTGGCGTAACGCTCGAGGGAAACGTCGCTGTTTATTTGCGAACCACCCAATCACGCACATTGTCCCACTGGACGAAGTTGTGATTACATTTATTGGAAGAGCTGGAACTGGCAAACCTCGATACCTCCTCTAACTTGCAGCCTCCACGAATCAATCTACATTTTCCAGCCTTTCTCTTCTATCTCGGCTTTTCTTTTCTCAATTGGCAGATGCTCCAATAGTCTACTTTTACTCTACTCCAATCTCTCTTACACCTTATGTATACATCACGGTATTTCTCTTATCTTTTGGAGTATTAATAATAATATATCGGTAAGCTAGACTAGTAGTTACTAGCTGAGGGAAATATTTCTACCTGCCAGTTGACATCATCAAAAAGAGTAAAGTAACATTTCTAAAATGATTTGAAGGAGAATGAGCACAAGCATACAAGAGCCTGTAGCTGTTACTAACTCGAAAGATCAATATCAGAAAGCAAGCGATATATCGTGCCGATCTTAGTGAGCTTGATGATCTTATTGTAGAGTATGAAAAAGTCAATCGAAATTGAATTTTCTCGGTAAAGGGTAGCCTGGGGGCCTCTGGGAGTAGATGGCTCCTGCTCACGGCCAACTGATCCAATGATTTTCTATGTCAGTGATTGCGAGCTTCAAACTACGGGCGATTTACTTTAGCTAATGAGCCGTCCCTTCACATAGAGTTCGCCTCACTATTGTCAAAACTCATCTCATAAAAACAATCAGGCGTATGACGTTTCTTCTCTCCTAGTGCTGCTTGCTTTCACTTTTCTTCAAACTGTACATATACTCCTTCCGCTTCTCACAAACTTCTCACAAACACGGCAAACCACCCCTATTCCTAGAGATAAAGAGCACAGTGAGTGGAAGCAATTGCTCGTTGCTGGAAGAAATATTAGTTTTTCTAGCAAAGTGAAAGCTTTTCAGCCTAATGACGCGAACTCAGCCCGCTTACTGGCACACACGCCAGGTGGTCGTCTAGTTAAAAAGAAATACTTTTCGTCGACTAGTGGAAACAGTAGAATAGTCTGACAAAGGGTCAAGACATCTCTATCGTTAGCTTCATTCGGAGTCTACTTTTACTACTAGTCAAACAAGCTGACTCTTTCTCATGCATTGAGTTACCTGCACATGAAAATGCAGTTAAACGCTCTGGTGTCGTGGTAATGTTGTTTATCACACCATTTAAATGACCATGGTGATGCCTGTAATTGACTGCGGCTTAGCTCCGATCATTAAACCCTTACGCTGAAATGAGTCTTCATGCCGGCAGTCCGATAACTGGTAGACCAGAAATCGTCCTGTTCATTAATTACTAAATAATGAATGTCGAGCCGAATAATATATTGCGACATGACTCTACCGCAAAATAGAAATCGAAATCCTTTCATCAAAAAGAAGCTTTTGTACCGTCGAGAAATTGCCGAGGTTTTTTAGCGATCAACAACTTTGATGGTAAATAGGAAAAAATAAATGGTTTCTTTAGTAAAAAGAAGTAGCGTGTAAGCGAACCCTTATAGTTTAATGGATAGTGTTGCAAGTGAGTGAGAAGAACTTTGCCATAGTTAGAGTTGACTGGAGGAGAGTAAGATTTCATTGTGATATGATTGCTCGTAGAGATTCAGCCTATTGAAAGTTACAGCCAAGCAAGAGGGTCAAGTAGCTGTTGCATAATCCGAAACCATTAGGACGGAGGCTGGAGGTATAGGTGCATATACTATCGAAAGCAGTGGCCGTTAATTAGTAAGGGGAGGTGACCTTCGTCCAATTAAGATGGCAGTGGGTGCTTGGAGGGCGAAGGGTGGTGGGCCGTGGGCCGAGGGCCGAGGGCGGAGGGCGGAGGGCAGAGGGCGGAGTTATTCCGAAACAGTTGGGGTACTCCGGGCTGGTTGTCACTGAGTTAAGATGAGAAACTTGAGACTGAGAAACACGTCCTTGATTCCCGTGGACTCTTGATGCCTCCAAGTATCGACGTGTCTCCGGTATTAACGCATTAACTAGTTCAGAAGGAGAAGGGGTTTGGGTTGGGGTTGGAGTTGGAGTTGGAGTTGGGCAGAGGTGGAAGAAGGAGAGAGTGAGCCAGCCAGACTGCGAGCCAGGTTGCGAGCCAGCCTGCCCGGGGCTCGAATTCGTTATCGCAACGTGGAGTTGGCGGTCTCATTAAAGATGTAAAAGGGTCGGATGCTTCCAAAGAGAGGCAAGGAGGGCGGCCGAGAAAGGAAGAGGGCGAGGACATTGAAGAGGAGCACTTCCAAGTGCCAGGTTAGGATGCGTGTACGGAAAGGTTGGGTCGAATTAATAATCGAGCTGACAAGTCTGCTGGATAATCGGCTTCCAAGTTTTCTTATTTAATCCCAATCGAGGTGGCAGTTAATTACTCTTTTAGCTCGGTTTCCTTCTACTTCCGTGTGAATAAGCTTCTATCTCACATGCCCTGCCGACGGCGACCAATCCCTCTATTCTCCTCGCTGCCCGGCCAAATCTATTATAATCCCTCCCAACTCTTCAAGAACCTCTTATCACTCCGACCTTTTTATATTTTTGCTCAATACGTGGAGTTGACAACTTTTCTAACCCCCAATATTAGAGAACCAATGGGAAGCGCCATTTATTTATTGTGGCTTGGAACCCTGTTATTAAAAAGCGGTTCGCCGACGATTCACGTCGACAGAAGGGAGCTTAAAATTCAATTGTACACTGTGATTCTCTTTATAATTTCGTTGCTGCATGGGCAAAAAATGGCTTGGGTGAAAATTCCCGTAGCTCTCCTATGCAGATTAAAATGATGATACCTGGATTGTATGAAATGTTACAGCAAACACTGCCTTTTTATCAATAAAATGCTTTCGTATATAGATTATCTTTGGCAATATCTTGTCGTTTTTCCTTAGAAATAGACCAGAAGGCGACTAAAAAGGGCATTAATTGTAGAGTGATTCGAATCCCTCTTCTTAATGTTAAAGCAACCGTTCTATTGGAGTTTTTGCTGAAAAAGCAAATTAACCAGGGGTTAATTTATTTTGGTATGAATGAATATTGATTTAGCTTTATTTGTGCTCCTTCTGCAGCCAAGTGTATACCACGTAACGGTAGTTGAACACGAATCGGTGAGCAGTATGCAATGACTCGAAATCTTTTAGAATTATCCGCAATAGTCCCTGATATTATCTGGATCGAAGCTTCAATTGCACGCGTCACCCAATATTAGAACTGGGTGACGGGTTACGGGTTACGGGTTACGGGGTAGAACGGTTAGTACCATTAGTAAAATGAGAATTACAATGTTACGATTATGATTAAGATAGGATTCTAAAATGGGCTCTGGAACCACGCACTCGAACTACGCCCACTTATCCACGAACATGTAGTATTTCTCAACTTTTCGATGCGTATATGCACAATCAGTTTGACTTCTTACTTCTGAAATAAAATCGTGTAGTGGAGAAATGAAGGGTGAGAAAAAATGTATTGCGAGTCTATATTCGGCATAACGGCACATAATCTAGCACTGATCAATTTCGTAATATTTCGATAAGGAAAGATAGGTTAAAACAGTGCTATTTCTGAAAAATTCATTAATAGAATAATGTAAGTATGGATTCAGAATGCGTGTCAACCTTAAGGTATATGCGTGTGTGGCGTGATCGGACATTGGGCTGTGAGTCAGGGTGTATGGGGATGCGGATGTAGTGGTGTGCATGTGCCATGTAACGTTGTATGTGAAATGAGGATTCACGCTGCTAAGGCGCGTGATGCGTTTTGTTTCGACGTTGCGAAAAGTGGCAGTCTCGGGTCTCAGGTGGCGAGTTGGAGGGTTGCGAGAGAAGAGTCAGTGAGCAGAGAGAGCAAAGAGCGATAATACAGCCAAACCATATTAAAGAAGAACATATATATAGGCACTAATAAAGCAATTAGCTTCTTTCCTTCCCGAACCATCCCTTACGTAGGAGATATAAAAATTCTTTCTGCAATAATGGTTGGTAAATGGGGAAACTAACTGCAGAAAGGCAAGTGATATAACAGGGAGGAAAATCCTCGAGTCATCCTAAGTCAGGACTTGATTAGATTTAGTAACAGGTAGAACGACTCATTTGCATATTCAGCCAGAGTAACTTTTGTTCCCTAAAGCAAATGTGCTATGGCCACCTAGGGCCTTCCGTTCGTTAAGGGTTAATCTACTTATTCAGATGAACTCAGTGGCTTGTTGAATCAATGCGCACCGGCTACTGCCAAAATGGAGCCAATTTGGCTAACTATACCTTTCCAAGCGAAGAGTTAGTTATTCGACATTAAAAACCCAGTAACTGCTGGATAGACACTATACTTATATTACCGTCTATTGCCAGTAATCCTACAGAATTTAGAAGGATTATTCTACAAACGGGGATGATTATAGAACATCCGGATGTCGAATGGAAACTTCGATAAGAGCATATCTGATAGCAGTCACCTGTGTTTTCCGAGCTGCACAATTTATCTTTTCCCACTTTATTCGCCATATGGACATTTCCTGATTTATCTGGGTTTGTGTTGGTCGTTATCTGGCGCAGCCGGCAACCGAAATACGTGTGCGCAGATAACAGAAAGATCAGAGAGGGAGAGAGAAGGAGGGAGGTGCACGGCCATCGTTCAACCCTTCTGATAGGATTACCGCTCGAAAGCAGCCTATTGCGTGCGGCCAAATATTTAACATCCTGTGTTTCCTGCCATTAACGTTCGACCACTTTAATCCCCATTAAGAGAGGCCAGGACTTCCTATCGTTTTCGGCTTCGATCATCCATTTTCGGATCAGGCGCCAAACAAACTTTATCACCGGCTTACGCTGACAATGATAAAATTCCTGCTTTCCTATTCTATTCTATCCAAAGGGGTTAATTGCTATTAAACAATCTCAGTGAATCCAAATAATTGATTACTGCTTAACATCGGCAAATATAAACGTTTGCTTATATTTACAGACACTGGAAATATAACGCCGGTTATTTTGAAAGCGTATAAGAGTATAAGAAACTCCATAAGACCTGAAATTATCAGTAGCTGAAATTCCGCCAAGCGGTAAGCGAATTCTATTACTTTCATTTTGTGACTCATTGTCATTCCATAATGAACTATTGGAAAGGAGATTCATGCTACATTTGACAGAGGAATGCTACGGCAGGATAATGAAAGGTCCGTTTCTATGTAACTTTATAGACATCAATTAACAGTATGAAAATTTCTATTCTCTTTCCAGCTTTCAACCCTCCTGCATATTAGATCTAAATTATGTTAGACCTATCAGTGAGCGACTGACTGACATCTGATCGAATTTATACAATTGAACAGAACAATTCAACTGACTTTTGATGTTTTATAACTGAATGTTATAAAATATCAAAAAGCACGTCACAAAACTATAAATCAAATGATGAAAAATTGGAGCAATTTGTATCATCCCGAAGTCATCCCTCAATCTTTGAAAGGCCCGATAAAAGAAAAGCCAAATTTTCAAAAAGACAATCGCTTGTTGTAGATAGAAAAACACTTATGAGTAACTATTCGTTAGAGAATAGCTTGGTAAAATAGCAACCGATCAAGAACAACTAAAGATAGTTTTGTTAGAAAGCCTAGGGGCTATTATTATGATAGTAGAACTCCTGGCGCATGAAGGTTAACACGTAACACCGACACACTTTGTGTTACCTTTATGTTAGCTTGTATAGGGTTTGTGGACTTTAGGGTCATTGTTAGTAGGCCCGACGTTTAGTTTTGGTGCATCAATGGGGAACAATATCGGGAAAACTGTTCAATCGAGAATGCAGCAATAAATGGTGGCCCGGTGAAAGAGAGCATTAGTACGGCATTCGAAATTGTTCCTGGCAATGAGCCATCGCGATATTTGACTGGAGCACAATTCCGGATTACACAGTCGCACGACATACTAACAGGTGCTGGGGTTTGCTTCTCTGTATAATCCTTCACATAGACCAAAGTTCCATCTCTAGAACGGGAACGCCTACCACCTGCCAATGTTTATCTTCGCGTTATAATAAGCAAATCCAATGCTGCCTTCGGATAGCAATTCCACTCCAATTCACCCTATTATTTCTAATGAAAGCAAACCTCTGCGTTAACCTTAAACAAGATTGATTTCTCATTTTTCCTAATTCCTCAGAGTCTATTAGAGATAGAAGCTCGAGCAAACGACAAATTGTAACATCAGATCTTTAGAAAGTGTTAGTGTGTTCTCGTTTTCCAGCTCTAATTACACATGATAATATTTATCCATTTATCATATATATATATATATATATATATATACCATTTATACATCATTATATATTTATAATATATATTATATAATATATCATATATATAACCATATATATATTTATACCATTTTCTTTTACCCGAGGCGATTATTTTCTCTCAGATATTGACCAGATATCCTCGATATAGTTCCGATTTCGTTCAAATTGTAGTTTTAAAACTTCTTCCCAAATATTCAGTTGCTGTAATCAGATATTCTAATTCTAATTCTTCTTACATCTTTCATACGTAGAAAGAGCCACGAAGCATTAGAACTATAGAAGATTAGATTTTTTCTTAGGGCCTGGTATGGAGCGGTGGGAAAATATGAGGCGAGCCAGATTCGATTATCAGAAAGTGAACCATCGAGGGTTTATTGGGCAGTGACCCAGCTCTGACCTGGTTTTCGGAGGTGGCATACAGGACCACCCACCTCTCAACACCCACCCGACCCTCTCTCTCGCCCCTTCTCTGCCTCCTTCGCGCCCCCCTTCCTACCATCGCCAGACCCATTTCCCACTTTTCTTGCCTGGAATTTTCATCGAGACTCGTTCTCGGCGAAGCGACCCTTTAAATCGCCACTCGCCACTCGCCACTCGCGACACTTTTCTCCTCCCCTCCTTTCTTTCTTTCTTTCTTTCTTTCTGTACTTCCTCCTGCCTTTGCCAAACTCTGCTTGAGTTGTGCCTCTAGTAGCACCTCTAGCTCTACCCTTCTCACACACCTCTCAATCAAGCTAACAACCCCTAGCAGCCAACTGTCAACTACCAACGCAAGCCGCGCCGTGCCGTGCCGCGCTTTCCCGCGCTCTCTCATCTCCCATCGCCCTTCTTCTTCTCAAAAGATCTGTCCCCTCTCTAAACTCATTCCTCCGCTAATTGCCAACCTACAAACTAATTTCTAGTTACTTCCTTTATTCTTTTATCAGCTATATTCATTAAGATAAGATGGATATTTGTATAAGTTGTATATTAGCATCGAGGCAATCCTTCTAATACTGATGGTTACCCAGTTCCTAATTAGTAGTACTTGTCCGAAATTAGAATACATACTTCAATGACGTAACATCCTCAGAACTAGACTAGCAACATTTAAGAAAAAATAAGAATTTATCGAAGTAGGAGAAAAGACAGTGTAAGAGTAAAATTCACAAAAATCTATAGAATTATTAGAAATAAATTGAATCTGTATCAAATCTTACAAGAATTTGAAAACAGTTAAGAAGAAGCGTAGCAACTCCTTGGAGGACTGGATTGAAGAGAAGGTCACGTGCAGGTTCCATATGAAATCAGATAATATATTTTAGCTGAAAGATTTTCGGGGTAGTGAGTCTCTGGAGTGGTTGTGGACAGTAGTAGAGCGGGAGGCGATTAACAATGTTTACAAGTCCTCTGACCCATATCTTCATGCATATATAGTATCTATCCGAATGGGGATATTGGCCAGGACGTCGCGCCTTGCCTCCCGAGCTTTGCGAAGTGATTCCTCTCTCGATCACAACTTTTTTCACATAGACGCAACGTTACTTCGCTCACCAAATAAATGGCAGATTGCTTGTAACTGATAAAGCAAACGTTTGATCTTTTTGTGAAACAGAACTGGTGATGCCTCCAGTTTCAGTTCAGAGAATTGTTTACAAAGCTGAGCAACCAATGTGGACATTTAGATGCCCTGTATAAACATAAATTATTAGATTCCAATATTAGCAATGAGCATTAAGCTCGTAAACATTTGCTTTGAAAAGTAGGATTAAGCAAGCTCGGGCTCATTTAGTTGAAATTGGAGCTACGTAATATTTCAAGTTTCCGTCATCGCGGAGCCAGCGCGTCTTGTCGCATCTATAAACACGCGCATTTGATGGCACGCTTCAACATACAGGTGGTAATCCTCTCATGCCTCGAGAAACACAGGATTTAATTCATTTCCCTGTGCTGCCTTTTCAAAATTGCTTGGTGAAAAGTAATGTATTAATTAGAAATATCGATGACTAAGAAAGGTTTCATTAATTTATACTCCTTTTGACGTGTTATATTAATACAATATACTAAATTCGTTCTTTCACTTCAAGATATTTCATTTTATCTTAAATTAAACTAATTTTTCTTTACCGTTTAAATAAACTAATTATCGTATCAATGATACGTTAACAACGTATACATACCTTATCTGATGTCGTTTAACAGCCGTTTCAATAACATTTATTGAAATATGACAATTGTGAAGTGTAAGCTTTTACGTTACACATAATGATAAGAAATACATCTCTGCAAAAAGAGAATATATTTCTGTAAATGGACACTCGGGAAAGGCAATTCTCGCATAAAGAGGACTGTAGTCTTTGATTTGGTTCTGACAAATACAGAATAAAATACAGAATTCTTAAGTGAATCCTTTGAGCTGTTAGTTTTTCAGAAATGAAGGTGAAAGTTTTCGATCGATTGAAAATTGCTATAGTTGGAGATAAGTATCCTCGGTTCTGACGGCTTACTACTACGTGGGGCGAGTCTCCCGATGGAAGTAAAGATAAAGAAACTTCAAAGGGGAACAGAAGAATTTGAGACTTGTAGAAGTGAGTGGACGGTATGGCTGTCCACTTTTCTTGGAGGTTCTTTACGCTAGCCACGTTAGACCTTTAATGGCCGAGGCATTCTCTTCATTTTATTGTGGAAAAATATTTCATTCTTTCCGCAGATGGCGACGAATATTAACTAGCCTCGGTGAAGCTGAATCGAATAATGTATCTGGCAATGAGAGTCACTAAATTCCTTTGTCCATCAATACTTGCCATAATTGGCTGGCTTCGCGATCCCAATATGCCTTTTGATCTTTCGCTATTCTTATCGAGCTTCCGTCGGCTTTCCGCCAGCTCGGCCAACTCAGCCAACTGCGCCAGCTTTCGCAATTCAAATATGCATAATAGCTGGTGGAAGAGCGATTAAATAAATTCCTTTCGTTTCAACGCAGACTGTCGGAAGGACCACTTGGTCGAACCTATCTGCTGCGCTGCATCCTATTAGTTTAATCGAGTTCACTCGATTCCACGAAGTAGCCTCCCTCTCTACATCTTGCTCCTTCATGCAGACGCATTCAGCTCAACTCTAATTTCAAGGACTCCCACTTGACATTGTCTTCGCCGATCCTCACAGCCGGTTCAAATAATAATCATTCTTCCACGGAAAACTATGAGTACAGCCAGAAAAGCACTCCATGCATTTATCTGCACAGTATATCCCGTCAATCTGAACGTTATCGATTCAAGCCTTTGAAAATCATTGGGACAATTAGTTTCCGGCAAATAACTTTTGGAATAACCCCATTTTAATTAATCGCATAAAGTACTGTTGGGAGCTGGAAAGTTGGCCCCTGAGAGGCAGACCGTAGTTGAGTTTGGGCTGGCGAAGCTTGGCGGCAACGCCTACGATACCTGCGAAAATCTGCCTCCGTACTCCTTGTTTACCTGCTTACCGGGAAATTCGTAGCGGCAGGTAGCAGACCGAAGGGACTCAGACCCGTGAGATGGTGGTGCTTGACACCCTGCTAGCCAATCGAAGTTCGACCGATAATTAGGGACCGTAATTTCTTTTCTTTAAGTTTGTAAGTAGGAGATCTTCAAGGAGGAGTCAAATTTTTCGCCAATCAGAGCCAGAGGTTATCTTTCTAACCAGGGTCTGCCTCCCAGGGGCCAACTTTCCAGCTCCCAACAGTACTTGTCACACGCTTCTTTTAGAAACGGTGCTGGCCGGTTATGATAAACCGAGTAGGTGCTCTCGCATTGGCGAAAAAGTTAATAGACCTTACAAAGATATGTATGATGGTTGAAACGAGCCAAGAACAGTGGGTGGGTAAACTTAGTCCAAGTTGCGAGGGAGAATTTAGGCTGGGAGGAACTGCAGTGGAAACATCAAAAGCTCCTTGAAATTCTTATTAGAGAGAGTGGATCGGTATGTGGTGGATGGCTCGCAATGAAAATGAGCGAAGAAATTGAAATGTGAAAATGTTGGCTGCATACTACTCTGTCCAACTCCGGCTCCGGCTCCGGCTCCGGCTCCGGCTCCGGCTCCGGCTCCGGCTCCGGCTCCGGCTCCGGCTCCGGCTCCGGCTCTCGTCTCAATGATAGACCTCAGCCTTGAATTTCGCTCGACCGTTCCTGCCCGCGGCTGCTTTTCTCTGTTTTCAGCCCTGTCTTCCATGCAAAACCTTCTTTACACCTACATTCTAACTCCTAACGTTCTCATCTGTAAGCCATCATCCTCTCCTTTAACGTAGTTGTATCAGCACTGTACCATCTAAAAGTCAACTGCTGGCCGAAGGAAGTATTAACTTCGCTTTGCATACTGCCGGTGAGCACACACGAGATTGCATATACCGATAGATTCTAGACCCACACACATGCATTCGGAAGCAATAGCGGCAACGTCAACGTCAACGTCAACGTCAACGTCAACGTCAACGTCAACGTCAACGAACGCCTTCGATTTCTCGGAAATTTGAATTTTTTTAACTTCATTTCGCAAAAAGGAGATGGTGAAATATTCTGCAAACATTTGTACGCATTCGTAGAATATCGATGAAACACGGGTTAGTTTTTTTATAGAATTCTATAGAAATGTTAAGCCGTTAAAATTGCCAATTTCGAACTCCAGTATCTCAGAAACGGTGTGGTCAAGTCCAATAAAATTTTGCCAACGCTTGCAGAATCCTATAAAGATTGTTCCAAACCAATAACATTCTGCATCTACTCATAACCGATCGAATCGACTTTTAATTCCTCGCTTTATTCTCATTTAGTCGACATTTATCACCATTCAAGTATTCTCACACCTTTCAACATTTATTCGCTAAAAATTGATCAATAGTGATGTCGTATAACAGAAAATAGGAGGGAAACCCTCCTATAAATTAATCTCATATGATTCTATATACGTTACGATAACAAAGCACGTTCATATTTCACGTTTCCATTCCAATATGCAAATTGCCAGTCAAATTTACATTGCAATTTCAAATCACGAGTGAGTTATAAAGTGCCGGACGATTTCCACTATTTTCCACTACAAATTTTGAGTTGCAACTCGATTTTAACTCCGGATTAATCATGTATTTCTGTTATTACTCGGCTGGTGTTAGTATTGATATTTGTAACTTTAATCGCTGCTATAGCAGCAACTTTGACAATGACGATTTGATTTAGTATGAAATAATGATAAAAGAACTAAAACCCCATTGTTAGTATAAGACGAAGGCGTGCGCAGGTGTAAATCTGGCGAACATTGTCACGGTTAAGTGAAATTTGGACGGAACTCTTTTCCTCTCGAGCGTATAGACACGCGCGCACTAGATGCTCTTTTGTAGCCCAGAGAACTTTGGTTATTATGAAAAAATGATGGGACGGGTAGTGGAGGTGGTTATATATTCATCGGTTCTGTTATGAGTAGAGGTGGCTTGATGGAACGGAGCAATATCAGGATGATCTCATCAAAATTGAACCACCCAGACTCTATTTGATACTAGTGGCGCCGGCGGCGGCGGGAGCGGTGGGAGCGGTGGGAGCGGTGGGAGCGGTGGGAGCGGCGGCTACTTTCCCCGGTAGCGACGTCGACGTGTTATGAAAGAATCAGCAGAACAAGGACGAGACGGCAAGGGATTAGCTTCCGGTGGCTTGGTAATTTACCGGATGCGAGGAGTGCGGGGGATGGTCGACGGGTAGTCCACTGCCACTGACAACTTTGGCTCTCGATCGTTAGGGATTAAGCTCACCCGTCCTCCTTCCAATACTGGCACAGGTGTATCCCCGCATGTGCTCCAGGCCACGTAGCCCAGGAAATGAAAGTCCTCTGGCTTTCAGGATACGCCCTCAAATCTTTCCTCGCACAGATTCCTCGCACAGATTCCTCGCACTTTCCTCCTCAAATTAATGCATCCGCCGCCGCCGCTCCTGAAACCAGAAGACCGCATTCAACATTTATTAGTCCTCTCGTAGTACCCACTCCCATTGGCCAAGTACTTCCATATTTTACGCAATTACACAATTCGTATAACTTTCTATATAACTCAACCCTCCTCCCTCACTCAGTTTCCCTTTCTTAAACTTCACCTTCTTTGTACACAATGAATTGCTCGCGGAAAGTGGTGCAAGCGACTCAAGAAAGCTTTCGTACACGAACTTTCATCGTACACCCATTATAATTCCAAGACGAGGCAAACCTCGTAATGCAATTTCTACCCTATATTATTTATGGTGAGCCTTAATGGAATAATAGAGAATCGCGGTACCACCGCGATCGTACCTTTACCGGTAGCCTGCTTTATCTAGTATCAATCAACTCAGTGAATAGGTTTTTACTACCAAAAGAATAAAGATCGGACGGAATAATAAGGCCTGTAAGGAATTTTCATTCTGAGCTATTATACAACCGAACGCGTAAAGTCAATAATTAAATATCACGGGGTCTAATATGTTTGATTTTTTTTCCATAAGAAAACATTTGTCGATACTAATTTTCTCTTACTGAATATGTCTTAAAAGTGGCGAATTAAGCCTTCGCACTTACATGTTAATATAGTTTAACTATAATTGAGAAATGCAGTATGTCCGCGCTCCTTGTTTACTGTATACATACCTGAAAGTTTACGAATTTCGAACTGGGAGTGACTGATATTTTTTCTCATATTTTGTCTTTTGTGGTCGTTTCTGATTGTCAGTTAATTAAGACTACAGATTTATTTATAACGTGTTGCCTATATTGATATATAATAGAGTACGTCTAAAGAAGATTTTGCTGGAAATGTGGTCATTTTGAAACCACATAGTCTAGCAAACCGCAACATTTCATATGTCGTGCTTTTACTGTACAGGTGACATGCGGTATTTCGCCACAAATGTTCAAAACACTCTCTTTCAATGTAGGATACATCCGAACACAGGAGGAAAATGTCAGGAAATTTCTGGATCAATTCTTTCTGGCTTACCTATTTTCTCATAAATTAGAAATAAAACATCAGAACTAATGATTAACGAGGTAACTTCAAGTTTTCTGCTTTCTTATTAAATTAGTTTGCAAGTTTATGTTTCGTGTGGCGTTTTCAACATTGTTTTTATTAGTAATATTCTAAAGTCTTATATATAGTTTCATTAAAATACAATGTTTGGACTCGCGGGCCACTGCCTCCTGATGCCCACTCGCGGTACATTGTCTCGCGCTATTTCTTCCTCATTTCTTTCCCTCACTCCTCACCATTAGCCAAACAGTGGTACGTTCCCACTTTTCTTCCCAATTCTAAAATTTATATATTCCGCGACACTTAGTCTTTAAGGTAGAACTCATTATTTTGTGAGAGAACGAGGATTGTTGAGAAGGAGGCTTATTCCGTCGAACACCTATTTTCGGCAATTTTCAGACTTACTTCTCAACTCTCCGTCACGAGATCTCCTTGCTCAATATTACCAAGGAGAGAGCCATTCCTCCCTTGGGCGCAAGTAAATTCGAGCACCTATTCGTGTTCGCAAATTATTTGTAAATACATTCAAGTTCCGGTCATTAGCCATGTAGGCTCTTGACCGCTGAATAAATATTCATTTGTTTCACCACGAAACCATCACCAGAGTTCTTTCTCAGGTTTACAACCTCCGTCATCGAGGAGCTCTTAAAACGCACGCACTGCCACCGTACTGTTCAACGATTTACTTGATAAGTTTAGCCACAAAAAATTTCCTCCAGAGAGTTGCATATAAAAATAATGAGTTACCACCAATGAGCAATGATCACTTCTTAAGATCTCCGAATTTTAAATAAGCATAACAAAAATTTCACAAAATTTACAAACACTTTATGAAAACGAATTGTTTGCGGTACCAAAGAATAAACTTACTTTCTTCATAACGCGGATGAATAATTAAATCTAACAAATATTATTATCACCTAGCTATATTAAGTCTTTGTAAATATCCCTAATCGTGTAATGAGCAAAGTTTAGTAGAACAGGCTTTACGCTAGGCAAAGAGAATCAAAGGACAAAGCAATCCCAGAGAATATTAAGCAAATATTGAAGATCGCAGAAACTTTTTGCAGAGACTATCGCGAGAGGCATATAGAGTGCATCAGAACTGTTTAAAGTAAATAAAAAGCTTCTCCATTTCTCTGAGGTCGCACGCTCGATCACGGTAGAAGTGAAAAAGCTTTTTTGATCTCCCGGAGTCGAGAAAGTTCACTATTTGTCCTGGGGTACACTTGCATGAAACTGACATTTCACAGTAGAAATTATTCACTATTAAATCCCCTATGAGTCATGCATATTGTTTGTTAATGCGAGGAATTACCTTATTTCAAAGTTGCCTAGCCGGGATGATGGGTACGTTAAACGTTCTCATTTCCAAGGCTTTCCTCTACTCGCGATATTACCCCTCGCCTAGTTATTTTCGCCCTTCGATCAGCCATTTATTTCCAGACAAAAGGAGTTTGTAAAATTTCCTCCAGCAGAAACTATTTATGAATAGAGCAGAAGCTAAAACGATAAATACTTTAAAAACACAAATTATCAGAATAATGAATATGCGCGAGTATATTGGCCATCTTAATAACCTTAGCAACTTTACAATCCTTTAACCCCTGAAAGAAATAGATTTTTCGAGTTGTTATAATAAAAAAATTGGGGCAAACTAAACTCGTTTGATGTCACTGCCTGGCGAAATCACGCGATACGAAATATTAGAGTTGATTAACGGGATAGCCAAACTAAACTAACAATAACCAATGGCCAATGAAATTTATTATCATACTAATCAATCAGATGCTTGTTAATACTTTGCCAGCAAACGATTCATTGGGTTTTCAATAAAGCGTATTAGTTCTATTTTCATTCAACACCCAAGAATGCTTTTGCCTCATTTTTTTCTTTTAATGGTACGCATATATCATGTTCAACCGCGTTTCCCCTCTCAAATTTATGCTGAATTATTTATCTTCGTTCTCAACACTTGAACTACAGCGGGTCATTTTGCTAAATTTTGATGATTCCCAGGGATTTTTGGAATTTCCTATATCATTACTGAATATAAATCAGTCCATTTGACAGTTTCCACCACTAAGAACTATTTGACACACCAACTACTTTAATCAAATGCCTCCCGTACGATTTGCTGTGTATAATATCCATATTCATAGAACTTGATATTCTTTCCAGTGCGTTTACAAAGTTAAATTTTTGGAACTGAATGCTAAATTACTTTGACTCGTTTCCACGGTAACTACATACACTATTTCACACAGGACTCCTAATACATCTATTTCATCGAGTGTGCTTTTTTGGGAAAGTCATTGGTTTATTTTGAGTCGGCCTGGATAACTAATACTAAGTATTATATTCGTCGAACCAAGGTATCTGTCTTGGTGGCCGGTATAACATATCTAACTGCAAATTGCCTCAAAGGATTAATGATCACAGTTACATTAATATTAGATATCATCTTGGGCCGCCATTAGTCCTTCGAATCAATATTGCTAAATTAGAAATGGTAAACTCATTCGACGAGGCAGACTCCTTAATTCTAGAGCAAAATATTGAAAAGGCAGTAGTTTTTCAATGATTGCCAGACTAGGTGCCAAAGGTCAAGAGAGAAACATCACTGGTTTAGTGTGCCGTTAACGCTTCTGGTCTGGTATTGGTATACCACACGTCAGAGTGAAGCATTGCTCGACTAACGAATGAGTAACGAGTATGACATCGATATGAATGTACAAAAACAAAAGCTTTGTTACGCGTTTGACAAGCCAGCGTTCGATGTATTTCCTATATCAGAGAAGAACTTCAAAAAGATAATAAAACCTGGTAAACCTTGCATGTTTTGGAGAAAAATCAAAGTTTATCGAATGTAATTGGAAGAGGCAATATCGACGATGCATTTGCATATGTAAGTTTCTTATTCTGTCACTGATGATCCTCCTATCACTTGCGTTGAAAGTTAATGCGGCAGGAATTAACGCATCATTCAAATCTCGCAATGAGACTTTAAATGGAATTAGTGTTGGAGGAAATCTTGGAAGAGTAAAACTTAGGGAGTAGATTGAGCGTGAAGGTAAACTAGATAAAATAAGAGATAAAGAGAAGTTTGAATTAGAAACATTAAGAGTGTTGGGATACTATACTAGACGAGTGTCGAGAACTAGAGGTGGTTTTATTGGCCCGAACGGCTCGACCTGTGTTATTCGAAGAAGAGGCCGAATGGAGAGGGATTTCGCAAGAGCAGACGGCGCTTGAAACTATCGACAGTGTGGAAACTATCGAAATATTTCGGATCACAGAGCGCAAGCGTTTGCAAACATTCGAGCAGACCGGTTGGTATCCGATGGCCGTTCCGATACCTGGCGATTCGTCCCAGATTCAAATAACAGGCTGCGTCCTTCCAGTCGATACTTCACCGGCCAGTATTGTTAAAATATACATAGATGAGAGAACGAAGTGGCGGGTTTTATTTGCGTTATCGAAATCCTTGAAACGGAGATGGCTAGTTCCTATCTGACTTTCCATTCGAGCAGAGCGCGCTTCTACATTTTTAGCAAATTTACTTCCAAACCTGAATGACCCAAGTCAATATTTGACGCGAGGTTTATTGACTTCCCTTTTTTCAAGATTGAAGCATAAAAAATTTCATTTCGTTAGTTCGTTAATTGTTTATGTTAGGATTCCTCTTTTCTTCCCTTAACGAGAACTGGTAACGATTTAAATATACTAATGTCAATATTGCTCAAAAGGGATGCTCAGTAGGAACAGTTTTAATACGTTCGCACAAGTACATCACTTAATTAATATGACTCTCCAATTTGTTTTAAGTGGCGATCGTCCCTTCTAGAGCTGTTTAACACCTTAATAACAACTCCCATTCGGCTTATCAAAATACCCAACTAATCCAAGTTATAAGAAACTAACTGGCACAGATCACTAAAACATTAAGTTTAATACTACATGCCTTCGGAATGTTTTTCATGTTAGGCAATGAGCTAAACTTTGAATAGTATGATAGATGTGTCCCCTATATTTCACTTTTCAATATAAGCCCTTATCCTGTAAAGTAAATTACAAATTAATTGTAGTCTGATTAATCTTTACATATGCTTCCTTGCGGCTTACTCCTCCAAGTGAAATTAACTGGTTTCGAGCGATTCGCTGAATGCTTAACATACTTAAATGAGATGTGCCGGCATTAGAAAAGAAGTATAAGAAGTGAGAAAGTGAGAATAAGGGAATATCAGCTAGCGGTAGATGGGTGTAATAGGTAATCGAGGGGTTGAGGGGTTGAGGGGTTGAGGGGTTGATGGGGCGGTGGGAGAGGGTAGAAGTAGCCCGAGTGGAGATGGAAAGGTGGGTTAGAGCAGAGGGAGTAGAGCGGGTAAATCCAGGTCAGGCCGGGCCAGGAAGCAAAGTGACACTGGAGCCAGAACCAGCCGCCCTTTCCTAACCGGGTCACCGGTCACCGTTCGCCGTTCACCCCTTCACCTCTTCACCCTTATTCCCTTATTCAGTCGGCGATTTCTTACTCCGCAAAACCCCTACCCGTTCTCCCTTTCCGAGCAATCCGCTTCCTTAGCTCCACGCAAATGGCAAACTAGCTCTTAGCAAATATCTTTGACTCTCATAACGTTTTTCATTTATCCACTACCAATACACCATTTCTCTTCTCCTTACATATTATTCTACTTACGGTTTCACTCAGGCTTATCAGTGTACCTTATATCTACGAGTTTCAGGTTTATAATTATAAATGAATTGAATGAGATTGGATTCTTCTTTAAAAACGAGAGATCCGAGGCTTCTCATTTTGTTGAAGAGTGAAGTTTCAAATTATTCGCACAGCAAATGCTGACCTGATCAGACGTTAGTTAGATTTTCCATTGGGAATGTGCTTTGTGTCTGGTCTAGGAGAAGCTTATACGGAAAGGTTAAGCCTGTATGGAATCTATCAGCAGTACACAATAGAAGCGAAGCTCGTGCTGTTGTGATTCTCGATGGTTATGCCAATATTAGCTATCGACCAGTTGGAATTCGAAATGAAGACTCGGCCGGCTAATAAGATTTACAGGTGTGTGCTTTGCAATGACTAGGGAAGCAAGGCCAGCACTGTGTTACACTGTTGGCCATCGGACATTAATCGGATCAGAAAGCTTCTACCGTTAGACCGCGTCGCGCCGTACACACTTGGTTCCTAGCTATTTCGAGTTAATGACGTCCGCGCATCCTTTCAGCCGAACATCCAAAACAGTGCTTCACTCCCCTTAATCTTCACTTAACCGCCGAACATCGCCCGATCATCAATCACTATATCTATGTATATTCAACTTTCTATTCTCCCAGTATTCCAGGTTTCTCGAACTGCTGACACTTGAAATAATCATTCGGAAGTTCAAACCAAATGAAATGTAGAGAGACACAGAATTTTGTATTGGAGAGAAATTGTTGGTTTTCCGAAACCTATTGAACCTAGTTTCATTAAAATTTAGCCTAGGATCAGTTATTTGGAACAATTTCACTAACAGCGGACCGTGCGGTTAGCATATGAAATTGAGCTACCAATAAAGTAATACAAATATTTGACCAATTCTCTATGAAAGTCTGGAAATGCGGAAGTGTTGAAAGTTTCATAACCCGCAGTACACCACTGTCGAATAAGAATGATCGAGAGAGCCACATTTTCCACGCAGTGTAATTCACCTACCAGCCAACTAATAACGACGCAGACGTCGAACTGCGCTGGCTTTTCGGGAAAGTCTTTCTCTTTAATTAACACGGACGAACCTTTTTTCGTTCATTTTCTATCTCGCCCTCGCCCTCGCCCTCGCCCTCGCTCTCTTTCCCGCTCGCATCGTCAGACTAAAGCTCCACCGAAAAGAATAGCGATCAAATCTGCTTGCGAGACTGCTCTCGAAAAATTTTCATGCCAAAACTACAGTCGGCAGACTTTCCATTATCGGCATAACAATAAAGGGGCTTTCTCATTCTGCGCTTCCTAATTTGTTCCGATATTTATTGGGCCCATTCTATTAAACAGTAATAGTTTCGTAGCCTCTCGTGCTTTAAAGTGTCATCGTTCCTTCCACACTCCCTTTGCATCAAGAACCACTCATAAAATATATTAGTTGTAGACTATTATCAACTTTTAAGAATAACAGAAAGAAAATTCTGATCTGCATCGATAATACGTTATGTAATCATTCTACTTGCACTTAGAGTTCTTAAATTGTATGTTTCAATGTCGTATACGTAAATCTAAATAAAGCATATCGATCTCTGCAATTGCAATTTTATTAATCCATTTTTCATACAAGTAATTTTGTGAAGGTAACTTTGAGTTTCGTGCCAAGGTACATGTATAGGTTCTACCTCAATGGAACGAGCGAAGGTCATATATTAGTACGTGATGCGGAATACGCAAAGATAATTTTGGTAATGCTAATGATAATGTTAACCGTTTTATCGACCAGTTCATCGGCCAAAGAGACGTGATATGAAACTAATGAATATCTGATGAGCCTCCGTAATTTCGACGGCGCTGATTTCACTCGGGCTATATTGAATTTCCAATTTAATATCGAAATTACGCGAGCTTCCTCTCGCTATACCTCTCCACACCAACACCAACAAATACACAACGCTCCACAAATTTCAGTATTTATTTCCCTCAATCCTTATTCAATGTTCTGTTAAATAATATTTCTATACATATCTCGGAAGCACAAAATATGAGAATACCTTCTCTCGCAGTACTTAGGGGAGTATTTTACTTTCCAATAAGTGGATAATCATTATTGAGAACTGCGTGTATAAATGCAGGATTTTGTTCGAGCATTCTACTAACTAATAGGTTCTTTACTGTTGATTGCTTGCTAATTATAAGTACCAGGCCCAATAAACTCCGGTTTCTTTTTATACTACTCTCTAATATCTGGTGGAATATTTTACTACTAACACCCATCTAATCTACCTAATTGAAAATGGTCTAATTGAAAGATAAAAACTATACGAACGAAATATGATTTGATTATTTGACTAGTAGATTTTTGGCACCTGATGGGGGTGGAGGTGGAGGTAGGAGATGGAGAGAGCATAAATAAGGTAAAACGATGCGTTGGAAAAATTGGAAATAACTGGGTGAAAGTTGGGAGTAAATGGGGAGAAAAGGAAGGAAGGTTGTACGGGAAGTAAATTAGCCTGGCGATAAATGGCTTCATTAATCATTTTAGCAGGCCGAGTCTAGCGGTATAGCGTCCCTTTTTAATCTTGCATAATTTCACGGTAGAGTAGAACCCTTCGTCGCGACACGACGCGACACGACGCGACACAACACAACAGGGCGCGACAGGGCGCGACAGGGCGCGAAGAAGTGTATGTACTCTGCTCCGCTACAAATGCTTCTTTCTCTGCACCTCTACCAGCTAGATTATACTGCTCCTGTTATCATTTCTTTTCCAAGACCGCGACTATTTATCACGATGACGCAAATCCTTCCCCTTGTTGTTTTGCCCTGTCAAATCGGGAGGATTCATATCAGCCGTTCGCGTCATAAAAGCTGCCTGTAGCCCGAAATATAAAACAGGACATTTAAAGAGTAATGTACCAGATTAGAAGAAATCAGAAAGAATTAGAAATATGCATTTTTCAGTTTATTGCGTAGTTGTTCGGAAAAAATTAAATATTCCCCCTTACGCAAATCATTAGTTATCTTCAAGCTCCTATTAAAAATGTAACTATCTAGAGCATTATGATTGGGCAAAAGATTAGAACAAGTGATATCAGCAACATATAAGGTACTTATGCTAAACCTCGGATAGATTACAATATTTACCGATTATTTATATGTATTCACTCGAGGCACTCATTCTGGTAATGTGGCTTACAAATTGTAATTAGATAGTAAAGTAGCGGATATGAGTTTACGTGTTAGTTCTTATTAGTTGTCTATTCTTTAATCGGTCTAACGATTAATTTTCCATTTTTGTTTAGTTTCCAGTAAAGCGCGCGCACGCCAAGTTTTTTTCACCACGAGGGCCTGTGAGATAAGCCAAGCTATCTGATGATATATCTGAAAACATAACTGAAAACTCGTCTATCTTCCATGATATTTCTATCTTTTTTGGAAAATCTAGTTCAAGAAGTTTCCATTTTCCAAAAAGACAAACTATTACTTGGCGATTTTTTTACATCGTGATGTATAAACACTTGGTCAACTATTTGCGAAAGGTGAAAATTGATTAAAAACAAGTTTGCCAATAAGTTCGGGGTAAGCAGAAGAATAGAGATAGCACGGCGCGTTTTTCAATAAAATGGTAAGCTGGTAGGAAAGTTTCGGTCGGGGCTTTCATCCATTTGGCAGCGAATCGTTGCTACGGGGGCGAAGTTAATCCCCATTTTATTTCCCTTTTTATGTTACAAGATATTACACCGGCAATCAGGCGTGCAAGCATTCGCCCCAGGATATCTAATAATGTCCGTTGCTCTCCAACCAGCGGCGCAATAACTTTTTATTATTCCGAAGAAAGCCATATTACTGTCATAAGCCGAATGAATCAGGCCAGCCGTCAATCCTACCGAAACTTTAGAGACCAACCACATTGCGATTGCTAATCCGCATAGTATATTTTCGTACTTTTCATTTAATAGGATTATTTCTTTCATTTAATGTCGGTGAAAGGTAAAAATAGCCCTCCCCTTACAAAAATAGAATATAGCAAATACTCCAATTTCGATCATTTTTACACAACAGTAACTCATTATGCAATCAATTTGCGATAATAAATATGCAGTTGGTCCATTTTACTTCAAGTGCGTTTTTTATTCCGACCTAGACTATACCTCTTTTTACTAGGTCAAGCTTTCTTGTATATCTTTCTTCTGGGAGTTAAAACTACATGTAGTATCTTTAAAAATAAATTTACATTGCACGTTACATTCATAATAAATTTACATTCTACTTCATTTTCCGATACTTGTCAACAGTTTATTAAGAAAATATTTGGTTGGTCGTGTCACGCGAGTTGATGGTAGTTGCTATTCAAAGAAGAAATGAAAGGACGCATCAAGGATGTAGTTGAAAATGATACGCTTCCGCGAGAAGGAAAATAAGAGGGGTGACAAGAGGAGAGGAGGAATATTACTCCAAGAGAACGGTTCAACAAGCTAAAACGCTTGGTTTAGCGTTTAATCTTTCACTTTGAGGCGAGTGTTCTGGAAAGAAAGGCCAAAAAGCCAAAAAATGAAAGAAGGTATGGGGATTGTTTTCAGCTGTGACTCGCGCTCATTTTATTGAGTCTCAGGGGAAGCAAGAAATACGCTACCGTAATTTCAAAGCCAGCATGAAAAGTGGCTAACAAAGCGATAGCAGCTTATCGCCGCACAAAGATCTTCCATTTTCTACAGATGCAAGCTTTCAAGTACACATACACACATGTACATCTGTATAAGTATCCAAAAGTTCCTTCTCTGCTATGGGAAAGTGCTCTATTCACCAGAAGCTGCCTTTCCCTTCCGGACTCCGCCTATCTGCATCAACAGCCCTAACCTTTCTACCTCTCTCTTTCTCTTTCTCTTTCTACCGCTTCTGCCATCTGCCACGCAATTTTAAAATCATCCTACCAAGAAGACTCCGCAAGATACTGCTGACCTACTTTTATCAGACCTCAAGCAGGGTCTGAAGGGAACCAACTGGAAGCATTCTTTTAGTATGTTTATAAAGCGGCAAAATATTTCAACTGTCATTTTCATTTGGATAAACTTTGAAATGATCAGTTTGACGGATTCTTTACTAATGGTGGCTGAAATAATAATCTCTAATTACCGAATACCATTGGCCCATAAGACCAATAGTATTAGAAGAGACTAAGTTCATCCATCAGTTGCGAATTTTATGTATTAGTATACATATGCATATTTTATTACTACAATTACTCTTAACTATGATTTACGTTGTTAATGCACGTCAGATTTATGTGCTAACATCACAGTTTTAGTTCTACATTATTTCTTTTATGAGATAAAAGATTGAGATTGTCGTGAATCTTAAGAAATACATTCATTTCAGGAGAGGAAAGAAATCTCTTTCGTTGAAGAAGCCGATCGTGTTGTTTTATCATCCACGGTGTTTGTTTTCATCGAGCCATTTCTTGTACTTCCGAACCGAGGCAATAAGCACTTATAAGAAGATTGACTGATTAAAGGAGACCATTAATTAGGGAGTACTGCAGATTCGCCACATCATACTGTTGAGCAATCAGAGCGATCCGATCCGACAGAGATTCAATAATACGAATTTATGAGTTCAGGGCCGCCGAAGGAAAAACGAAACGGTCTCTTCCTTCAAAGTGGAACTGGCCGGCTCATTAGCTTAATGGCCTTTTCACATTGTTTCTGAACGTAACAGCTATCTATCTTCTCACTTGAAAATACTATTGAATATTAGTTTTACAACTAGAGGCTTAAAATAACATTAATCTGTCCCTATATTGATTTTCATACCACGCGGCCACGGTTAGATTAACTATAGTTTCAGCGTTCCCGTCCAATAAAGTTGGGCTATCGGAATGTGTTGACGTTATTAATACCTTGGTAGTTGCAAAACGAGACCATGGTAGACGAAGAATTAGTGTTCAAGTGGTAACCGAGAGTAGTTCTTTTGCTGAGAAACCTCGAAGACACTCGGCATGTTAACTATTTTCAACTTCAAACACTGGAAACAACATTTAGCTGATAGTAATTGCTAGAGTGTGTTTAGATGCCTGGCTATCTTCAAACTTGTCAGACATTTTAATGTTCCAGGTATTAAAGCAACTCAAAAGTGTAGGGTTTCCTTGTTTGAGTTTTATGTCTTAAAATCACGTGTTCTGTGTAAGTTTAGGAATGAAAGTTTAGTAAAATCTGGGCTTGACAATTTTTATTGGCAATTAACCATCGGTTCGTTAGTCGAATTTAATTGAGAACTGGTAGTTTGAATAGGAATTGCTAAGAACTTAAGACTTTAGCAACGCCATAGTTAGTTTTCATCCTCGAAGGAAAGAAAAGGTCGAAATGTTGGGAGGTTGTTGGGAGTAGAAAAAGTTGAGCTTGATGGAAACTGTGGACGCAGAGGTCTAAGAGCTCCGCCCGGAGACAACGAGCGATGAAAATGCTCAGAGGGCGTGAGGGACTTTGCAAAGTGAAACTCCTCTCGAGAGACTCACCAAAACTTGATCCCTTTAGAAACTACAGTATCGTTCATACGCTTGGATCCACACTCCTCTCATCTTTTGTCTACGCCCTACAATAAAACATTACACCAGCAGAACCAAACAAACTCATTAAGTTATATTAAGTTTAGAGAAATTAAATCCTCTTCTATTTCTTTTGGTCCCGTTCAAACCTATCACGTTTCATACTCTTATCGTTAGTAGCATTGAGAAACTTTGCTATTCGCGGTGAAGAATATTCAGGAAACTGATTGTCGATAACGAAACCAGATCACTATTCGCCCACGTATTATGCGATAGGACCACGAGAAAGCACGTGTGTCACGCACATATTGGTGAGAACCTGCAACGCGCTAGAGCAGAAGCACGAAAAGCCACTTATGCTCCTGTGTCTGTTTGCCTCTGCAAAATTGAAGTATTAAACAAACCTATCCAAGAATCTTGAAAGATTTTCTTCGCTAATGGTAACTTTCCGAGAGAATAAATGATATTCCGAGTAATCCTTGAAATTCTTGGGCGTTCCAGTGATCCGAGTGGCTGAATTTGTGACTTTGTGACTTTGTGACTTTGTGAATTTGTGGAGTTGAGTGGAGGCTGGTATTGCCCGTTAATAAGGCATACTGTTTCGAAGATTCTCAAGAGAAATGGAATTTCTGCTTGGGCAGTGCGAGAAGTGCTCGCACCAGGAAGGAATAGGAGCTCATTAAGGAGATCGAGTTACTCCGTCGGCGATGGCGGTGGTGCTTAATTAAACGGCAGTGCACGTTAGCATCAGCCGGTGTCGCGTCCTAGAGTACGAGGTACATACACCTATTTCCCACAGATACGCATTTCCAGCTCAATCCAAACGTCTCTCTCGTGCCTCTAATAATAATTGCATCAAGCTGTAAGACACCATCCGGATCTCAGGTTCGTTAGGCTCCGCCTAGAGCATCAATAGCCTAGTAATCACCCGGGGACTCCTGCTATTCATACCGCCAACCTCTTTCATCACATTCCATCGAAATTCTACCCAGATTCCTCATCCACTCACCCAGCCAGACCTTCTTCGCCAATCTAATATCAACCAGCCCGAACTTTCCTCGCAAACTAATTCTCATCGGAGCTTCTATTTATATCACCCACTTATTGCCTTCACCCAACTAATAAATCAACATTATCTTCCTAACTTGTGAAAACGGTGCAACCATAATATCAACGTTCCAAGTATTTACCGTTAAGAACAATATCAAGCTGAGCAAATGGTAATTTTAGTAGAAACAATTAGTTAGTGTTAAATAGGCTGTGGGTCACCGCAATTCTAGAGTGCAGTTTCGAAAATACATACATGCGGAGAGTTTCGCATGCCAATATTGCTCTTTTGGGGGGTATTCATGCGTACCAATTAAATGGTTAAGTGGATTTGAATCGGCACCAGGAAGGATCAATTGCGGCCCGATAAACATCGTATTCTATTCCGCTCACGAGTATTGTTTTGAAATAAGTTTATCTTCTGCAAGTTATGAAATAGAGTCCATACAAAAATAATAAAGTGATGATTTATTTGGAATTCAACCGCGAAAAGTTGAAATCGATTTATATGAAAGTTTCAAGTTCTCTAGGAAACCTCGGCGCGCATTATTACGTCCTTGAGAAGCTTTATCATTATAACTTTTAAATTTATATACTCACTACAATTCAATAATATTAATTTAATACTTCTGATTAAAATGGTGAGCGGTGAAAACGTGAATTTTTCACCATCCCGTTTTTGCGTAATAAAGTTAATAGAATTCAAGTTTCCGAGAAATTGAAGGCACTCGTTGACTAAACAAGCTGCGCGACGTTGTCGCTATCACCTTCAAGTGCGCGTGTATGAGGCTAGAATCTATTGGTATATTCAAGCTTGTGTGTATTGGGTAATCGAAGCGAAGTTAACAGTTCCTTCGGCCCGCGGTTGACTTTTGGATGGTGCAGTACTGATATAACTACCTTAAGAAATAACTTCTTATTAACTAACAAATGCATCTCAATTTCTTTAAGAGGCATCTATGAATTCATAGATAAATACAGCCACCTGATCTATGATCTATGATTTGCAATATGAAACTAGGGACACTGAATACCTTTGTTAGTTAAAAGCAATAATTTACATGAAGCCTCGATTTTTTTAACGTTTGAGGACTTGCTGAAATGGAGGAGAGCCCTCGCTTTCTCCTTCGCAGGGATTTCTGCTTCACTTCAGATTCTAGGGGCCGCAAGAAAGCTCGATAGAGCATAGGAAATTATATTATATCGTTCTTTTTAAGGAACACATCGCGCAGTAAAAGCTACATTCCGGAATATAATTAATGATCCGCGTGAGAATCACATCGGGGAATCCGGCGTATCACGTGTCTCGATTTTTCACCGTGAAACGCGAGACACCTGCAAGCAACGTGACAAATGATCCTCCAAACAAACCAGTCTAGAAAAGCGGCCTCAATCCTGGGAATCCGGAAGTTCCGCCGCGCAGAGAGAGCCAATGAATAACAACGTGACTGTCAAGTTGTCGTCGAAAAATTCTTTAAATCACTCGACAACTTCCAAGATCGAAACTTGTGATGTATTCGGTTACATTACTTGGCGAATTCCCTCAATTTTATGATATTTACATCTACCGTGAAATTCGGTTTCAATTCAGGAAGAGAATTGACGCGAAGATGAAATTTATTTTTAAAGAACTTCACTGAAATAGAAGCTCATGGAACGAGCAGTCTAAAGTCTAAACTAAAATACATATTTCTTTTGGCGCAGGTGGAATTGTAAACTGCAAGTGTGAAAGAATCTCTTCTTTTTCCCTCGCAAACCAATATATTGCATTTATTTCCTCAAATATATTGCCTTTCTAGGAATAACAGTGGCATAGGTGGACGAAGTTACTGACCAGTTTGATTGCGAAGGGAGTTAGCTAGGACTCCGGTGGAAGAGAGAACTGTTGGCCGTCAAAAGGATAGAAGTGGAAAAGAATGAATTAGGCAGATATAAAGGGGGTGGGTCGGCTTTAACGAGGCGATGTAACAGTCGGCTGAAAAGTTGGCCATTCGGAGGAGACGGGGTGTGGGGGCTGTCTCTTTGGAAGGCGAACTCAGAGAAAATTGGATTGTATGATTGAAGAGAGTAGGAGCGCGCCAGTTTTCTCGCTGGCGAAAGAGCCTTCCGGATACAGGACCAACGAGATTTCCCCTCTCGGATGCGAGAGCGCAAAGGCTTTTGTTCGTGGAAGCTCTGGCGGGAGAAGCCAGCACTTTCCCCGCTTTTCCTTTGACCAACCTTTAACGCCTGCCGTGCCTACACGAGATATTTCAACTACCTTTGTGTTATTAGTACCCCAACCTACCCCAATCCCCGCACACCCCACACACCCCACCCAACCCAGCCTGCGCACTCTTAGTACCAACAATTTCCTTAACATATACCCATTTCTAAAGATCCCCATCAACTTCAACCAAGCAATCCCCCTGCTATTGCCATAGCTAAGTCAACGCTAATGTAACTTACATCCGCATTCCGCTCATTGCATATTATTTAGTCCTTGGAGCTTGTCATGTGTCGAAATCAGTATACATGTCATCTTAACTGATAAAAGTATTTTCCGTTAACAAATGGTTTAAGTATTGATTCTATCCTTAACGCTTGCCATAAGGAATTAAGCTACCTACGTCTTAAACACGCCCCCGTGGAAATTTCCAAATGACATTAGTACATTACTTTATCCCTTTATTGAATAACCGATTTGGCACTCTTGCAATCAATGTTAAAGGTCTGCTTTGAAGTGTCATCCTCGAGCATCGAGAGGCTCTGAAAGGGTGGCGAGTTCAAATTGAGGGACATTAAATCCTGGCAAAGGACTGGGTCCATCAAGAAAGAGAGGGCAAAGGGGTGGAAAAAGTGAGTTGGCCGATCCATTTCAATAAATCGTGCCGATTAAGCGGACCTATCTTTGAGGCAGCGCGACGCGACTCGACTCGACGCTTTACTCCACAAAAAGCAGGGACGAAGATCGGAGTGTCACCCGATCCGAATAATTAACTGAATAATACGGGCTATTCGTTCAAACGCTCCCGACCCTCGACCCAATCATCGATCAACTACCCCTTTGTGTAGTATCTCCTACACAAAGCACCGCACCTACCCTTATCCTTCACTTTTTTCCACTAAATCATGCGCAACAATTACGCAATACCTTAATGTCGTTCCGCCCCTCTCTCT
>OZ030387.1:577777-698014 GCA_964023945.1 Ectemnius cavifrons
AATGGTGTCACTGGCATTTCAACCTATTTCAGCTCCATTTCGGACCATCAACTTCCCTCTATTCCAATGGTGTCTTTTGAATAGCCTCTATGCATGTTCCCGATGGAAAAGCTGCCCTGCAAAAGCAGTGAAATGCAGCGATCGCGATCAACTAATCGCTCGTGCCAAAATTGTTACTATGCATGTAAAACACAAACACGTCTCAACGATATTACCGTAATTGAGTTCGCGTTGGTTTCAACAAAATATTTAATAGTGTTTGCAACATCTTTCAACGAAAAAATTGGAAATTTAGCAAGACCTAGCCTTTGAATGTGGGCTAGTTAAAAGGTTAATTGTTTTCTTACATCAGGCAGGAAGTATCCTTTTCAGGATAGTATTACACGAGCCTTGAATGTGTAATGACTGTAATTGAAAGAATGTACGAAAAACAAGAGAGACTTACAATAAACATTAGCGAACGTCCGAACGTTAACCATATAAGATGCTAATTGGTTTTTCCTATTAATATTTCAATGTCTGTGCTATTATTTAAACTGAGGAGAACCGGACTTTGTTATCCCAGCTCGTGTACAGAAACACCTATACATAGTGCATTCCCGACAGGCTCGAACAAGTTCCGGCAAAAATATGTTGAACGTGTTTGAAAGTTTCCAAGTTTTAACTATTGAAACTCATTACATAACATTCCCAAATATTAAAGCGGTGAAGCGGAGGATTTAATTATAGGTGGGTAAGAAATATTAAAATGCATGCGTGCACCCTTTGCAGATTCAGGCTCGAGTATAGTTGTGAGTGGCTTTCGTGAGAACACTATACCAGAGGCAATATACGCGACAATCCCAGATGACCCGTACACGAGCATTGACGAGACGACTAGCAGGGCATCTACTCTCAAAAGAAGACATATTTATGCCATTCCTTCGATGACCTCACCGCCACCGACATACGACATGGCCATCGCAGAGAAATTGCAAGTAAGACACTAAATATCCCTTCAATTCAATTAGCATTATAAATGTGTTAGATGATCCTTTCTTACTCTGGTCTGCGCTCAGTCGCAGTACGGCACGCTACTTTTCAATATACAGTCGATACAAAAAGAATTCGCACACACCAATTTGCCTGGAGTAAATTGTCTCATACAGAGTAGAAAGCTTCTTTTTTGGAAAAACAAATTTTCTTAAAGATGAAAGTTTCCTTTTCAAGAGAAAATAAATGTTCTTAAAGCAGAGTGTTTTCTCCTTTAAGAAAATTGACTTGAGAAAAAGAAAATCTCGGATTTTCTGAGAACATTTTCTTTACCCACTGTACAGTTGGAAGTAAAAGAATTGATTTGGTTCTTTGTGAAAGGATGGGGAATAGAATCATACTTATTGGATACGATATATCGGTTAGCTTGGCACTGATATAGTGATCATTAGAAGTATCGAGTCTCTCGTATATTAGGAACTCTCTATTAATTGACTGGCCAGTTCTTCTTTCAATTCTTCAACAAGTCCTATGACTCTTAGATTTTGTCGCGACAAATATAACGCTCTCATAATTCACGCAATATGTGTAATTTTTCGTCAAAATTTAGTAGCAGTCTCACTTTCATTTCTGTGGTTCGATTGATTTCCTTTCTGTCGCGATAACAACTGTCGAATTCTTTGGTCAACCGGAATTTTGTCGAGGCTGCGGAGGCGTTAGTGGAACGTCGAGGTGGAAATGTAGTTTCGGAAGGATGCACACTGAAAGCTTAGTGGCATACTAGCTGAGAAACATCAATCTGAAAGTAATAGCAGCTGTCAATCGAAGCGAGACGCTTGTCAGAAAGCCATTTGCACTCCGATAAGGACCTGATTGCTAAATGGAACGACGCGACGTCCTCCTAGACATCGATGCACTCCCTGTCGATTCTCCCCAACCATTCTATCTACTCTGCGCGTTGAGCTTTGCTCACTCCTGCTCTCATTCAGCACTGTCTTTCGCATTAACTTTCATACTTCTCTTTTATCTCCGCAATGCCAATCTACAATTCTCCCTACTTACATTTCATTTCCACTCAATTCTAACCGAACAAGGCGGTTTTCAAGTACCAGAAGGACGGGAATGGCTTCGGCGGAGTGATCAGTTGAAGAACACCTTCAAAATGTCAAGGTAGTATTGAAAATCTGCGCGTTTTTAATCTCTAAAATTGTACGATCTTTCGCAACCTCTGAATCCTCCTACGTCTCAGGCAATTTAATCCAATGTTGAAAGAAAATTCATACAACAATTTATCTTTCACGCTCTTCCGGAGAAGGAAAAGAGTTCTTGGCAGATGCTTCATTTTGATTGTTTACCAGCATTGTAGTCTCTGGGACGCTGTCTTCTCACAAGGCAACATTAAAGTATCTTCGAGGTACATATTTGAATTGGTAGTATATGTAAATATAAATTGGAGATTCCCGTGATTCCTGCATTGTGAAAATAACAAAGGCTTACTATAAAAAGCTTGTTGTAAAATAAAGAAGATGTTGTTGAGATAAGAGTGAGGAATAAGTTGATGGGCGCAATTTACGCAAGGGAGCTTTCTGTCGCGATGCAGTAAGGCTTTCTCACTTACTCGAACAAAAGGTCGAGATGCAATCCTGTTAAATGGGAGCGGCAAGTGATCGTTGGAGCGTAGAGTAACAAAGCTAGCAAGCTAGCGGTTCAAACTCGTCAAGAAGCCAGTTTGCTCTCAACTGCACTTGACCAGAATGAATTCGTACTGAGCTTCTTCACGTACTTTTTTTAATGGCACATTCCTTTCTAATGCTCCACCGCTCATTCCTAAAGCTTCTATCAACAAGCAATAGCAATATAGCTCTTCTGATTTCATATAAACTCTCACGGAATCATAAACCTCGAAGCGAGTCATTTTTCCCCGGAATAAGTAAACAGTGGCTCACCGAAGCCATTCCGAATAAGCAAGAGTTAACTCGAGCCTTTCATAATATTTTCTCTTTCCTTGTCTCGGCCAAGAAGCAAATGCTATGATATTTTTGCTATAAACATCAGTCAAACAACTTTAAAGGGGGTTTCTTAAGTCTCACGAGGTCTCGCAATTTCTCTTTGAAAGATATCTTTTTTCCTTATTGCGTTCCGTTTTTAAAGATTAAGCTATCATCATTGAATATGTTTCTGGAAGATTTTAAAGACAATCATAGTTGTTTATAAATAATAGAATCGCTTTCCAAAATGTTCTAAGAGAACTGAATAGCAAGACGGACTAATACTGATCATCCATTGGTTGGCTCAATTCAGGATTACTGTTTAATCATCTCTCTATGGATCGCGTTACCAATTAAAATTCAGGGCTAACCCAGATTTTGCTTGCAATACCATTGGTTCAGCATTGATACCCTCGATCGAACATTACAACCTATTATATGTAACGTTCCATTCGACGATACCATTAGATTCTAAAGCTATTGTTAGATAGATGTTAATTTGCCGAACCGGCTAATAGTTATGCTGGATGTTGAATGCTTGGTTATTCCAAATTATTTGATAAACTTAGCGGCTTAAGGTAGATCTATATCGTCAAATGTTGTTATTATTTCTCACGGTATCATTAAACTGTAAACTCTGAGGACACCGCGACTAAAAGATTCTCGGCTATATTGATGAGGGTTTGTAGGGTTTGTATTGCGAGAGAGCAGTCGTCTATTGTGTATATATATACATGTAGCATTGAAAAGTTTAATCGTGTTTATCTTGGAGACATGCTTCCGAGCTTGCTGGGAAGAGTTTCTCGTGAAAGAAGGAAGAAAATAAGGACGGGCAAAAGTTTGGGAAAATGACATCCTGTAGAGGATGTAGTGCGCCAACGATTGAGAAAAACAGAAAGTTTAGTTCCGGGCATCCCAGTTATTTTCAATGGAATGACATAGTTACGCTTGCATGTTCTGCATGTAGTTGTCGCCGCTGGCTCCGTTTAAGGCGCACTCCCGGCCGGCCTGCTCGAGATAAAAGTAGAAACTGAAAAGAAACACGTGTGCCAAGAGACGTCGCGTTCATAAATCCTAAACTCATTAAAGTTGCAATTTATCCGGAAGCTGAATTGCACTTCCCAAAACTGTTTTTGCTCGCGGCCACTGTAAAGGAAAGGAAAGGAAAGAGATGAGTGCGGTAGAGAGAAATGGCTCTGCTCGCTAAACTGACTTTCAAGTCGCGGACCGTTTTGATTTTGTGCTCGGCCCAATCCATTACAGGGACTCCTGTGGCGCCGGGACGAACATAAATTTCGGCGTAGACGTCGGCGACGGCGTCGCGACGCTCACACTGCTTCGAAAATACCAATATGCCAACCCATTCGGAGACTTTCCAGTCTCCCACTCCACACTCGCCCTCCTTCCTCCTTCCTCCTTCCACCTTCCTCCCCTGCCCCACCCCCGGCCGCCATCGCTCGAGACCAATTTACTTTCCGGCAACTTTAATCATTCCGAAAGTTCGTGCTGTTCTCGATCCGTCCTGATTCCGGATTCGTCTTGATTTTTACTCCGGGATTCACGTCAGGCATCGACTTGTAAATGCGCTGACATGCAGATTGGCAGAGCACTTCTGAAATATTAAAGACGCCAGATGGGTAAAGAAGATTGCTGGATTAATGCAAGAAGAGATTTATGAGGATGTATCCAACCTCCTAAAAGAAACTGTGCAAACTTCTTCCTCTCTGCTTCATGCACATATTATTCAATCCTTGAGTTTCCCATTCTACTTCCTTGGTCAAGATAAAATCTACAGCGTGTACAAACGTTACACATTCAAACTAAATCTTCAATTAAATGCATCTTCGCATTCCTTAATCTGATTTTCAAGTCATGTTTACAATATCGGACACTGGTGAAAAAGAATCTGTCATTTTCTTGTAAAAGTCTGTCGGAAACATAGTTCTTAAAATTGAAGACCTGCGACTGTTTCGAATGTGCCATTGAAACGCTTGCGTACAGCCGAATAAGGTGTGTTAAAGCGAATGGAGACTATATGTCGTTTAACGAAAATTAGCATTCATTATGTCTGATAAAATTCTAACGAAAAGTAATGAAATTATAGAGCCTTGCAGAGTTTCGGTAATATGATAAATGCGGGAGCCTCTTGCACCCAGCTAACTTTACGAAAATTTGATATTCAACTAAAAGGTGAGTTGCGCATGGAGACTCCAGAGGGCAAAGTAATCCAATCACAGAAAATTAGGGGAAAGGATGTGAATATTTACATAGAGGTGGGATGATTTATTTCAGCCCCCTGTACACGAAATCACAACTAATTCACCCTAGAAACTTCCTAATGGATAGACTTATTGCTTGTTCGCCCGATGGAACTAATGCCCGTCACTGAAGAAATCCCCAACTGGACGCTCGGAGAAGAGCTTTTATCAGCGGTTTATTATACTCCACGAAAGCGCTCTCAAGCTTTCCTTTTCCGCGAGAGTTTCACAGGTTTTCGATAGTCATCCCCTTGAGACATTGTTGAGTCACGATCTCACATTCTTCTGACATTCTACAATCAGATTTACATGGCAAAGTCTTTGTTGCAAGATGGCCTCCACTTTCAAGTAGAATAAAGCTTCTAAAAGCCATTATAGGTAACACTGCTTTTGCTTTGACGATAGTTCATTATTGATTCTGAAGTGCCAATTATTTCGCTGATAAAACGGAAAAACTTCTGAACAGGCATATTTATGGGAAATTTCTGCTAAAAAGTTTAATGTTGAATTCTATTTTATTAAGTGTTGTTTCAATAATGTTTTTCCCCAATCGGATGAGATTGAGACTGAGAGTGACCCGAGAGTGGAAATACGCTCCTCATGAAAGTTTGCTCAATGACGAGGGCTACAAGATTTGGTAACGATTTAGAGGCATCGGAATATGTCATCGTCAATATGCTAGAGTAAATCAATAAATAGGCGTATTTGGTAGGCAAGACGAGGATTAGTGTCAGTACGCTTTTAGTGTATCTCAGTTTGTCGAAGGTTAACGAGAAGCTGCTGGGAAAACTGGTTACTAGGTTTACTAATTGCCATCGACGTCGACGCTTGCTACCGTTTCGTCTAGTATGAAGCGCAATCCCTTTAATCAAGAACTGCCATCTCGGCTCTCTACCAACGACCCTCTTCACCTGTCAAACATACAGTTTTTAGGACATTTTCCATTTTTCATATTCCATCGCAAACCATACTCCATTGAACCATGGATTCTAGCCTGTCCAACTTGATCGTTGTTGCTATATAATACATTTACGTAATACATTTTTACCAAAGTTGTTGGGCCATTTGCGAGAAAAAAGTTTGCAAGTAATTGCAGACAGATCCTTAGTATGAAGCTTCCTTAGATAACTTACCCTATTAATTGCACTGTCAATTGAGGAAAACATTGTTTCCGCGTGAATAAACGAGATATTACTTGACATTTTCTTCGCAATAAATTTCGATAACTGAACACTGAAATATATTATGAATAAATACCGAAAACATATTTAAGGTACTTAAACTGTTTTATATTGCTCAAGTGCGAATGGGCTCTGAATTAAAAAAACTAATTCGTTTGTCTTGACAAGTGGTAGTGAAAAATGTTGGGCCTAAAATTTGCATAAAAAGACTACTAAAAGAAAAGTAGGGCACGCCAGGGTACAGAGAGCTTTCGTTCCAACGGTCGTTGAAAATGTTGAAAGGGTGTCATAGTTGAAACTTCACAGAGACTTCTCGACTGCAAAGTTAGCTTCGACTGGAAATAGTAGATGGTCCTGTCGCCGGAAGTAGAGGCGGAATACAGGCAACTTTGCCAAGTCTCACCACTTCCAGGAAGTGTTATTCCCTGTGTGCACGTATACATATGTATATGTGGATATAGCTTGTGCGTCGGATTCTAGTTCGGAAGAACGGCGACGCGACGTGGAGGATGGCGGCTGCTCGGTGCAAACGTTCAAAGTGGCTCTTTCCACTTGGCCTGTCTGTGTATGGAATTCGCGCAAAGAATGAACAGGCTCTTGCGTCTCTTTTGATGAAATAGGCACACGGATTTCAAGTACCTTGGTACCATCGATAAATACAGCGGAAAGAGAATGCAAAATTGCCGGAAAATTATTATATTCTTCCTTTGACTTTCTAACTTCCTAAATTGCACTTAATAATTCAGACAATTAATGAAAAACTAGTCAATCTGTTTAAGTAAATGTATAAGATATCATAATTGTAATTTCTTAATAGAGTTAGACTCTATCCGAATTCTCTATCCGTCGAATTTTGTCGTTAAAAGTCCAGGTCTAGAAGAATAATGGTAGATTATCAGTTTGAATCTATGTATGCCTCGTATGAAAGGTAAATGGGAGAAGAGAAAGTGGAAGTTGGTTAGCACTGGCAAAGTTGTGAAGGAAGAAAGGAGAGAAGGGAGATCCGCGCGTTGATGATTTGGACTTCTAGTGAGATGCGATAGACCAAAGCATTGTCTACGTGAAGTAGCAAAGAATAAGAACTGTCTCCCGATTCTATTTATAGTAGTTAGAGATTGCTGATGAGTGTTTTTGTTTGGCTGATTATCTAGTCGGGGGGACTGCCGCCCACCTACGATGAATGCTTGTGTCACAAGCACTCGTCATCGCGTTCACACACACCGCCGCCACCGTGGTCCGAGTCCGCGGGTTCAGCAAGCACGAGCAGCCTGCAAGGACGTCGTGAACCCTTGACCAGTCAAAACGGCGATCGTATGTCGCACGGCCAATCGCGACACGGTCCAGTCGTGCCACGCGACAGCAGCCGCGCGGTCAACCAACACACTCTATGGGAACAACATGCTAGAGCGCATCAGCGCACCAGGCAAATTCCTGCCAGGTTCGTAAGAAACTTTTTTCCTCTTTCACTTAACTTATAATACCTTTTGGACCCCGTTCATCTATCTTATGCTATTTTTCTTATAATCATTCTACGCTCCGTATTTAATAAAGCATCCCAGTGTTTCCTTCTTTAAAGACATAAACACTCTGCAACGAGGAGGACTACATACCACTCTCATATGTCTTCATTGTCACTCTAGAATACATGTTTTATTTTCCATTTGCAAATGTTGAACTTGCTCTCAGATGTGTGATGCTTTCACAATTAACAATAACCGGCCCTAACTCTATTATGGATAAGCTAATTGCCACTGGGTATGCTTTCATTATACTCGTACAAAATGACTACTTCATTAATAACAAATATCTGTTTTCTTTTGTTACTCTCGACTTTAAGGTACACAACGCTGCTCAGAGAATTATTAGAACTACTATCTTATATAACTTTGTTACGGGGTAGTTAAGACATTTATTCAAAAAGTTTCCTTCGTAGCTTGCAAGGACCTTTTCTATTTGTGTACTAACAAATTTCAGGACAGGAGAGGACAGGGTGCATGCTCCATTTACGAGCGACTGGAACGGCCTGCTTTTACGGGGCTGTATGCTATCGAGGGAATTTCTTTATCAAAATATGTCTGCCTCGATAGCATGCGACCTCGTACGATATTGATCGTAAAAATAGAATTTCCATACATCGAATGCTTTTGGAGAAATCCAAGTGCGTTGATTAAAATGGAACTTCCTATGACGTAAAATAAACAAAGATAGAAGCAGTTTTCCTCTATTTTCCTGCTATCCTTTATTTGTTTAATATGTCGAGGACTCTATTATTATTCGAGTGGGTGGGCTTGTAATATTTGAGTATTCTTTAGATATAATTCGAAATAATGGCCTCTATCCATAATGATTGGAAGTATTGTTCCGACTCTAGATCGCAAAGTGAAACGCGAGCACAGCAGCAGAGGATGGCGATGAAGCACGAGTACGGCGCATTTTGTATGGAGACGGCGGTCCTACAGTCAGCATTCGATCAAGGCATAGCAATCTGCAATTTAATGTAAAACTGATACAGAAGAAGCTTTGATTACTGCAACACGATCATTCACATTTTTTCATGAATGTGTAATAATTGAACACATCTGGTATCTAAGCTCTGCTCAGGTCATAGCCATTGTTCTATCGACTTTGATGATCAATCCTTATGCAGCATTTTTCGTCCGCTCCTTACTTGAAAAGACAACCCAGTTAATAAATCGAAATCACTCGAGTTAAACTGGGCCGAAAATATTTGGATTGATAATAAGGTGCACGCCGTTTAGTTGCCAAGCAATGCTAACTTTCGACTTTCTAAATAATGAGCAGTATTCTCTTATTTCAATTTCGGACTATAAGAGAGAGAAACCGATCGCATAATCGCTGATAAGAATAACGCTGGAGAGATGATTTATGCCGGACGGACATGTACTGGAATTTATAACACAACTCATATTTAAGGGCGGCGCGGCATATCTAACTTTAACGCTATGCAGCCGCATATCGGATTTGATGTCGAACTAAACCTTGAGCAGAATCTTTCTCCAAAATGAATAAAATGGATGCATATAAAGCATTCCTAATTGTAAAAAAGGAACGAGCTGTTGTTTATAAAAACAAGTGTTAATCAGCAAAATTGTATTTTCTTGTGACTGTTAGTCTGTATACTCTGGAAATGGTAATATGTCCATTCGAAACTAGCCTGAACAATTGTTTTCTGATAGCACACTTTTTTAGGATTCCGTAGTTCCTTGGAAATTACGGAAATTGTGGAAGTTTTATTGAGGTTTCAAGCTGTGGATCGTTTATCAGTGCCGTTTCCCGATTGCCACGGATATGGTAGCGATGCTGTTCCAGTTTTACCCTCAGGTTTTATGGGCGATTGTTCATCTTTCTTGAAAAAGAGAATGGACTCAGCTGCCACTCTCATTGTACAGTGAATTCATTCGACCTGCACCAGCAAACATGGGTGCAATTCTTTTAAAAAAAATCCACTACCAATAAATCTTTCTCAATCTACGCATTCTACATAGTATGGATTCCTCTCACCGAATCCCAGCGAGAAACTCGGTCAAATAGTTATTCCGGAAAGGAGTAAAGTACAATAATAATAGTCCCGCTCAAATGTTCACCAAGGTTTCTCATATAGTTTTACTCTGTTAGTCGTCTTTATGGAATTCGATAATCGCATGAATTCACTATGCACTCAACAACTGTAAACTGCTAGACTAGCAACAAGATACATCATTCGGAATGCCTTCCTTTTCCTGGCTGGTCCAGGCTTTCGCGCGTCCCTGTCTTTTGCTCTTTATCACAACCGTGACCTAACCTAACGTAAACTAACCTATCGCGCTGTGCGCTCGAGAACAAGTAAGGGTGGGATCAAAGGATATAGAGGACACTCTTGTCTATATTTATCTATCTATACTGTTTAGATCACTATAATTAAGACTTACTGCTTCATTTCTCCCTTCCTTGTTGGATCGCCCTGAAATTCAACAGGACGAGGCTTAACAAATTTGTAGACTTACCCATCAGAGATTATGCCTATACATATACGTGTAGTATTCTAGATTTAACTCGACGCATCACTGGCATGTATCCAGTTTTTTCTTGAGTGGCTGATCTAACTAATCTGATCAACGACGCGTCATAGACCATAGCAATATCAAGAACAAACTATTTACTATTTCACCTATCAAGCTGAACTTCCAGACAAATTATAACCCGTCGAACTTTGAAAAGTTTCCAATTTAGAACCACTCAATTACTAAGAACAAATACAATATACAATCATTACAGCCAAACATGCGTCCGTTGGGTGACTAACTGCACTTCTGATAAGAATAATTTCAGTCATTATCTTTTAATAGGTTGTCTGTGATGAGTTATGTACTTGAATCATTCCGAAAATGATCCAAATACTCCAACCATCTTCTATTATAACCCTTTATTTGTAGATTACAGTCCTTTATAATAACCCTAAAATAATATTACTGCTATAATCTGTGAAAATATCGGTGTCGGCAGTCCTTGTGCTTAAGCTATGATAGCTACATAGATATCCTCAGTTCTGCTATGATCAGATCATGGAGAAAGAAGATTTGCTTTCGTAGCAGAGTCGTGTGGAACTGTTATTTTTGACACAGAACTCTTTGATACTAATACATATTCGAAGAAAGCCGAGATTCATTTGAAGTTGAGATAAATACTATCGCGTCCAGGGATCTAGGAGAGAGCCTTGTGCATACTCGAATTCATCAATATTAGCTATAACCAGCTGAGCCTAGTCCGATTAAATTATTTTTTCCTCTTCCAAGGTACATCCAGCAATTAGTAATGATCATTCCGACACATGGTAAACATGCGCGATATCCCGCGTAAACTCAGTTAAGTTTAAAGTGGCCAAATGTAGGTTTTAATGTAATAAGCTCTCTAACAATAGGTAATTTAACCATGGATTGGTAGCGCACATAAAGCTACCGTATTTAACTTATATTCATGCTGTGACTTTAATAGCTTTCTCATCATATCTTTCGTATTAATTAGAAAACTATTCCAATGGAAAACTATATAAAGATAACTTTACTGCCAATCTTCAGAGTGAACCTTATCTAAATTCTTTTTTTTTTAAAGCCCACGCACAACTGATGTAACCGCTATCAATTGTATTCGAGCGGAACAGAGCGCGTCATTAATTCAGAGTTAATAAAACGATTTGTGTTGAATGTATTGGGCAAGATATAGATAGGTCGATGACGCGCGTGTATGCCATGTAATTGATTTCGGCGCACGGAAGATGTGGATGTCAACAATTTCGCTGGTGCCCAGCTAATTGCATGATGTGTCCGAACACCTGTTTCGCCAATTTCAATTTTCACGGGCTATAACTTCCGAACGCTGCGCAGTTCACATTTATCTGTTATCAACTAGCTTCAACTTATTCTGACTGTCTGCCTCAATGTTTCAGCATCTGAAGCCTACTTTCCTAAAAACGGATCAATGAATTGTCTATTATCCAAAACGATCAAGCTCTCAATTTACCAGTGCTCGACAGACGAATGTATTGGAAATTTAAGGACCTTTTGCGAATGATGATTATCTGTAGAGCGACTGTCAAAGATGACACATTTGCGCCAGCTTGTGCATATAACTGTTCGCTTCTCTTCAAACAATTTTGAGCTAAAGCATGTAATGGTTATGCGGACATCCACGTCTGGAATTATTAGGAGAATTATGGAATTCGTAATAGATTTAAAATAAAATACAAGAATTACCCTCAACCGATTTCAACACACATAGTACAACAATAATACCGCGCATTAATATAATCCAAGTATAGTTGAAGTAGCATTGAAACCATGTAATACATGCCAACGATGATACTTTCATCAGACATAAAAATCCTTGATACTTGTTGTTTTATTTGGATGTAATGGTTTTTCTAAAACAGTTTTTTTTGGTGTTGTCGGGAATTAAAGAATTCCAACTATTCAACGACAAAAGTTTAGCTAATTTTCGATAAGTAGATTGAGAGTGGACTTATGTATTTGAATCTTTTGTTATTCGAAAATACTTATGGCTAACGTGAAATTATAGTTTAAATGAGATTGTCTAAAATGAAAGACGTAAATTTACTGTACGCTACTAATCCAGGGTTAAAGAAATAAATGTTAGCAAATCTTAAAATGGAATGCATATAACGTGGGTTAGTTGATTTTAATCATTCCTCGAAAGGAGTGGTTTATTAGCATTAAATGTACAAATCAACGTCGCCAGACGAATTATCGTATCATTCGATGAAGCGTTTTTAACGGTCTAATCCTTAGGCGATAATTATACCGTATTTGGTCTGTCCTAATGACATACAAAGCAAAAAAGTAGCGTGTAAAAATTCGGTGTGCTAGAGTAATTACCCGGTGTGACCTTTACGCACAATAAGAATGACATCATTGCTGTATTATCTGTAATTAGCTGGAGATGTTACGGTATTCAAAATAAACAAGAGTAGGGCAAGGTGTATCTTCGTACGTGTACTTTAAATTAAAGTAATCAGATTGTAGATACGTATCTACTCGAATAACGAGAATATTGAATGTTTACTACGTAACATTTACTCGATCTCGAATATTCTTTGCCATTCCATAATTCATTGTCGTTGAAATTCATTAGTTCTGAATTCATTGCAATTTGTTTGCTCGAAATATTAACGTAATAATGCAAAATTACGGCCCCAATGAGATTAATACTTATGGAAACACATTTACCTTTGGAGAATGTTTGCTTTTAAATATGCGATGTTCAATTAATACTACATGTTAAAATAAGAAACATTTTCGAATGATATTAATTTAATGGTATTTAATAACCCCGTTTTATATTAGATGTTAAAGTCTAACTATTATATTTGAAATTATTATATTACATTTAATTTGTATTTTCTTTTGGATGACAAGAAACAACTTGGGGCGCAAAAAGTATTTGTTAGGAACAAATGTGACTGTGGTCGGAGAATCTGGCACAAATCAGATTGGCTGATTGGTTCCTTTGGACAAATGATTGGACAACAAACATAATTTAAAACTGTTGGTTTCGATTGACCCATTCTGTTCCTCCCTATTACTATTCCCATGTTTCTCTTTATATCGGTGTAAGTAACAAATGAAAAGACGCTCTCCGATCTGTCATTTGCAAATGTTTCGTATCTCAATAAGAAGTATTATAATGTCCGATACACGTAGGTGAAGGTCTTGTACGCCTGACAACTGGGCTCCAAATGAAGTGGAGAACTTGCAAAAAAAAATCACATGACGTCAGGAATGTTTTAGGATACATGAAGTCGTGACCTATCGTTTATCGTACATTAATATTATAAGTGTCAATTTCAAAATTAGAACTTGACTACTTCACTATAGAACTGTTCTCATTGTACTAAAATAGCAATGCGGTGAGCATAACTTTGTACTCGTGAATAAGCCTGATGGATCTGTATTTCTGTACTTAATTCTGATGCGTTGTTTGCCACTTCTTCCGTTTCTTTTAGATGCGCACCTTCATACAAATCCGTAGCAATGTAATAACATCGTCGCAGCATATGTCAGATTAGAAACTAATCTGTTTGGAAAAATGTCATTTGTTACCAACGAACCTTTCAATGGTATGACATTTGTATTATTTATTACGTCGTAACTTTAAGTTACAATGTAGAATACTATATTCTTATACATTATGAACTCGGTATACGTTGTTAATGTATTCCTTCGCCAACAATAGGTCATCAATAAAAGCGTAATAGGGTAACTAGAGTAGAATCTGTGTATACAATAGATTATACTGTCTCGAATAAATGAAAACTACTTAATCCGTAACTAATTGCAAGAGTTCAGACGATCTACAGAACAATTGTACAAGTTTTGAAAGGGCGCATTCTCTGCGCGAAGAAGAGCTGGTTGCGCACCATTCCTCTACTCTCAAAGTGCAAAGGGTGCTCCGTTAAAGCAAACTCTTGCTCTCAACGTCCAGATGATTCTGCGTCTGCGGCTGCGTCTGCGGCTGCGTCTGCGAAACTGCATAAGCACAAATTGTAATATGTATTGTATATAAGCTCCGCCAACTGTTTTTCTTTTCTCGACGTTAAAGGTGTGTAGTTTAATGGCGATTTAAGGAGCATACGTTACGTGTAAGCCTAACCTCAAGTGGACCGACTCTAACGATTCTGTTAATGTTGTATGAATAGTATTACTCACAATATACGGATATGTAATATGAAGTTTGTCTAGTGCTGCTTTTGTCTACCCATAAACTTAAAGATTTAAGATGAAGAGATGCAGGCTCGAGCGTAAACTAGTACATTTGCCGTTACTCAAAGTTGTTAGTAAAAGTAGGACACTAAATAAAGAGCAATTTTTAAAGGGGTTCAAATACATCTTGTATATCACAAGCTGTCATCATAACAAGTAAAAAAAAGTAGTAACCGCAAGTGTAAATCATCTAATTGTCGAGTGGAATTTGATGTTACGAGCCAGGCTTCGCGAGTCCTAAAATATGCTCTAAGATCGTGCTAAGGGCTGTTTCTCCTTAACCAGACTCGAGTCTTCTAGTTCCCAATCGGCTCTACGTCAATCCTGGGATGTTGCTGCGTGCTATTTCAACTGAACCGCACTCAGCTCCCTAATCTCCTTTTAACCCCTTTATACTAGTTACTTTCAATAACTCAGAACAAAACTCAGGATCGTTCTAAGAGCTATTTCACCTTAACCAGACTCAAGACTGCTCATTGATCATGGAAGAATGCCCTAAGCTAGTGTTAAACCTTACTACGGCTCGCCGGATACACCTCGAGCGGTAAACATGTATCCTCGTCGGATCTTTTATTATTCCTTTCCTTATTGTGATTAATTGAAACAAGGTTGACTAAACAGGAATTTAGTAATGATGACACAATTGATTTCTTAATGAAAACTAGAATAAAGTTCAATATATTCTGAATGATCAAATAATACAAACACAAAATATACAATGAGAGTTTCTGTGGTTTTGAGATGTTGTTACAAGATAATATGAGTTCGTTTTATGTTACAATTTGAACGGGGGAAAAACTAACGAAAGAACTGTGACTCGCCTAACGATCGCGGTGAGACACGATGTACGTACAGTAATTGTTACTGCTTCGAAGGAGACTAGTGCTCGATCTAGTACGGTGTTCTTCGCTGCTCCGATTGACAGAGCTTTGCCGTCGATGAGAGTTCGGAACTGATTCCCCCTTTGCTCCAGAAATTAGGTGTTTATATACCCGAAAAATCCAATGAAAAGGAGTAGAGGTAGGGATATAGACGCCGGGAGTCTGAGACTACGCTGGAGTTCTAAGAATTAATGAGATGCATTAATCGCATCTAACGATCTTAATAAACGCATGGGAAAACTATGTGGGAGACTAGCGAGTTAAAATTATTGAATCTGCGTGTGAAATAAGGCTAAGAAAAGTAGTCCGATGAGGATGAATATGTAACATCGACAAGTGGGACAAAAGGATTTTCCACCCACGATCGACACGAATGGTATATTTTGAAATTTGACTTACAACGCGCACATATTATGTTGAACACAGTGTCATTTTGCTGCTGCACTATTTTCTGCCGTGATCGAGACATTTACTATCTATTCTCTCTGATAAGTAATCTGACTCTCTTTTTTTAAATAACCCAACCTTCGTTTCGCGACCAATTTCAGTAAAAGGCGCAGCACCATTATCACTTTCTTTCGCAATTCTTATTGTACTCTTGCATGTCATCGAATTCTTATTTTTTCATTGCTGACATGCAAAATGAAACCAACTCGCGAAACAAAGGTACATAACGCAAGTATTGAATTCAATCGGAGCAGTGATTGGATATGTATTTCAGCCGGTGTCCCAGTTCGATCTGGAATATCGGCGCGAGTATCACTGACACAAGAGGAGAGCTCGAATGAAGCACATAAGGTTTCAGATAGGACTTCTCACTCTTGCTGCGATTACTTTTCAGTGGGCAGAATCGGTGACGAGCTCTAATACCTCCGACACCTTGTAATACGGTTTACAACTAGTATATTTTATTTCACACGTTCCCGACTCTCTCTCTCTCTCTCTCTCTCTCTCTCTCTCTCTCTCTCTCGCTCGCTCTCGCTTATGCAAACCTCTGCCTTTGCTTGGTATCATTTCGCCATTCAAGTTCTCACCAGTTCTCCTATAACTGGACAGTGCAATGTTTCCACAATTTTTCTCTACTTTTGATATACATAGGAGAGAAGGAGAGTTCTATTTACTTCAAATATTAGCTTTAGAGCAGGTGGCAACGGACATAATATGTCCTATTGGACACCAATATTGGTACTTCCTACAATATTCACAAATACCATTACTTGGCTAACAACTTGTCTGTTATATATCAATGTGATCACAGTTAAATTTGAACAAGTTAAAGGAAACTAAATTATGCTACAGATTGTTATGGTATTTTTTATGAATTAATTTGAAAGAATATAGGATATGTCCAAGACCAAAAATAATAACTAATAATGTCCTCTGAAATCAACCAATAGCAGTTTGATTTCTAATCGAAATTTCATAAATAGTCTGCAAAACGTTGAATATTACGAGATAAAAACTACAGTCTTGTACCAGATTCAAGATCAACAATAAATAAAAAGACAGTGCAATGAAATTTGGCAGGTGCTTCTTATACAGAACAGTGTTAGAAGTAGTTTCTAATAAACTATTTCGAGAGAAATATTACCCACCCGCTGTTTGATTGCTGGACAAACCATAAAATATTGTTAGTTCGAGTAATGCTGTAGTAATCTTTTAAAGGATGCTGTGGTACTGATCGTAACCACTTGCCCAGAAATGCGCAGCATTAAGATCATCTACACTTAATCCGTCTAGCTTCACCATTGCCTCTAATTCCATCAGTGGACTAACAATTATGTACAATAATATTATGTACAAGCCGATTGTCATACTCTTCTGAATTCTGTCACCACAAGTCCCGTAATCTTTCAAAATATATCAATGTGTCATAGTTATCGTCTCATATCAGGAACAATAGTATGTAGTAAATAGTAGCTAGGTTGCTAGTGGCATAATAATATTAGCTATTTTGCAAATTGAGAAATGGCAAAGATTCGCAAGAATGGTGAGTGTGTGGGTTCTCTGAAGGCGTTTTGAACCTCGGCCGTCAGACTGTTGCATTTAGTAGAGTCACGAAAACCGTGTAGCGAGTTAGTAATAGTCTCCAAAGAGTTTTATCATACTTCATCAAAAGACGAATGTTCGGCTGACCAGCAGATTTCGATCGCCCCGCTTAGAAAGAGCTTGCCTCGACTTCACATAGTTCTGAGGGGAGAAGTTTATTGACTGCTAGACAAGAGACCGAACTGCGACTAAGCGAATACTGGAGACTACCTCTAGAGTCCCAGTTCAGAACTCACTTAACCCTTTGCCTCCCGGTCTGTTATGTGTTGTGGCCCGCAAAACCACTATTTCATAGTACATGCAACATCGAATAAGTTAGTTTCGATTGAAACTAAAGAGCCGTTTTCTTAGAACTTGCCAACTGACAGATATTTATAAATATTTGTAGAGTAAAAAAAGTGTGGTTGTACAAGATAAGATGTTTCCTTTTATGCTGGGTTTCAAAGGCCTGAGTATCATTTTCATTCGTCCCAATGCTAAAATAGAGGCAGACGGCAAATAAATGCATTCCCATAGAAGATCGTTTAGCTTCAAATGTCCGATCTGCCATAAGCATCCATTAGCTGGCGTCTTGCTGCTATTTAACGTCAATAATTGATGTGCCATTGATATACGAGACAGTTGGAATCTCCGGGAGTCGAACCAATTTAATTTCAGTCATAATATGTTAACTCTCGACTATTATCCTCCCATTTTTAATTATATATATGAGACTATGAGCAAGACTAATTCAGTCATTTTTTAAGTTACAATTGGGTGAAGACTTCTTACTCGGATGGGAGAAACGACTGTAACATTACTGATAGCTGAAGTTACAGGAAATAACAGGCAGAATTGGCTATAGTAGTACCATTATTATCTCTGAATTAATTCTTAAAGTGCAAAAAAGCAATGGAAAAAGTTATATTGCAAGAAATCCAATTGGATAAGTGGAACGGAGGGGCTCTCCTTCTTTACATTGAATTATTTACAAGTTAATTACACAGGAAATTTTCTACCTTATTGATTATAGGGCGTTCTTTCAATGTCCAAAAGAGATTTGAAAATAGCCTTGCGCACTGAAGTATGTAATAGTTAACTAAGTTAACTTTCCTAGTAAAATAAGAGATTAACTTGGACACGTATTATAAAGGCCGTAAAGGTTGGGTCTTAACTATTGCAACGGGTTTTAAAAATCAACCGGGCATGACTAACAAGAGCAAGTCGACAGAGAGGAAGCCAATCCTGTTGGTTGAATGTACGGTTTCTCCGTATAATTAGTAGACTGGCCACTCGCTCGATTATCATTCAGCGGTCAGTGGGTTTCACCGAAGAATAAAAGTCCATCACAACAGATTCTACAATCACGATTTCTTTCTCAAGTTTTTACCGATTTTTTCTATCTACATATATATCATTACATTGTTTTCAGTTACAAAAAGCATATTAAACAAGAGATATATTGGAAAGGGAAAACAATGCCAGGAAGGTGCGAAGGGATTAAGAAACGAGACTGTTAAAAAAATATTAAGTCTCTCATAAAAGTACATTTCTGAAAGAATACGTTTAGTTACACTGATTGTGGCTATAAAAGGATTTGAAAGGCCAATGAGGAAAACAGCGGGGATATGCTTTTAAAATGAACAACTAGTGAAGTGAAGTAGAAAGTGATTGCTTTATTTAAGTGAAGAGGAGGCATAAGTACAATGCAGTTTTATAATTGGCGGAGAAGCAAAGAGATACTCGAGTTTGCCTATAATACTACATTAACTCTAAAGTTATCTTACTGGAGAAGTTACTGGTATTTCTGGGACAAAGCTTATTTCCGCGCATTTAACAGACCGCTTGGAGAATTACAGCTACGTAAGTATTTAAACTAGAACGCTAATGAGGTATTATGAAAACTGTTTTTTACGAACAAGAACTCATGATATAAATGAAGTAGTGAAGCCGATGCCCATATAACGGTTACCTTCATTTACTAGAACCTAACAGGAACAATAACCGTTTCCGTATCTGGAAAATTAACTTTCGCTTATCTGTAGAGCATCGCTTTAAAATATCATGATATTTTCTGTATTGACATTAGTGTTTTAAGATTGCGTATTTGCGTTCCGACGAAAGTCAAGATACTATTTTTAGAACACTTTGAAAATAATCAAAGCGATTGGTAAAGTTTGTTTCACTCGCAAACCATGACCAGCAGTATTGAATTTGACATGCAACTTATTCAGCACCCGATTACATCTTACATATGCATTAAATGGAGTAATCCGTGAATTCTTAAAGAGTTGTTGGAATGGAGTAGGAGGTGTGCAGCTCCTAACAGGAGATTAGCTCATAGAATATTGAGACCTGGTATTGGGCAACGTACAGCACCACCAAATTGCAAGGGCATATCATAAAAACCCTAATTGGAAGTGACTCAAATCCTTTCAAGTAGGACACGATTTAACATAACACACTCGGAGAATTGAATTAAATGAAAAATTTGTATAATTGTTGCAAAACGCAACAACGATTATAGATACACCGAAATTTCAAACGAACAATTCTTTTCAAAACGTAAAACTTGAATAAAAGGCAGCCTCCGTAAAAAGTACTATTTTGTGGTGTTAAACATTTCTAAACCATCGTTGTACCATAAACCTTACTTCATTAAATGCGTAATAATCAAAACTAATGATACGTTTGCATTGGAGTAGACTGCATACTTAGTTGGACACATATCTGTTTAAGTTCACATCCCCTCAACATACAACATACAACATACATACAGATTCATATACTTGAACCATTTGATCGACCAAATTAAAGCATAATGTTACGACTGGCCGATTTTATAAACTATCAAATATGCAAAAACTTGTACGATATTAATGGCGAGAATTGTATGCGTGGATTTTGTTATTATCAGTTTGCCATTCTGAACGTATTACTTGTCAAGTTTGAGGATCCAAGTTTGGAGGAAGACAAACACAGAGGAGTAAGTACTAATAAAGAACTCGGTTGCTACAAGCAACCGAAATAAAGCATACTTAACGGATTTCGTATAGCTGCGCTATAAGGCAAGGGAATCCCGTAAGAAAGTATTAATCGAAGTTGACAGGCTTAGCTTGAATAGGAAAATATTGAAAGAGTCAGAGGTCACGTTTACTGGTAACTATGCGATGATGAAAAGTAAATCGGGTTTGGAATATCGACTTGGTAACGGTGAACTGTGAGAAAAGCGATTTTGAATAACCCTTCTCTTTGGCGCACTCCTATAAATACCTTTCTGGCAGTTGGGGCATTATTTCTTAAAGCTAGTCGGGAGATCGATCCATTTCCCTTCTAAACTCATGTCAGAGCCCAACGATTTTCACTCCTCCGGGGGTGCGAAAGATTCTTTCCTCGGGTGGCAATTCACCAATGAGGTACCTATCTAAACTCTTGGATGCGTTGCTCGAGTGGCCTGTTCCAATAAATGCGAGGGTGGCGTCCCTTCCAGCATACTCCAGGAGGATATCGCAGCCACCAGGGTGACTCTCGATGAATTCGGTGCAGTCATAAACGTAATCGTAGATTGCGATCCAGCAGCTGTCAGCAGTATCGTGCCAGGCGACTTCGTCGAGCGTGATTAACCTTGGAGATTTTGCTTCTTCCTTCCTTGAGGATTTTGACTCCGCTTTCCCCGAAGACCTCGTCTCCTCTTTAGCCTGTCGAAGTAATCGCAGCTTTTCCTTCGAAGCTTCCTTCCTCTCGAACGACGTTTCCTTCAAGTCTTCTTGAAAACTCTCAGCTTTCGAGAAAGCCCCGGTTAAATCGAGAGTCCGGAAAGTCAAGCCCAGTATGTCCATTCCTTCGAGTGTGCCGCTAGCACTGAAACAAGAACAGCCCTGATAACCCTCTCTATCTCACACTCATTTACCCTAATCTTTTCATACAAATAATACTACTAATCCATTAACTCCTTATATTTCATCCATCTAAAATGCTATACTCGCCGGGCATTTTTATACTCTAGTAGTTTTAACCTAACGCGCTAGGCTTTCGGTCACACACGATTAAAGGAGTAACAGTGATCATAAATCATTTCTATACAACCATAGCCGCTAAAGAAAATAATCACGATTCCTCTCTCAAAACACAATCAAAAATATTCTTTTACTCTGCTATTATTCACTCCGTTCGCCCTACCTTTTCATATAATGATAACATATAATGTTCCAGTCTGTCTAAGTCTAATCAAAGATTAGCTGTTTATCATAAATAAAAATGTATTAGTCGTTCAATGAATACAATAAAACTGACCTCGGAAAGCTAAATAAACACGGTGACTGCCATAGTGGTCATTGGCGAACGGCGCCATCGAACTTATTCCTCTTCTGAAATTTCGAAAAACCTGACAAATGCAAAGCGTACTCTGAGGACAAAAGTACAGTGAATCATTACATGAATAGTTAATAGGTAGCTATGTACTCAGTAAAATAAACGGAATATTCTAAAAAAGAGGCGTGTCCTTGAGACACGACACAATGAAATGGATACATTCGTTTGGCAATCAACGTGTTAAGAATTCTGCTAATTATCTGTCTGCAAGTGAGAAAATGAGAGAACTAATTGTCGCATTTTCTGCCTTGATTTGAAATGCCTGTACATAGCGTAGTTCATTGCGAACGCCCAGTACATCCTCACTAAATCGAAGATGTCGCGTGTAATCTATCCAGTATTTGTAAATATCGGTCGATGTCCAGAGTAGCTTTAACTATGTTGACTGGATGATAAGGAGTACGATAACCTTATGCGAAAATTCGAGTAAGTTAGGCGCATGCGCCCGATTTCCAACTCTCTTGGCTTCAATTTTTACAATTGTCTGTCAACAGGTTTGCATGTATTCATCCGACATACATGAGAATTATAGAAGAACAAGTAAGTCTGTGTAAAGGTTTGAATACTTTCTTGTAAGTCCTCGTTTGAGTTTTAAAATGAAAGTGCGAGTGCGTGCAATGTGCGTGCAATGTGCGTGCAATGTGCGTATTGATAAGGTAGTTTAGAAAATATGTGGGAAAATGCTATAGATACTTTTCTAAATTCAACTAACTATGGTGAATAGGTGAATGAGTCACTATGAGAGAGACATTTGGTTCGATGTTGTTTGGACTTTGTGAAGGAAGAATCTAGACCGGTTGCAATGAAGGTGGCAGGTAGCTTAATTGTTAAGGAACTTACGCGAGACGAGATTGAGTAGGCAAGCTTGCAGTTGAATGGCGTTACCACGGAGAAAAGATAAGGGAAAAGTTGCCCTCCCATGGTAAGGAAAGTTGAAAGTGAACTTTCTGAAACGTCGCGACTGCGAAGCACAACGACTTCACGACTTACATCCCTCCTGAAGTCGACTGCGCCTGGCCAAGCGGCATCCAGCAAAATGCACTGTAATCTCCTTTCGTAACCGCGAAACTTCTGCTTCGACTATCAAATGACGTGCATTCTCCGACAGAGGAGGACGTAATGTATCGGCTTGGTCGAGAGAATACTTGAAAAGTGACAATACATCCACAAGATCCTCACTCGCAATCGCAACAATAGAGGTGGGGCATTTTCGCACCAATCAACTCCAAACTCCCTTTTCCTCTCAAAAATAAACTCTCACGCTATTCATACCGATATTAACCGTTTTCATTAACATTGACAATATGTTTCGTCACAATAATGCTCGCAATTGTTTATTTTGACGAATATTTGTTTAATGGTGCCCCATGCGTTCTTTCTCGCTCATATCAACATCACTGTATTTCTATCATTTCTCAACTATCTTTTTTTTACTTAATGAATGAGGGTAAAAATAGTTCTCTGGGTTTCAATATAGACAAAATTGGATAACGAATAAATGAAAATTTCAATGTAATTCATACGTCACACAAGAGTTTATTTGTCCCTTTAAACTATATAATTTAATGCTAATGCTGATTATAATATTGGTCTTGTTAAGAGTTATTTAAATTTCTTAAGCTAACGTGCTTGGGGAGTACACACTGCGAAATAAATTAATTACCGAAGTTAATAATGATAATTGTTAGTAGTTGGTACCGCCTTTTTGGTCCCACCTTCGTTTGCTCTCTGTTTAAAAAGTATTGAATCGGCACGGCAAAATAAAATGCGAATTGAGTCTGTGTTAAACTAGACACGAAGACACAACATGAAGACACAAATCTCCTTTAAAGAAATTTAGTGATGAAACACAGTGTGATGTTCAGTGATGTAAGCAATACAGAGTATAAACATTCGTGTATCAATAAGTTGAGCGTATCCACGACGCTAATATAAGTTCCTGTGCCGAAGAATTTTACAAATTGCACTATCACTAGTTAGTTATGACGAACGAAACACTCGTGAAAAATAAGAGGTGTAATCGATTAATCTGGCGACTAGCACATAGGTAATTGATTCCTTTTGACTTTCAATGAAGCACCTGTGAGGTAAAATTATACGACGTTGATTTTCTCATTAGTTTAACATACTATTCTCTATACTCAGGTAATAACAGAGAGATCGCATTTCTCATTGAATTTGTGTAAGAACTCAAGTTTTGTACACTTCAGGAAGCTAATCAAATGAAAGCATTTGAGTTATGAGTGATGCTTAATGCGAAATCGAAAGGAATGAGTAAGTATCAATATGTATAATTTACTCGGCAGCAGTTGCATTTTCATCGAATTATCAAGCTATTTTTACCCACAAACGGACGTGCCAGATGCAAAATCTTTAATACCACGCGTAACCTAATTAATGGCAATTTGATAAATGTTTGTACACTGTATAGCTAACTTTAAGTGCAGAGTGCATGAACCAGACTGATTACGTCGAAAATTAAATTCTGTGATACTTCCATTATTGTGCGTAATACATTTGAAGTTTCAAAAAAGTGCATGATTAATTAATTCAATCAAACTGGGACGGACAGTGACTTCTGGAAAACATGATAATACTTTTTATACGACTTTTTACAGAAAATTACGCTGATTCAATAGTTTCCGCAGAATTCACTATAGCAAGATAGAAATAATCCCAGAATCGAGATTTTGGATTCCAAGATGCTTGAGGATATCGTCGTGATCAAAAGGGAGAAACCTGCATCTGCATTATTTAAAAATGAACGGAGACTGTGAAGCTTAATGCTTACAAGTAGAGTTATATATTTTTAATATAGATAGGATAATACATATATCCTTTAAAGATACATTGGAAGGGTATGAAAAAGTGTAAATTCCCCAGCCCTCTCATGCATATCCATGAGAATATGATTTTCTCAACACTGTCGCTGGGTAGACTAGAATTTTTTCCTAGAAACAATAGGAAAGTAAAGGACAAATTTCAGTGAAACACCGTTCTTGTGCAATGAAGAACTAACTAGAATCCCGAGTGAACGATTGTGTGGGGAAACGACACGATATAGGTGTTCAGAAGTGTAATGCTTACAATGCCATGATGTAAATATTACGTTGTCCGTAATAGATTGCAGAATTACATCATCCGTGAACTTGAGCGCGAGATAAATAAGCACACGTCCGAGCATACATGTGCGGAGAACGAAAAGCGCTTGGTGGCAGGCATAGATATAAATTACGTACACACATCTATCTATGTATATGTATACATACGTAAACATCGGTGAATTACTAGAAGACACGCCACTTCTGTGGCCTATGTAAGACATGCAAGAGTGCTTTGGACAACTAGAAAAAAAGAAGCAAAGCACACTTTGAGCATGGAAAAACAAGGTAAATGTTGATCCTTACTTTCGAATGTGTTGTATTAGTCGGTGTAGAGTGATTTAGTAATTTTAGATATATTTAATAAGACTGGTGGGAATTATTAGGCGATTGGTTTGAAAAAGTGCACTAATGCTAGAATCTAGAAATATTAGGTGGGATTTAGATGGGATTTAGGTGTACGTGTTTACCAGAGAATACTTTCGTCTTTAAACTGTATTCACCACTTTGTTCAAGAAGGCCTTTTCTCAGATAATTACTTTTGATCATCGAAGCATCCCTCCTCAGTCATGGTAACGAAAAGGTTGCGGAGTTTAAAAGATTTCACCGAAGACAGTGTGCCCTGAGGGACGCCACACGCTGTACTGAGCAGTAAGCTCGCCCAGCACAAGGCAATCAATTCACCAGGGAGAAAGGAAAATAATTCTATTACCGGTTGAAACCTGATGCGCACCTTCGAGGTGCACTCTTGGCTATGCACTATCTTGGTAACCGGAGCCCCGAGGGCTAGCATCCTACACCGTAGTACCGTACACACTTCTACACCTTCGTTGCTTCGAACCTTCCCTTTATTTCCAATATTATTCATCCCGACTCTTTTAACTTTCGACACCAATTCCACCATTTACCGTTCAAACTACTCCATTCAAGCAATCGACACTCAATATCAATAGATATTGCTGTCCAGCCAAGAGGAAGAAAACAAAAAATACACATGAATTGGATGGCATGGGTTACACTACCTGGCACGTCCAATTTTCCCACAAAAGACACCATTTTTACGATATGCGATGAGTTATTAGTCATCACTCTTAATAGACTACCCAAACTTAAATGTAAACAAGTAGAAATTTATGAAATCCTTGAATAAATATAAGAGAAATAGAAGAGAATGCGACAATAGTGAAACACTTTCCATAGTTGAATGTATATTGATTACATGGCCCAAGTGTCGACCACAAAATGGACCATCACTGCATACCTTCGGATATCCAAGGAATACCAAATAAACAAACTTCTGTGCATGATTTATATATTAGAATAGATTCATTTTACGTTGCTATTCAAGCTTAATCTGTACAGCGCGGTACACATCTTACTGTCAGTTATTTAAAGAATGATAATAAAGAATCATCTTACCTTCTTTAGTAAATCGGTGGTTCACAAAAAACAACAACTTTATGGAAGACCATCTTTTTTGGAAGAAAAACAAATACGAAATTATTACTCTTGCCCGACTTATTAGTATCACGTAAACATTCATATCTCATGGATAGTATGGTGAAACAGTGAAGCAGGGAACTTTTAAAATGTCACTGTGTGTACATAAAGGTGCTGAACTTTAGGAGACACTTTTGAGACGCGTACTCTGATAAAGCTTTGCGTGAAATGTAGATTAAAATGACTTATGATACAAATGAAGGGAATTTCTCAATCTATTAATTTGGTGTTACTACAATACGTACTTGCGATTATTAACTGTCAGAAGATTATTCATACAAATATTAATAAATCAATATACTTTTTATTGATGTATTCGTTGCCAGACGTCTGGCAAAGTTTAAATTCTTTCGTAAGTATCTCATATAAAAAATAACATGCCAATCATGTTAATTAATCACTGTGTTAAAAGGTTGATTAATCACTTGAGTGGCATTTATTTTATTTACAAGTTCGGGGCCAGCAAGCCAGCATAAACTTGGAATTTGCACCGCCAATCATCGCCCCAGGAACAGATGACAATTCCCATTTTCTCTTTCGGCTTTCCGTCCCCATTTTGTAAAACCATTATTTCATATTACTTTCACTCCAACTCTCACGCTCTTGAAATGAAAGCATCTTTTCGTCATACCTTTTGGAAATTCCAGTCAACTGTATGCATGCATACCTTTCTTGATATTATATAATTGCAGAATAGACAGTTAATAAAAATAGTAATAGTAAAAATACAGCTTTCCTAATACATGTATATTCAGCCTGAAATAATTATTATGGAAACCGAATAGGGCCGTCAGAAATAATCATTATTACTGTATTTATTTGGAGCATTCGGGCAGACACAGAGATATCTTCTATGGAAAAAAAACTTTGAAATACCAGGAATGTTAGATGGAAAATCAAATTAAAACACATAAATAATCTTGATTCAATTCTCAAGTTAAAATCAACATTCTAAAGGACGCGGTAGTGAAAACAAACTAGTAGCCACACGATAGAACGATTGATTACTGTTGACATCGATGAAATATAGTCCAGGTGTAGCATAATCAATTTACGTAATAACTTACTTTACTAGGCCTTTCAAATCTATCAAAATAAATACATGTACTAATATTTATATGGTTTATCCATTTGTAGAAATGAGTAAAAAGTGTCATTTGTAAGACCAGCTAAACTTTAACTTAATTATGGTGCATCTCGCTCGAAAATCGAAGCATATTCTCGTAAGAACAAAACTTTGTTTATTTTAAATAGTCTATCCAGCTTATGCTTCTTATATCCCTGTAAATCACGAGTGTAAGAAATGATTAAGGAGCAACAACAACTTTTCGAAAAATACACCGGTAATGTTAAAAATATTATGGGATAGTGCTGTTGCTTTACCATAGTTGCAACAGCTGATAAATTTTTATCACATGTCGATACATTATCGTCCGCCAACAACTTCACCATTCTTCAATCGTTTCCTACTGACATCTGTCCCAAAGTGCTGAAACACTTTACCGGCAACACTTTATTTAGAAGTAATCCATCAATTTTCAAGATGCACATGTTGCAAATCAAACAATTCAGACAAATGTAGCTTCTACTACTGAAATCCCGGAAAAAATAGGACATATGTAAGAATGTTGGAATTTCATCATTTATCTAAAATTGCAGAAGTCGAATGAACGATGAGTTGGTATTAAAAAATAAGATCTGCACCATTCATCTTCTGTAATTTCTCCATTTACCTTATGTCTGTTCATTATGAACTTCATATTTTTTACTAAATCGAACCAGTACATTATCGTGTATGAAAATATTGAAATAAATTAAAGTTCTTATGTAACATATTGATATAATATGGGGAAGGGTCGAAATATCAATAAAACATACCAGTTGAACAATATAGGAGTGACAAAATAGTGTTCGACAGCAAGTAGGAAGGAAACACCTAAATTTAATGGAAATTAACGTTAGAAACTTTTGCTTAGAAACATGAATTGCAATGCTAATATGTAATTTCTTGAATACCTTTAAATTAGTTACATGATATGAAAATAATATGAGAATTGAAATATTTCAACGGAGAATGGTAGAGAGTGGGAAAGTTCTGCGGTAGTTTTGGGAGGAGAAATGATGCTGTCATCGGGTAAAGTAGAGTACTCTTTTGGAGACGGCGAACTCGCGAATGACCCGTTTTCCTTGTCGGCGAGGGAATCTATTGAATTTTAGGAACCGCCCCCGGGCAAGTGGCTGCCTTCTACTTTCCAGCAAATGCTGGCACACTTCAATTTTTCCCCTGCCAACTGTTATCTTTAAAGGTTTAAAGTTTAAACCCAGGATCAGTGACTTCTGATATTTTGTTACAGTTTGTCACGACACGCAATTCCTACGTATGCATTTTTAAGAACGTTTATGGCTAATTTTCACTGACAATTAGAGAGGCAGACCCAGAATCATAATTAAAAGAATAATTGTCACAGTGCGATGGTTTCAATTAAAGTGGTACAATGCTACCAATAGAGAATTAAAAGCTTCAAACGCGTACTCCATTTTCAGATTGATGGGAACTTGAGAGAAGTTTGGAAAAGAAAAATGCTAGATATAATATTAACAGTGTTAAAGAATTTGATTGTAAAATTGATTCGATCGTCGAGGGTTGAGTCTTCTCAAGCTTATCAATAAGAATATCTATAATAGCATAATGAAAGAAGGAAGTCTGGTTAGAAAAGTCGAGCGTCTGGCTTGGGGAGGCGGCAATTTCAAATAGTTTTGCATTAAGTATCGAAACCGGGAGAGAGAGAATCCGGGGAAATAGTATATGTATGTAGATATAGTAGGTCGGGTTCGGCGCGGTATCGAGAAGCGCATGTGCCAGAGGAGGGTGTGCGAAGGAGCGGAGCGGAGCGCCACGACGCCGACGCCGACGCCGACGCCGGCTTGAGGGCAGCGCCGAGGCCGAGCGACGAGGTACGGATAGTCGACTAGTCGCAATCATGCCACCACCCTGACCAACATCCCCGTAGAGAGAGTGCGCGCACGTCCATCAGGCAAACTAGGGGCCGGAAAAACCTAGGATCCTCTCCTCCTCGGGAGAATTCCCTGTCGAATTAAACTCGGAAGCCGAAGGATTATCCGGAGGAAAGATATGGGAAAAGCGAGGAGAGGCTCGCCTCGGTGAAATAGTGGATTCGATGCGGCTAAAGGGGTCAGAGAAATAGGGCTATCGACGGCCTGAAAGAGGAGGAGAGGCAGGCAGCAGGCCGTAGTGGAAACATCGCCGGTCACGACGCTCAATGAGTGCGAGTGGGAGAAAGTGAGGAACGCCCTCGGAGGGAGAGAGAGAGGGACAGAGAAAGAGAGAGAGAGAGAGAAAGCGGGCAGGGAAGAACGAGCGATCGACAACGTACAGTGTTAGGAAGACTCTATGTTAGAGACTGCGAAGAATGATCGAGCCGCGGGGCGCATCATCTTCGCGAATAACCATCTATTTCTCCCGGCTAGCATGATTTGACGGCGCGCTGACCTCGGCAAGGACTAAGTTAACTAAAACTTGACAAGCAACTCGCGGTTCCCTAAAGCTAAAGTAGCAAGCTGTTTCAGTGAAGACATTAAGTGGAGCCGGAAAGTGCATCTGGACCGAGGTTCCTTGCGAATGTAGGACTGATTATGCTGCTCCAGTCCAATTTCTAAGGAATATGTGTGCTTAAGAACTGATCAAAGAGGTACGAGCATCCAAAGGAACAACTGGGGAAGATCTAGCATTTTATGAGAACGGTGCGAGAAAGTGTAAACTGTATGGCTGATCGTTGCTGGATAGAGCTAGAAAGTGTCTATAGACAGCTGGCAGTAAACGCGTGAGCGCGTGAGCGCGTGAGCGGCCCTCTCCAAGTGCTTCAGGTGTGTGTTTTCATGTGTGTGGGTGCGCGGAAAAACGTGTGTTTTTCCGCGGCACAGTACGCATTGCAAAATCGAGTCGCACGTGCTACGAGCCAAGCCGGATCGATTACCCGGAAGTGCTGCTGGCCCATGTTGGTTGCGTGTCTCCTCTGCCCGGAGCAGTGCTACCAGGAGATCGTTACCGGAGAATCCTCGCCTAAAACTGCCTCGAACTCCTTCACTTTCTCTATAATCGTATGAAAAACGCATCCGAAAGTTGAGTAGAAAGGGTTAGCTTGGAACTAGTAGCTCGATAGAAAGCATAGAGGCTACGAATTACTAGAGTGTTCGCTCGGACTTAAAACTCCCACATCTACTATATGCAGAATAATTGCTATATTCTCGATCGACATTGATCTACCAGTTTGAAAAAGCATTAATAAAGGGGTAACCGGGTGAACTAGAGTCAACACTATATCGTACATATATTTCCCCTTTTTTAAAAGAGTGGAAGAATACGCCTCTAGTATTTGCTCCACTTTCGTCTCTCTTACGAAAGCATCTCTGGGATTAGGACATCAACTGTGGATTTCGGTGGGTGGAGTGACCAAGTGAGACAGAGCCCCCAGGCACTCCTTACCCCTCACCCCTCACCACTCTTTACCAGCTCAGCTCTAGCCTCCCAGTCTCTTTGTAGTAGAAGCTAGCGCGATTAATATTGCACTCGCTGCTTGATTGCACTCGCTGCTGGAAAATCGAAGCGTGCTCCAGCAGCAGCTCTAACAGCGCAGCCTCTTTCTAGAGGCTCCCTCGCCCTGGCCCTCACCCGAGCCCTCATCCCAGCCCTCATCCCAGCCCTCATCCCAGCCCTCCGATGATTACCTCCCTCCATTCCTTCACTACAAATCTCATACTATTCCAACATTTCTCCCCGTCTTATCAACATTCCCCTACATTCTCCAACTCTGATCCAACTACAGAACAATTTAGACATTGCTGTGCGTCGATCAGCCCACCAACCCGAAATAACTGGGTCGCACCTTATGAAGTTTCGGCTGCTTTACGGACTTGTATTATTTCATCATATCGTTCAGAAAGTTTACAGTCGGAAAGTATCGTGCGTCGAATAAGATCTTTCTACGGCTCTACGGCTTCGAATCTGAACAGCTATTCAAATTTCTTCATTTACAATCGTAACCCTTTCGGCAATACATTTGTTTTTTTCTCAATTGATAGAAATGAACTCGACTTCATTTCGAACACTATTATAAGCCATAAATTCTTGACTGATAAATCCTTCGGCTTGCTTTGAAAATATTCTAACAATCTATTAGAATAGGAATCCTCTTTAGCTATTGATATAGCTCCGGTACATTTCCTGTTGTTCGGCTTGTTCATTATCTTCGGTGGAAAGCGTGCTTAAGGCAATTAATGAGAAAATTGGAGAGTTCTGCACTAGAAAAGCCGCAAGGGAGGAGACTAAAAGATAGTAATCAGATGATGAATATAGTAATTTTCTATCGATATTCTGTGTCACTATACTTGTAGACACATGAATAAAAGTACTGCCTCGTTTCTGATGGCAGGCTTACGAAAAGCAGATTCTCAGATATATACTGCGGATGAACGGTGAAGATATTTTAAAATGAGTGTGCAGCGCCACCCGTTTACGGTTTCTTATTTCTCAGCTTGTCGAAGCCGGGAGCGTAAGAGCGACCTGGAATGCGCCGGGGATAATTATTTTTCGTTGCCACGGATAATAATAGAGAAGGATCGATTAATTGATTTTGCGACAGAAAAAAACGTGCGTCGATAGTTTACGCTCCCCTGCTTTATACAGTAACTTACTCTCCTGCTTCTAACCCAGTATGAAAAACGAGTTACATCGTTGATTGATCTCATCCCTTTTTGACACTGCTACTAATATTGTATCCTCAATTACACAAACCATTGGAACTAATGTAAATGAGCTGTGGGATACCATAAGTTCTTAATTCTTTTTATACCTTTCTCCGAATTTGACATTAACGTCCTCATCTTTTGTATATTCACGGCATATATTAGAAATTAGGTCAAAGAATACTCGTCTAGTTGTTAAAATTTTTACTTGGCCATAAGTAAAGCAGGGAATACCTATTAGAATAAAAATCTGTTATAAAGCGAGGCGAGCGTTCCAGAAAGTGAAATTGGAAAAGCGGTAATCGAGTTCTAAAGGATCCAACAAATTTGGAGGGGACAAACTTATGCTTGACTGACAGTAACAGGGGGAAACGAGACGCGGAGTACTACCGAAGTCGGTGAGACGCAATAATGTTGTTTACTTTTCCTATTAAACTGAGAAAGAGTGTTTGCGTATGAACGATTAAATTGAAAACGGTAGCACCGAGTCACGAACTTAGACCGAACGCGCTTTAACCGACAGATTCCACTGTAGGCCATGTGCAGTAGAATGCTGCTTCGGCTCTAGTCGGATCGACTCAAACCTAACATTCTTCGACTCTCCCTCCAATAATCATCCCTCTTGCCATCTTGCATCATAGTCATTTCCCAGTTCCAACTTTCACACTGCATGTCTGTTAATTGACATTTAACATCAATGAAACCGTCACTAGATAGTCATGTAATTCTTCGTATTTGTAAGTCCAGCCGCACGGTATAAACGATCGATATCAAAATCATTGAGATCAATTGATCCATCGATCGATTGGATGGACGATCAGACGATTGTTCGATAGTATTTACATCACCAATAAGTTATGATCCAACATTGAAACTCTATGGTATAGTACTACAAATGTTACAATTAATATAGTAGCGTGGTAGAGTTTATTCACTCGATTAATTTTTAGCGGGCTGCTGCATAAATATTTGAATAAAAATTTACTGCTCCCGGCAAACTGTTGGATCGGGCCAATTGCCGAAAATATGTCGAGTGCATATAGCTGATGTGATGGCTTGTCCTCCTTCAATTGGCAATTTCGTTAAAAAAAACCAATCAATTATTCTGCTTTATTCACTTAATTTGGCAATAAAACAATACGTGGAGCTCATAACCAGAGAAATTCAACCTCTTGCGCGATAGAAACACCAACTTTAATTTTGTTTTACATGTTACTCAGCTAAAATTATTGTAAACTATTGGGTGCTGTCGTAATGATTTGTACAGCCCGCAAATTCTTTATCCGGCCCGCAATGAAAATATATACATAATACATTTCAAACGCAGACATTCCATAAATTAGTGAACTTGGTTGATATCCATTCCATAGCTGAAGGAGGTCGTCACATTTTTCAGTCACCATTTACAAAGCACAATAACCCTTGAAAACCATAGTCTCAATTAAAATATTCTGTCAGCAATTAGTTGGAAGCTTTCCTAGGTGGAACAATGAAGTAGTCTTAATATTAGAGGTAATGCCGATAGGAGATATAGTATGGTTAATTGAGTAAAATGTTTGAAAAAACTTGATGATTGGTTGAATGTGGAAAGATTGGGGGTTGGTGGGCTTTTAGTGGGTTGAGCACGTGGGTAGGAAGGTTTCTTAAAAAGAAGTGACACCTCCCAGGCAATGGCGTGGATCGCTCGAGGTCATTAGAGCGAGGAAGCCGGCCCAAGTCCGTATTCCGTCAAATGGTGAGCGACGCTCCGTGGCGCGAGAACTCCTACTATTTATAAACGGTTTGAACCCGGTCGCACTGGCGAACCTCGGTGTCCGCTCGGCTCGGAGCTGCCGCCTCGTGGACCTCGCGTGGGGAACAATTCGCTACCCCATCCTAAAAATAGAAGCTCCTAGCTAGCTAGCTTAGCTAGCTAAGCCTCAAGCTAGAGCTCCTGCTGAAGCGTAGAGCAGCGAGCAGCGAGCAGCGAGCCGCTTTAGAGCGCTTCGATAGACCACGAACCAAGCGCGCACGCACGCACGCACCTATACCTATCTACCTATACAACTGACCCTGCTTTCGCACATCATCATCACGCTGACGCCTTCCTTCTAGCACTCGCCGATTCGCTACCTCCCCGACCACTATCTTCCCAAACTCGACACAACTACTCTAGGCTCTATCCGTGACGTGCCAATCTCTCTTACCTCTCCTCTCCTCTCTTCTCTTCAGCTTTTCCTTCTGCTTCTGCTACCCGCCCTTTAACCGCCCGGACCCCATCTTTCTCTCCTACCTGTTCCTCTAATTACAAGCCGAGAGCGACGCATACAAATACACTGGCCATCTGCATCGAACTTGATCGAAGCTGACTCACTTTTTATCATTTTCTGGCAATAGGTAAGAGTGAGCCTTAACTTGTTACGTTGCTAGGAAGCTTCGGTCAGCTAGAGGTTTGCCCCGGTGACAGAAATGGTGTTCCTTGGTGAGAGTGTCCGAGATTTGGCGAATCTATCTATCGCTGAGAATAGGCTGTGATTGGGGTAAGAGCTGCAAGGGCGAGAGCCGCGTGAAGGAAGAAGAAGATGTAGAAGCAGAAGAAGAAGCAGAAGAAGAAGAAGAAGAAGGAGCTGCGAATAAAAGAGACGAGCGAGTAGAGAGGGGGTCGAGGGTGTCGAGGGGGTGGGGGATCGGGAGCGAGAGCGAGAGCGAGAGCGAGAAGAAGAGAGGGCGAGACGGGGAGAGAAAGAGAGGAGCACATTCCGAGCGGATCACGGATGCTTATAGAAGCGTTGCGTAACGGCGTCAGACGGACGGCGAAACCGCGCTTGTTCGCCCGTCGAGTTTCAACAACTTGGAGGGAAAGGCCGATAAATCCTCATCCGGTATCAAATACGGATACCTTATCGGAACCGAGGGATTTGCCGGCTTTCGCGGGAAGAGTCGGTGGCGTCTGAGGAGTGTCGGCTTCTGAGAGTTCGAACGACTCCGCTCCGCTCGGCGCTCGGCTCCGCGCTCGGATCCGCGCTGTGCTCCGTGCTGGCCACCTTGGGCTTCGAGTTGACGAGTTGACGAGTTGACGAGGTGCTCGAGGGGCTCGAGGTGCTCGAGGGATCGTGTAACACGAGGCCGCATCTTCGATCGGCCGGTTTTGCGGTTCAATAGTCGTTGATACATGTGTGCCCAGGCGGGATTAAAAATCAAGGATCGCAGTGACTACCGGTTCGATCAGTGTCTCCGTCCCGAGAGAAGGAGGAGGAGCCAGCTCTGCTGGGGAGTGCTCGACTGAGAGGGAAATGGAGGGTTAGGGCAACTAAGAAGAGAGTTTTTGGGAGGGAAAGTTGTTGGAGGACGTGAAAGACAAGCGGTAATGCGTGTTGTCGGGAGAGTGATCGGATTCTAAGGGGTGTAGATCGATTCCGGCGTGGCTCGAAGGTTTCAAGGCCAGGTGAGGCCGGGTGAGACCGGGTGAGGCCGGGCGAGGCGTAGCGAGGCGAGGCGAGGCGAGGCGAGGCGCGTGGAGGCTGGCGCGATCCTCTTGCATCCATCGGAGAGGAGAGCAGACAGGGAGCAAAGCAGAGAGGCAGAGCACGGACACGGAGAGTCGAGATTGCCCTGGCGCTCTCCGTCGTTCCTCGCAGGTCCGTTCCTCGGAGCGCGCGCGACTAAAATTAACCTGGGACGAATCTCACCAATTTTTCTCTCCACTTCCAACGCGTTGACTGCTCGAGCGCGACCTAGAATGTCGGGCTCGTTACAAAACGCACCTCGTACCATCGCGTCGCATGCCCGCTTCACGGCTCCGCTTCTCTGAACATGCATTCCGTCCATTTGCACTGAATTCGCGAAAATGCCTCGAGTGATACGGTACGGCACGTTACACGGCATCGTTTCTTGAAAGGGTGGTGCGTAGTGCGTGGTGCGTGGTGCGTGGTGCGGCTGTGCTGGAAAATCTTTCGTTCTCTCTCTCTCTCTCTCTCTCTCTCTCTCTCTCTCTCTCTCTCTCTCTCTCTCTCTCTCTCTCTCTCTCTCTCTCTCTCCCAACTTCCCACTCTCTTTCTCACTCACTCTCTTTTCGTGTTCGAAGTGCTAGCGCGTAAGCACCATCGCGTCGACTATCCGGTAGACCGGGTAGACAGTGGAGACAGTGGAGGAGGCGAGGCGAGGCGAGGCGAGGCGCGGTGTGGCGACGGTGTACCGGATTGATCGGTCATCTTACAGAGGTTCGGGTTCGAGTTGGGGGCTCGGCGTCTCGACGGGGTTGACCAGGGTGAGGGCAATGGAGAAGCTCCAGGAGGGTGAGGCGCGCGCAGTTATCCCTGTTAGTGGGCCAGCAGCACGTCCAGCACGACGACAATAACGACAACGACCACGAGAAAAACGACGACAACGACTACCACCACCACCACCACCGCCACTAACACCAGCAGCAGCACCGCGAGCAGGAGGAGCAGGAGAAGCAGGGGCCGAAGAAGGGGAAGCTGGAGGAGGAAGAGGGCGAAGAAGAAGAGGACAACGTGGGTGGGTTAAGGAGGAGGCCGCGTGTCCGTGGTGCACTGGTGCGAGATGCAGCAGCCTCAATCGGGCCAGCAAAGTGGGTCAGCCCCAAACGGGGTAGCCGGTGGTGCCCAATTGCCGCAAACAGGTGGTACGACGAGCCCGGCTCAATCTGGAGCCACAGGTACCGCCACGGCAGCGTCGAATCGGCCCCAAGTTAATGGTGGTAGATTCGATTTTGACGACGGTGGCACCTACTGCGGCGGTTGGGAGGATGGCAAAGCCCATGGACACGGTGTCTGTACTGGACCAAAGGGTCAAGGTGCTTACTCCGGCAGCTGGCATTATGGCTTCGAAGTCTCGGGAGTCTACACCTGGCCTAGGTAAGCTTTTCTTTTTCTTTTTCCTTTTCTTTTCTTTTTCCCTTTCTTTTCTCCTTTTCTTTTTCCGCTCTTCGCCTATTAGACATAGTATGCTCCTTTTTTTATCTATGACCATTCTATTGAAATTCTTCCTCTTAAACATACAACTTGACAGGCGTATTGCAATGATGCATAATCTAAGGAGACTTTCCCATTAACTACCTTCTTTAATCCGAAATCCACCACATTATCAAATAAACAAGACAATTAGCTCAAAACAAAAATATTCGATTGAAGTTCGATTTTTTCAAACCGTTCTCTAGAATCTCACGAAATTTTAATATGTACTACCGTTTCATTTTCTACTCTCCCGAAACTACACCCACACAGCAAATGTTTGTCCCACCACTTTTATTGGAAAAAATAATAGTTTACAATGAGTTTAAAACCTTTAACCTTTATTTTGGTGGCAATAGTATTGAGTTTACAGTACGGAGTGATATTTATATAGTTTACGATAGAGTTAAAAAGTGGTGAAAAAGTCTGTCACTATAGAAAGTAGATTGTGACAAACACAGTATACACTTTCGTCAACGGATAATTGCATCGATATAAATCATCAGAATGAAAGCTGGATCAGCATAGTAGCATACTGCGGGCCCACAAACAATTGTTAAACAAACACTGTAGTGGGAGTATAGTGTTTTTAAGAAAGAATATATTAAATCAGTTTGGCAATTAGCAGATTTTCTTACATATGCACTGAAGGGGAAAGAAACTGTATAGACCTTCAAATGGAAAAAAAGTCAAGTTAATAGACCGATTCGGAATTTTCTGCAATTATGACAAAGCGTCCCTTTGTATATGAATTTAAGATGAAAGGTTAACCTTGACACATATCCCGTTATATACCTGAGCTTGTCGAGTGGGAATCCCCAATCCTGGAAGTAGGTCACCGTGTGCAAGGACAACGCGTCCAGGTCACTCGGATTCAAGCTGCCAGAGACTAGTTCAGGGCCACTGGAAACTAGCATCCTTCCAAACGTATCCGGGATACTATCACTAATTGATGAAGATGCATTGTGCTGCATCTGAATGCCGCAGTTGCTGAAACTACTGCCGCAATAGGCAACTTTTTCTATTTTCGTTCTCCTCTAATTCCGAAGAAAATACTATTAAACAACAAATCATCATTGTTAACTAATAAGTAGCTAATAGTTATTCATTTCTTTAAGAGATCTCCTTTAATTCCATTATTATATTCAAAACTTGTTACTTACTAAAGTTATTTACTAAATAATTGTTATTATAATGATCGGTCCTTTCATTCGCAGAACCGTTCCCTTTGTGCATCGTTAAGGTACTTGATGAAAATAAATGCTTAGCCGGGGCTTAACGTTAGGCGTTAACTTACCTAAAGATTCAAATCATAACCTTTAACTGGAAATATTATTTTAATAATTATGCTTAAGAATGCAAGAAAACAATCTTTTTTATGTTGGAGCACACAATTCGATAGAAATGTATAAAAGTAGATTGCATTACAAAGTCCTCGCAGAAGCAGTCTATTTTCATATTAGCGTAACGTTGTAGTAACTAAAGGTTGTGTCATTGACTGTCAGCGGAGACAAGCCGCAATTTTCTTACTTGCAAAAAGTAAGGAATCTGAGATCTTCCTCATTATCCATTTCAATTGGAAAGACAAAAGATGGATCGTGGCCGGCAATTGGAATGAAAGCCCCATTGTGAACGTCGATCAAATTCAAACAATTCAATAATGCTATTGGGAAGTTGGTTCACTCCAGAGCTCTTAAATTAATAACCTCTTTAAAAAGTATATTTAATAGGATCCAACTCGGTACTGATCTCGGAAATGAATAACTTTCCAAGAATAAAAAGAAAATATCATACGTAATAAAGCGCTGCACACACGCAATGGGATTTCAAAGCTATATTTATTAAATCAAACGTACAAATCAAAAATAAGTTTCCTCCTTTATTACATTGCATGATTAATGCTTATAATACTGTAATAGTAAATTTTGTTAGTTTCTTATACCATATACTTGCAAATAACTCAGAAATAAGTTGCAGTTTTACAATTCACAAGTCTACTACGATAACTTATCATGCAAGTATATCATCATCTGGAACAGGCAACATTTCCACTGATACAGACATTATCGGAACAAATAACATTATCCATTGCTAAACTAATAAAAAAACTGACCTATTACGATTAATAAAACTGATTAATGAAAGTATGAAACTGTCTGGCATCAAATACCAGGAAAATGACTTTGTTTCCGCATTTCCTTTGGCATACTTGTGGAGTGTATATGTACATACACCCTTGATTTACTTACCTGCTCACTATCATCGACTAGTGATAACATTCACGTTTTTCATTAAAAATTCCTCGTATTGTTTCAATATTAAATTCGCGTATACATGGACTTGTTTTTGAATTCAATAGGGGAAATTTTTGTGACAATTACAAATTTTTCATAGGCCTGTACGATTCAAATGGTTCACTTTATAATTACTGGATTATCATTTTCAGATTAAAATCATCTTTCCGAAATTCATTTTATAAAATCCTAGTGATCACTTATTGTTAGAATGGCAATCATTTGCAGGCTTTGACGAATTATGCAAATAAATGCAATATAGCAAATTATTATACATATAAATATCCTGCGAACACATCCTTGTAGAACAATTTTCTGCTTACATGTCCCGACAGTTTTAATTTATCTTTAAAAATTGATTGTCAGGATTTAAATACTGTCTAGTGAATTCTCATGTAGGTAACGTGAAGATTCTTTTCGGCTAATCAACTTAACCAAGTTGCTTTTTCCGTTATTATCTAATACGTAAACGCGGTGTTCATCTTCGGAATGTTATCTATTCGTAACATTCAAATGTAAAAGGGTAAAAAGTGTGAGTAATGGCATCATTATCAACATAGTTTTAAATTCAACTAATAAGTTGTTAATGGTAGCAATCTGAAAGTTTCAAACGTTTAATAATTATACTATCAATTAGCCGTTATTATGAAGACGCTAGCCACTCATTTTTACACAATTGACATCATTCGTTATAAGAGCACATAAGCCTTTAAAAGTAGCCAATGGATTTACTACATAAAATCTTCTACGGCTAAATCGCCTTTATAGAAACATGCATTTGTCCCCGCAAAAATTATAATCATCAACTGTTGATTTAGTTTTCTGTGAGAGAAAATGGCGGCCAGAGGGACCCAAATTTTATACCGTAACTCTATAAAGTTAAATAACATGTAGCAACAGGTCCGTTCTATTGAGTTCTGTGTAACATACTGTGACATGTGTATAACTAGGACATTTAAACTGATACGTTAAAAACTGGGGACGCCGACGTTGAATCCCTTTCTATAATAACTGTGAAGAGCAAAGCTTCTACACATTTTATTTATTCAATCCTCGCCGAATAATATTGTTTTCCATTGGAACCTAATTGAGCAGATCAAAGCTTAAAACCATATGTGAATGGTGTATAATGAGAAACTAATTGAAATCTTATCGCTAGCATGACATAAAAATGTAAATTTGAGATTTAGATACCATGCATAGATGCGCATAATCACTGCGTTAGTTTCTGACGCAGAACATACTGGTAGAGTCAAGTAAGATTATAATTAAAGACCTGGTTCGAGTGTTGGTAGGTGGGATTAGTAAGCCCCGGTGCTGTAATAGCTGCAGAGTTCGCGTCATCGTCATCGATATGTCTGATTCTTCACCATAATATTCCGCGATGACTCGTCGGCTACTAAACAGAACTATATTCACGCATGAGCTTCTTTTCTTCCTGAGACAGTTGTATGTATCAGCCACCTTTAAATAGTCTGCCACGCTCCCTAACTTTCCCTACGCAAGTCTTGTCAATCTCCCGCAATCCTCCCTTTAGATTCCCTTCTAATCCAATCTGATTTCTTACAAGATCACTCTGCGGTACTCTATGATACTTATTCTATGCTACCTTGCCAAATTTCCCAGAAGGCCAAACAACAATATTCTCTGATATCTTGGCTAAAACAACACTTTTGCAAACTGTACCAGGGTTTTGACTTTATGATCGGCTCTCAAGGCGAACCGATATTCGCTTGATCTACACAAAATTACTAATGAAAGTAGTGTCGATATATTTCTTCAGGCAAAATCAATTGCTTAGTTAGATAGAGAGAGAAAGAGAGAGAGAGAGAGAGAGAGAGAGAGAGAGAGAGAGGGGGGGGGGGGGTGAGAGAGTACGTGGGGGAGTGAGAAAGAAAAAGAGAAGGAAGCAGAGCAAGACCTGGCATAAAAAAGCATGCACTCTATTTACGTCCTGTGTGCCAAATAGTATTAATTCTTTGATCTGGTTGAACGTAAATTTACATTTTAAAGTAGCCAGCTCCCTTTAATATCTCCTTACATATATATCTTCAAAAATATATCTAACCATTATATTTTTACATCAAAAGTAACAACAATAGTTCTCAAACTGGACAACTAAACCATACATAATTTGATATATTACGAAGAGTGATTGCCGATAGAGCTATATGAGTGAAGAAGCAGCAGAGTTGGAGAAAAGAGTTTTTGGGTGTAGCCCTATCTTGGATTATATCGAGGATAGTAGCGAAGATCGAGATAGGTGTGTGCTTTGGCTGAAATAGAGCGATTCGAGAAGGCTCGCGATCGCATGACGCATTACTTCCAATTTCATATGGGCCCATCTATGAATGATGCCTTTGTATCATGCATAAGTCTCATTCGGGATGAGAACTCAATTAGTTCATTACCTGGGAGAATTGCGCTCTTAATGTTCTCCTAGCACGACATTCTGCGCCACGTGCGCCTTACGAATCTCTCACACGTTCATTATTCTAATTACACAACAATCTTGTCTTGTCTCGCAAGATTTTCATAGCGTAAATCATTTTCAATTTCCTCCAGAAATCCACTCGCTTTATAACTACCGATCTAGCATATTATACTGCAACACTGAATAAAAAGTGTACCTATGTTACATTAGAGTAGTTCAATTCAATCGAAACGAATTAGCATCGTTTTAAGAATACATTTTATATTGTACTGGGCTTTTCAAATTCCAGAGGAAACATTCAATACATTTTAATCCCCGAAAGTTTGTTCGCTAGATGAATACTTGTTTTGATTCTATGTCCATAATTGAACGCTGTAATCAAACTGAAAATTCAACAGTTTCAACTTTAACTTTGTAATACTACATCTCAGTTAGCAAGATTAGCAAGGCTTTCTCTTCTCAGGGTATCTTAACAAAGTTAAGGAAACTCTTAAGAAAGGGGGATTTCTTATAATTTGTTAAAATTAGATAATTTGCCAAGTGTTTTTGAAGAGTAAGAGAACCTAGTAATTCCGATGATTGTATGCTTGTGTAGAGTGGATTGAGGTTGTATGGATTTAATATCGCGTTTCTTGAATACATACATAGATAATATCTATAAATGAAGGAGGCGAGAGGGCGTAGAATAAGGATAGCGTGTAAAAGAGCATTCGAAGTATGCCAACTGATTGCGATGCAGCTGATACGGCTGGAATTCAGTAATCACAGCGTTTAGCAAAACCGAGAGTTTCGGGAATGGCGAGTCTTATCGGTTAGAATCACCCCTTCACTAGAAAAGGAGCCCGGCTTTGAAGAACCCTTCTAGTCAGCCCTCGCACCCCTTTAACCGATCGTGACGAGATAACTGAAGCCCCACTCAACAATGCTTTTGCGTGAATGCTTATGCAAACACAATTTAATATACATACAGAAGTGGAGGAGTGGCTGAAGCGCGAAAAGCATCTTCAACTAATTATATTCAAATTGAATTTTTTTTATTGCAATTGGTTTCTAAATGCATGCTTCGGGACTTGTTCTCGTTAAACTCGCAAGGAACTTGAGTTCTATAAATAGAGTATATCAGATTTAAATAAATGTGGCGATGTCTTTTGTACAACCTGTTATATCTTTGGACAATATTGTTAAACAAAGCCAAACTAAATAAAACATAGGCCTGAAGTACTTGATTACTCGAGTATTTGCAGACTTCGCATTTGAGGTGCACGTATAAGCAGACTTAGTCTGTCTCTACTCCGGAAGTTGAACTTACTAAATTAAAAATGAGTTAAGATGATCGATTCTTCTCCTGAAAGTTAGATGGATTGAAAGTTGAGAGGGTAATGGTAAATGTGGAGAACTGGTTGAATATAGTATTTGGTGGGCTTGATGTCTGCGAAAAGTAGGTCAGAGAGGATTCGTAGAAGAGGCCCTACGGAAGGGTTTAAAGTTACCCGGTCAGTCCGCTGTTACCCTTGGCACCAACGAACGAACGAACGAACGAACGAACGAACGAACGAACGAACGAACGAACGAACGAAGACCCATTCGTCTAAATGCGTATCTGCCGAGGCAGCAGTGGGAGCAGGAAAAGTAGTGCACGGAGAAAATAGAAAAGACACGAGACGGAACTAGAAAAGCCATTTTCTCCTCGGACTATCCTTGCTACACAATCTCACCGAAACATTCCAATTCAATTATCCAAGCATTTTCAACCCTTTTCGCCATTTTATTGCACTTGCAAAATTAATCTTTTCACACTCAACACAAATGGTTATGCAATCCTAATCTTTCCTCTTCTTTTTTCGTACAGTAATCACCGTTCTCTTTGCTTTTCTATGATTTCTACACTCTGTATGATTTATTATACATACGATACTATTTATTATGGCTTTGATAAATAAGTTTCGAGCTTTTTCATGATGTTAGGAATTAGAACAGACATTATTTAGTAGACAGCCTGGCAAATAAAAGAGATTTGGTATATGGTATTTAAACAAGTAGTATTGAGGCAATCGAGATTTCTTTAACTTTGGAAACCAAATGTTGGGTTGATATTGATTATTGCTAATGATGTTTATATAAACAACGTTATATGAACAACGCTTAACAGAAGCTGGGACTTTTTAAATACATGACAACACTCATACTTGATTGCCGCTAATGTGCCCCAATTCATCGAAGAGCTAACATTTGATTACGAATTATTAACGCACTAAATTTGATGGAACTTAATGGTTCGGAGGTAGTTGCAGTTGCTTATGAAAACAGGACTCCAATCCTGATGTTTATTCCAATCAGTGTTCGATGAAAGAACAACGCATTTTGCCACCCAATGATTTCCATAATTGATAATGCTGGTACTGACAAATTAAAAATGACCTTAGTTTCGCGTTCATCATGTTGGTGAATTCATAATTTTGAGTACGAAAAAACTCTTATGCAAACGTCTCCTATAATACATTAGAAAATTGAGTTAACTTAAACGGATGTAAAGTCGACTGTTATAAGCTTTGCAGAAAAAGTCAATAAATTTCTGTGATAATTAAAATAAGATACTACTATTATTTTTCAATTGGCCAATTGAAATTGTACGCACATATAAAAAATATATAAAGACCTCTTAATCAGTCTTATAAAAATTAAGTAAATGCAATATTCTTTTATAACAGAGTGAAAAAGCACAAATGCTGATGATTCACTCCGTATTCATTGTTTAGATGGCTCCCGCTGTGCTGAAATGCAATCATTTTTAAAAACTTTGATAACTAATAAAAGTTACAAATGGATAAAGAATCTGTGAGTGGAAGTAGGAAAGTGTCAGTGTGAGTTATTAGATAGCCCAATGTTTATAGTTTAACTTTCAAATAAAGTGGAATCACAATAGGTTTATAATATCACTATATAATATACAACACTAATTACTTTGTATCATAGTAGTAGTAACGAATAATAATTAATATGAATAATTGGCAGTTTATTGGAACGAATGATGAGAAATGGTCGACTAGGATGTTGTTGATACGAAACGTTGAAAGGTATCGGTGGGTGGAAGAGAGTGAGGAAGCGTTGTATTTGGGATGAACGGAAATAGATAAATAGGAGAGCTGAGGAAAATAAGGGGTGTCGTGTCAGGGTGAATGTGACGATGGGGCGCGGCGGATGGAGGTTCCTCCGTGTTTGTCCGGAGTGCCGAGTTCCAAGAGTCCCGGCACCCGATTCCTGGCTCTCGGCAGCCGGGCTTCCTAACTAGGCCGAGGGAAGAGACGCCGGCGTTTCCTTACCGTCCAAAGTAGATCAAGGTCTTCGTGCCACGGCTTCCCACGGGCTCCCTATAAGGCACCGAGGATATTGCAGCTCTTTCCTTGGCCACAGTTCCTATCTTCTCTAGGAGCAAGCCATTTCCTTGCATCCAATTAACAGCTTCGCTCTTATGCATCTTAGGCTTATTTCTATATCTGTATCTAGACGTACGGATAGTTCGTAGTTCGCCTGTTAAGAATACCTTCCATCGTTCTTAACCTTCGAGTTAACTCATTTCTTACGTGACTATAAGGTTGGTTAAGTATTGAAGAACTGCAAGTATAAATGCACCAACGAGTGAACTAAAATAATAAAAACCTAAAACCTTGAACGACTAAACTGCCAAAACATAAATACTGCGAATCTCTGTACAATTACTATAACTTTACACCGTTTGCCATAATTTTTACTCATGCCTTTTGTCAGGTAGTTCGGGGTCTTATGCATAAATCGGGTAGGAATTCGAAATAGTTTATTATTTATTACGAACCACTTTTCATATTGAACGTTAAAAATGCTTGAAATTTGTATTACAAAAATCATAACGTAATGATTGAATAAAGTAACAATCGCATTGTCCTTGTACATTTATCGCAGGTCAGTATCTTCAATATTTCCTCTATCATTTAGTATTGTAAATGTTAAAAAGATACATGCATTCTAAACTAATTTACACGGAATTTGTTAACTTAATTGAACGACAATGTAGAAAATTTAAATATTATTCATAGTTGTACATGGTATTGAAAGGTACAATCACTATCTGTCATGCATAATGAAATCCGATAGCAACGCCTATGTTGCAGTGTCCAAATCTTTGTTAGTAAAAACCATTTACGTGGTGGATGGATTACGTGGCAAACGTCTTCTATTAATGGTAACGTTAACGAAGGGTCGCAGTAACCGATTTTCGTTATTGATTTTCCGGCAAACTTGCGAGCAAAATTTGATCTAGGAATTTTCCGTCGGGCCAACCTATTGCAATATTATTGGCGACAGCCGTGTCGCCTCTAAAGTTTTATTGCTGAACTCCAAACTCTTTGATTAAAATTTCGGCCAGCTGTACACCGGCACGAGTTTCGCTCTCAAACTTTCCTTATAATCTTCTTGCGCGAACGAGACATTACTCACAATCAGTTCGGTACCGCACTATAGCCAACTCTCCCAATAACTAACAACTCACTCCCTCACTCTCGCTTGCTTACTTTTCTCCACTTTTCAAGAAATAGAAAACTTCCCACCAAAGCGAACTTTTCTTTATCCCTTTGTAGTCTTCTTTTTTCACTGGAAATCACTGATTCGTATTACTTCCACTGGTCATGTCATGATTTTAACTCTTGACTCTTCAAACGCTTCGGAGTGCGAAGAAATTGCGTGTCTCTTGACTTTGCAAAGGTGATTCTCGACTCTTAACAACCACTCTGATAATCGCGAAAAAAGACAATTTCAATGCTCTATTGCACAACGAACATCAATGGTGTTGCTTGAATGTGCTATGCATTTCCTACAAAGTCAATGCTTAATCATAAAGTTGACTACCCGATGACTTATAGGCATTGCTCCAAGATACTATTATAACCGAGTCACGGATCATTATTTAGATAAACTCCTCTGTATGATATATCAGTGTTAAAGAAGCTGTACCGATCGTTTACAAGTGTAATGATTAAATTGTATAAAGATTGTGAAGTGATGAAAGTGTTGGTATAAGATATTCCCCTTTAAGAGAAAAGAGAAAAGTATCGTTCAAATTATAATTGACAATTTGCAATTGCAGGAGTCCCTATAGATTCTTGTAAGTTGGGATCTTTCAATCTTTGCAATAATTATATCGAAACTAGTTATCAGAATTGCTCGAGGGAATGCAGCTTCCCCCATAGAAACTTTGATCGTATCAAACTGTTAAGACTAAGGAGCTAAAGTTAATCACGAGTACAACCTGAGGAAAGATGAAGCAAGTGTTATAGCAACTGTAGAGTTCCATTAGATTTTCCGCCGCGTCCAAGCAATTACTGTGCTAGAATTACTGGGAAACTAAAGTAGGAATGAGAGGTGTTAGTTATTCTACTTGAAGATTTGAAGATATGAAAATTTGTTGTCAACAGTGGCTCCTGTTACGAAGGACAATGGCAGAACGGGAAGAGGCACGGGTTGGGTATGGAGACCCGCGGTACATGGATATATCGTGGCGAATGGACCGAGGGATTCAAGGGAAGATACGGTGTACGACAATCGACAACATCGACAGCGAGATACGAGGGCACATGGTCCGGCGGCCTCCAGGACGGTTATGGCTCCGAAACCTATGCTGACAGTGGTAAGTTCTACTTTTCCACATATCTCTCACAATAATTCACCAGCACCCTTTCTCAGAACTTTGTCGCTTCTAGAATGCGATAATTAACAGAAAATCCACTTCATTCCCAAACTTGTGCACATCAGTACTTATTCTTTAGTCCTGGCAGCAGAAATCATTGCGGAGCACTCTGAAAAATGTCGAAGACACAATATTTGTAATGAATAAGTAACTGGCCTGTATTTTCCCAAAGAACTTATAGAAATTTGATTTTACCAGTTTAAGTGCCACATTTTGCATCCGCCACATGTTTGCACCTCGGCATTAGGAGATTTGTGTCGAAAATGAAAATAATCATATCGGACTAAAATTTACACAGAATGGTAGTCAATAGTGACTGCGTCTCTCTTAAAAATTTCAACTTATTTGTCTGTACAGTTTTCGAGTAATTAATGTTCAAAAATCCATTCTTATGTATGGGCTGTTATGGCGACAAGAGCAGAGATTGCATTTTGCGGCTTCAAAATATCTGATAGAATAATAACGCGTACATAAAAGACGTTCTATATGTATGTTAAATGAAACGTTTACGAACAATTAGGCTAAGTTTCAAAAGCTTCGTCCGTCCGGTTCGAGAGAATTTGAGCAGAGAGTGAAAGGGAAACAGTTTAATTTGTAGAAATAATGTGATAGGGAGTATAGAAATAGAAGTAACTTATAAAAGGAGGTCGGACATAGCATAAGCTTTCTTGCAAATGGAATTTTCCTACTCAAAAATTGGTTTTATTGTAGTTTGAAAAGGCCTCTGAATTCTGTGTCAGAGCTCACATGTTCCCCGCTTATCCCCGCAAGTGGCACCATTCTATTAAGATGTTACTGCAGAGAATTTAGGCTTCGTTCTCTGCTACATTTATCAAAATTCTGTTCAATCGATTCAACAAAGAATTCAGAACCACCATAAAAGACTTTGAGGTGATCTTATAGAAGAAGTGGGATTACGTAATTGGGGTTTGTTTATGCCGATATGAATCCGTCCAATCGGAAAAGGCACTAAGGCAAGTACAGTCGAAGAGGAGTGGGGTGAGATGGAATTTAAGAGAGGAAAGCGAAATGAAGCTGTCAGCGGCAGGTCAAAGGATATACCGCGTATCCTTGCCGTCGTCAATACAATGGAGAGGAATCTGTGTCGAAGCCACACGTGTCCCAACCACGTGATTCCAATTTTATTTCAGCTTCCTTTGAATCCCGCACAATTGAGTGTGTAAATGTCGATAATTCGACAGGATAGCGTTACCTTTTTTCGCTTCATTCGCTTGTCGCGTATGTAAGCAACATTGGATGGAAGTCTCTGAAAAATGCTAGAAAAACCTACCTCCGAAACTAAAATCCTGCAATACAAGTTAACTTTAAGAAACTAGCACATAGCTTGACAGCGCAACTAGCAAAACGAAACGTTGGCAATCATCGAGCTGGCTAACGAATTGTTACTTATCTTTCCTGGTAACAATCGACCAACTGGTAGGATAGTCCAATTTAACTGTTAAGTTTAACGAGACCAAGAGAAGTTAAAAAAGTGGTGAATGCAAGTTTTCGTTATTGTTTCCCCGGTTGAATCCTCTCTTAGCTCGTTCGTGGAAACTTGGCAAGCTAGTTAGTCTGGCTCTAAGTAGAACGTGGCTACCACCATTCCGGAATCTAGTACGGAGCGATCCCCAATCCTCCTAGCCACACTCCACACTCCACACTCCAATAGTACCTGATGCTTAACCCATCAATTAAACTTTTTTATTCGCCCCTAGAATACACCGTTAATAATGTATCTGTAAAGTTTCGGATCTCGTTATTCATAAATTCATGCTTTCCATCTAATCTTGTATCTTCAGAACCCCAACTTCCATTCTCTACAGTCCTACTCCTACGCCTCCCGTGCTCGCAAATTTGCAAATGAGAACCATACTTTAAGAACATTATATTTACTTCCGGATGAATTTCTAGTCCTTTTAATGCTTATTAAAATTCGAGAATGTAGTATCATTTTAATGTTTACTAAGCAATCAATAAAAATAGTCATCCACATTTGTAGAAAAGTTCCTAGAGAGACAAATCGAATACCAAATTAGGCAATGGAAAAGTAATCGTTACTATTGGTCTCACGATTAACTTGGACAGATTGAACTATGAGGAAATATATGACATATATCTCGGGAATCCCAAAGGAAAAGGCAAATCTTTTAACTTTCAAGCAATACATTGTATATTGGGAAATTGATTATGTTTATAAGTTTTAAATGAAAATTAGTCGAAGAAAATCTGTGCTGGTGCCAGTTTTCTAGTGATGCCAGAATCATGCTTGCACTAACCTGGTGCACTCAATTCTTACCTTAAATTTATGAAATCTGATTAATGAATATAGCCTGCTAGTCTCTATGTAAATTGTTCAGTGCAAGAGCAACATATCCTACATATGAAAGTGGAACGACAGGGCTGTCCATATCAGGGTCGCATGGTTAGCATAATATAAACAGTTGCGTAAATATGGTGCGTGACTCTATTGCGTGCCGCACTCCTAGATTACGCATTGCACCGCCTATTCTCTCCAACTCTGCCTTTTCTCACCGAAACCATCCGTGCGTCGCCAACCCACCAAAAGGATTCCGGCTTCCGTTCCGCTTATTCTCGCTATTTTATTACTGCAACGAGCTTTTACACTAGAATTCTTAGTGGCTTTTAGGGAGAAAAAGGATATGAATTTGATATTTTGATATAACACGAACGCGTAGTAAAGTCGGATATTTAAACTACCCTTATTCGGGACGTAGTCCTGAATAAAACACTGCAAAGTCGATTCATAGTTGGCCATGTGCACCTACACGTAGAAGCAACCAACTCTTAATGGTCAAGTCAAAATGTGCTTGGTGAGTGTCGTTTATCCGAAACGTACGGGTTCTATGGACAATTTAATCAGTTCAGTCCTTCATCTACTACAGAGCAAAACGTTCATATTACCTAGCTAATACGGTTTTCGGTTTCTTTATTTACTCTTCAGTCATTAATGATGTTCAACCGCAACAATGAATAACATACAATATTTACGTACGCAATAAAATGGAATCTTAAAGGAGAAACAAATTCAATTGATTCTATATTCTCTGAATGAATTGAAAATTGTATAAAGTACACATAAGAAGGTTAAATAGTTTGTGCAGTGAATATACAGGAAAGGTAAATGACAGGTTATCGTGAATTCGTAACCCCCGAGATTCGCCTATAATTTATCGACATAAGAATCGGCAGTTCACAACTACCGGAACAATAGTGATCCATTAAGAGGAGTGAACTGACGGTAAGAAGAGAAGAAATAGGTAGCTGAGAGAGGTGAATTGAAGAGAAGGTGTGAAAAAGATGTTAAAGTCGGAAAGTATGTCGATGAAATTGGACGGATGAAGTCTAATTGGCGGAGGTTGATGCATTAAGAGTAGACAAGTTGGAGAGAGGCGAGGGGCGTGAAAAGGATACGCGATACTGCAGTGACACGAGATAGGAGATACGATGAGAGACGAGACAAGACGAGACGAGAGAAGAGAGAGTAAGGGAAGCAGTGGTAAAAAGGGGGGCAAAGAGGGGTGGTGTGCGGGAGGATGAGGAGGGCTTTTTAATCGAGGTGGTTCTGGTTTGGCCTGGCGGGCCGAGACGAGTCGAGCCGAGTCGAGTCGCGCGCTATTATTGAGCGCAATCTGCATCGTTGAATACTCTTAATATTCCTAATGGCGGTTTTCAGGCTGGTTTTCTCGATGGTACTTTCTCCTGCCTCGGAGCACTGTAATTCTTTGTCATTCTCCATTTGGGCCAAACGACTTCTTATGCAGTTGTCTTCATCCCGCCCACCCGTCGTCGCCCTTCCAATCCTTCGCGCTTCTATCGTGTTTACCGCAAGAATAACCACCGTCTGCTCTACAAAGTTTTCATAGAACGCGCAATAAAATAATACAGAATCGATCACTCGGAAGTGTATTTCAGAATTGGAATATTTCGCAGGTACAGTAATTCTATCTAACATATCGCAGCTTTGATATCGTGTTTGTGCAGTAATGGAAAACCAAAGTCGGCTCTATATGCAGAATATTGATTGGCAGATTGATGAGATTGATACTGCTTTGAATTGTACAAAATCGGTGGTAACATGCATTTGAAATGGTACAAACTGTGCAAAATTGTGCTTCTTCGAATAGAAAGAAAAGAGCGTGAAACGTAAGCCAATCACACGTTAATGGAATAAGGATACCAAAGATTCTACATAAATAATTAATGAGATGTGCAAGTATTCGTATATCCCTCCATGTCTGAAACTTCATCCATATTAACTGTTCCGTCTATTAGATGACCTTTTTTATTTATTTCCACAATTATTAAAGACTATGCTAGCTGCAAGTTTGAAAAGTGTAGAGTTTCCAGCTTTTTACCCAGAATGTTGAGATTGCTACCTTTGTCAAAGGGGTGAGTCTATCCAACAGGTTGTAAGCGGATAAGTTGTAACATACATAAGCGTTCTCCTACGAACCCTCTTGGATTCTCTCACCAAGCCCACACAATTCTTTTTAAACGAATTGTTTTACGATAGTCCAAAGGCACGAATGCATTTATACACGTAGGTGTAGACAGGAATAACTATACATAATGTACATTGGAATAGTATAATTAATTTAGATAAATATAAATGAATGCATTTCATATGTTGGCGTTATGTTGCTATGTTATAATGCAGGAAATAAAAGAGTGGGTGGATTCAGCTATTATAGTAAAACGTTATAAGGAAGTAGAGGAAAGCATGTCCTAATTGCCGTTAGCACCAATTGCCAGGTTAATATTCATTATTCTCGGGAGCGCGAATAATGAATTTGATCATAGATGGGAACGAACGAATTCCTCTAATCCAAGGAGAATGCAAAGGCAGGCTGGTCCCTGGTGCGAAACATAAAGCGGCATTTAGATCGGGCGCGATAAACGCGTGAGTCAGACGCGGACTATTTTCACGGCATGGCTCGGCTCGGCGTGGCGCGGCGTGGCGCGGCGTGGCGTGTGGCGTCGCGTGGCGTGGCGAAAATTCCTCGAACACACTGGCACGACCCAAATTTCGCTCTTCAGGTTCACCCCATCCTATTACTAAACTTCGGGATTTACGGTATCTTACTTTCGTCACCGGTTATACTACCCACTATTCCTCCAGATTTCTTGGTAGTGACAGATCTTCTCATATATAGATCGATTTTCTTCCATTATCGCCCCACTTTCTAACCTACATACACCATTCTCTAGTTTTATCTATTTTTATAAGATTATTTAGTACACTATTCTATAAATTCTAATTACTTTCGAATGTCCTCTATTGTTTTGTATACATACATATATGTAGGTTAGAAAATCAGAAATAGGTGTGTGAATGCGCGTGTAAATATGAATTGGCCTCTAACTGGAAATTAGGATATACTACTGAAGTTAATGGCACAAAATACTGTTACTGCAACATTTTACTCAATTTGGATACTGAATATAGATATTTAACTTCGACTGCTGCACTGGTAAGAAAGATTAAGTTAACTTCTCAATTCAACTTTGCTATCAACGGTCAATTAGGATCGCTGAACCTTCAATATTACTCAAATCTCAGCGTTAATATTCACATTTCGAAGCAAAGAATATTTCGTGAAAAAAAATATGTACTTCGTAGGGCACATAAGGTAGCAAACATAAGTAAATGCATAAAAGGTACAAAAAATGTTGCGAGAAAGCGCGTACGTGCGATATTTTAATGATTGGAATATTCTCGTTCGAAAGCTGTTATCAATATTAATATTTAAGCATTCCTTACTCGTTAAAAAAATACTCTTTTCATTCAAAGAGCCGCGCACCTATCATACCGAAATACGTATTCTCTTATATGACCTAATTTTTCATTCTGGAAAAATGTCTGCATGGGGCGAAGTCAAATTTTTCGACACACTTGCTAGAGCAGATATATCGGTGATAAGTTCGGTGTGAATTCGGAACACTTTATTGTGTTAAGTACACTCCACGCAAATGATTCTGACGCACGAAAAATGTGGGCGGCACAATATCTGCTGGTAGTAAGTTTCCTGTCTAATTCCACGTGCGTAACTCTCCGCTGCCAGCCGAGCTAGTAGATCAGCCGAATATTCGACAAATCGTGGGAAGATAGTTTCGTTACTTTTTACTTTAACAAAATACAAACAATGTGATTTCCAGCTTTATCTTTTTCGCTACTACATGAAATTGGATAACTATATTTGTTACTCGACTGACCGTCACGTACCGAAGGGCTTCAAAAAAAGATAGCCTTCGTTCTAAATAGAAAATAACAAGTAGTAAACAACAGGCTTAAGTTAGACCGTATAGGGTAAGGTTCCTTAAATCGCGCTACTTTCCACTTTACGACTTAACCAACATAACGAACAACAGTATTTCCCCTTTCTTGGGTAATTTTTGCTATAATTATATTAAGAATAACGCCTATGTATTTTTTCGGACGAGGGTGTATTTTAACATTTTTAACCCGTTAATCTAGAAAGACGAATAAAAGAAGAATTTAATCTGTCAATCTAAATCTAACAGTATGGTAGTTATTATCTATTTTTGCAAAGATGACTACTTGTCTTACCTTCTCTGCAGTTCGATTAGAAAATGTATCAGAAAACAATAACAATATGTATAACATGTTTTCTCTAAAAATTAATATCAACTCTGATTTGTGCGGCAAATGTTTCCAGTCAATTCAAGCATCATTGCTATACTCCGAAGGTATGAACTGATCTAATAAAAAGCCAGATGGGGATTTGATGACTGGTGGAATTTTGGCAAGCTTACCCCAAGCAAAGTCAGATGCGTACAATTAACGACAAAGTTGGGGGCTATAAACTAGAAATAGGAATTGCACAATCGTCATCTCCCGATTGATGGCGCAAAATAGCCGTCCAAGAGCGCTAAATACAATTTAGTTAGGAAATAAGCAAATCTTATAAAAAAGGAAATCACTGGTCTATTAAGGCATCCTGAACGAATTGTGTTTGCTTGATGAAATTTGTGCGTCTAGTATACTACAGAGAGAATGAAGAATATAGTTGTAAAATAAAAGTAATAAAATATGTACGTTACATAGAATGCTATTGTAATGTTAATTTAGATTGATGAAAGTCCCTACTAACTGATAGATACATACATATAAAATGATCGGGGAAGAAGTGTAATAAAAGTATCGACTGCAAGGTCGAGAGTGTGCCGTCATCGCGAAGAAACCGTTTTGAATTCGGTGTGGAAATGGTGTCGCGTGAACTGAGTGATAAATGTGGGAAATTGATGGGATGAAATTAGGAAATGGCGAGATGGAGTAGAGCTAATTTGGCCCGAAGGGACAAGATCTCCGGTGTCGGTTGCTCTCGAAATTTCTCGAGATTGATCGAAGTCGACTACGCTCTCGACGCGTAGCTGGCGATAGCTTTGGTATATCGGGTTCACCTCCGACCTTCGAACAGCTCTGCTCCTTATAGTGCGCCTTCTCCTTTTTCTCCCCTTCGAAAGATACATTTCACTCCTGTTGCGTCACCTTCAACTTCCAACTTCCAACTACCAACTCCCCAGGATTACCTGCAAATTACTTTTCCCGGGATACAAGCTTCTAATAAACAAGGCTCATAAATTCCAAAATGTAACAGCTAGCCTTCTCAATCTCTCTGCACTTGCAGCTTGCTTCTCTTTCTCTTCAAAGACACATTTTTCTCGCAATGCCATGCCATGGAAAAGAACTACCGTCGACTTTCCACTTGGAATAGAATTTCTCTCTTTTATGAAGTCTCGATATCTTATTTACACTTCCCGATCGGATTGGCACGACTGCTGCTCGATAAATCGCCAAACAATTCCCATTCTCTTAACTCTCTTGTATTTTTCAACATCGGAGTAGTGGAAGTGAGGCAATCGAATACTTTGTCGAGCCATTGAACTTGATAAATATTATTACATGCATTTTTCCTACATCCTATCATATGGCATATAAAAAACGTTTTATTACACAGACATTTGACGTCGTACTTGTAATCATTTCTCGATTCAAAGGTGAGACGTTTTTCGAACCATAATACTTCAAAGAAGCAGTGCCTAGATTTCGTATATTCATATTAATCACCACCTTTTTAAAATACTAAGTACCAGCCAGCTTCCTAAATTGTTTCTAATAACTCGGACCTGTGAATTAGCTTAAGTCAATAAGAAGATCTGATTTCGTATAATGAGAAGTGGGGTTGCATTTACCCTAGTATTTCTGGGCGATCAATACCGGTCTGATGTAGTTAGATAAGGGGCGATAACAACCACCAACGAAAGCTACATAAATCTACGCAATTTCATCAATTGGTCTTCAACTTGCCCGGTCAAACACAACTCCTCTTGGGAGGCTTTATTCATAGTCGACAAACAATAATATTAATACACGAGTTAGCACAGGAAGAAATCAGGCAAATTACTGAGTAATATTTTTCGAATACAATTATTAGCAGTTTATGTACTATTAACTGAATGAACTTGCCCTTTTAAAACTACAAATTCCATGTTGAAACAACAAACTTCTATAATCCCACAATCAGTCTGTTAATATTTTTTCCGAGAATGACAGACTTCGGTATTTAAGTTTAATCTTTGGTATTAGAGCCGGCATTTATGAAGATAACAACGCCAAACGAGATTTTCTATCATTTTAAAACTCTCGTCCTTGCGCTCTTTCTAAAACGAATTGTCGTTGATCAAATTTTTGTTTTCAGGAAACTTATTTCGCCTTTTTTTAAAGTACAAAATAGTACGAGCGTGCATGCAAAATGTTCTTAATTTTTCCAAAACTGATGTCTTAAAATGTGACCCTGCATATACGTCTTCATACGAAGCTATAATTGCACATACATATGCTAAACACAATACGGTAGAATCGTCATTTCTTAGTTGTTTAAACCTGACCCTTTTACCTTATCGAATTTCTCCGCTATTTCCTAGGAATTATTGAGACTTATCATTGAAACTGATTAGAAATCATGAAGTATGATGATAAAAGTTAACATGTAGAAACTAAGGTCAATGGTCAAACCTCATTGTAACATAAATTGATATTGAGTTAGAAAGACGCTCTGTCAAATTAAACAAATCTTGGAAGATAAAACGATGAGATATTATATTGCGTCTTCTATATTCTTAATGGAGGTTCATTCGTATTACCGACGATTTCTATCGGCTGCAGGAACGTAGCTCCACTGAATTCCCACGGGGTTTAAAATACGAAATGCCCTTTCCTATTTCTAATTTGGTTGGATCGATCAAATACTAGAAACTCTATTATTAGCTCGAATTGCTAACTTTAGCGAAATCCAGAGCAAGAACGATATTCTCAATAATCAAAACACAGTGGAGCTTTTATAAATAGTCGCGGCACTTCGTATTCATTGACAGATTAACGACCCTCGAAAGAGACTGTCTTCTGCATTCGAGCAGGCTATCGTGTTTCTCAAATCATTGCTTTCACTTTCATTTCATTATGCATTGTTCTATATTTCCTATTCATCCTCATCTTGAAATATCAATACTATATTATTCTCATTCATTGTTTGTCCTTCATCGGTTGAACTATACTCTTCCAGATTTTCACTAACTTTTGCCATATTTACTTCAATTTCATTCGTGACAGAAATAGAATTTTTATTAGATACGATACGTTTTTTTTCTTTTTAGCCAAATGATCAAACGATCCTAAATAAGTTAGTAAAAGTTGATAAAGTTTCGTTTCCCCGCTCCGAACGGGGAAACCAAACTTTAAACGATTCGTGTGCTCAACGCACACTCTTTCCTCGATTTTTGGCAAAGTTATAGTAATTCAACAACTTAATGAATACGCACAGTCTCTTTTGTGCGCAAGTGCTGATCAAATTAGCAATTGGGGATTTAGTGAAAAGTAAAACTAAAAAAAGTTCAATACGTTGTTTACATGAAGGCATTACCAGTAGCTAATGAACGTCCATTCCAAAGTTTGTAGTGCGATAGCGTATTAAAAATCGTAAGTACATACTATAACCTCTTATTAGAGGAAAGCTGCATTATCGAACACTTGTGCTTGAATTGAAGTACAGACCAATAATTTATAGTAACTCGAAGAAGTTGCTTCTGTAACGTCTAATGAATGAGCCCCTTGAGTAATCAGTTAGGTAAATCATGCACATATATAGAACAGTGATAGAAACTATTCTGAATATGCAACCGCCCAATGGCAAAAGTTCATATGGGAGTCAACGGTTCAATAATTTAATCTTTTCTATGTTCTGACGGACGCGATTTGTGTGTACGTGTGTGTTGTGTGATGGAATGAACTCCTTTTGGAAGTGATGGTCGAACGAGTCACGGAGCTCTCGGAAATGAGAGGCACTTTTGGCTTCAAATGGTAACGCGATAAAGAGGCAGGAAGACAGGCAGGCAGGCAGGCAGGCAGGCAGGCAGGCATCCGGTCGATTTGCGATAGGCAAGCAGCCGCTTCTCACCCTAGATACATAGTCCCACTCCCAATGCACCAGTCGAATCCTCTCACTCTCCAACACACTCGAGCTTATCTCCCGCTCCAAGAAAAGCACGTTCCAACGGAAGAGTAAAAACCAACAGCAAAAATATTACCATTCTTACAGCATCCTTAACTCCTCGTACACGCAAGATCGTCTTAACCCGGCCAGCTTTATCTCATATTCTTTTTTTTCAACTTCTATATTTCATTGAATTGCAGATACAAACAGTCTCTTTTGTCATTAGAATTTTAAGGGAGAAAGAGTGTGTAAGACAAGTATTAGCACATCCAGTACTTTTAGAATGAACTTTCGGAAATAAGAAAACTACCTCCGCCAAGAAAAATTATTTTTTCTTAAGACGAACATGTTTTCAAGAAAATATATGTCTATTTAGAGAGAAGAGTTTTCTTCTTTAACAATATTTTTTCCGAAAAAACAGGGTGTGCAAATACTTGTTTTTATCAGTGACGATATTTGTCTTGAACAGCTTTTAGTATGACGTAACGAAAGGAAATCGCAAACCCTCGCCTCTGCTCCGGCCCCACCCTACTCAATTTTTCGTAGCTGAACAAATATTACATAAGATATAAGTGAAACATTTTGAGCTCGTGCTATAAAAATTCGCAACCATCATAAACTGACTACTTGCTGGCACAATACGCAGAATGAGATAATAATAACGACGAAATGACATGAAACAAAGCTTGACAGATGAAAGAAACACATAAATTGGGCCGGGTATAATTTCAAAGTGATCTGACATTGTGCATAAAACTGTGAGTTCATTTCCCATCAAACTGTTTCGTGTGAAATGATTAAAATGAGCCATGTTATTGAAAAACGTTACGGACATATGATTCCCATTTTCCACGATATATGCATATAGATAATTATGAGATGTATAAATAAGAAATAGATTGTTGTGAGAGATATAGATGGCCACTGGTAAATGTCGATTATATAAGATTGTGGTGAATGTAGAAGGCCGAGTACATTCTTTGATTGATTTGTGTTTGGAGAAAGAGTGCGAGCTGTATTTAAAATGAATGGGATGGCCCTCAAGAATGGGAAAGGTTCTAGCGAGCCGATCGTCCAAGAAAGTAAGATCGAGCTCGAATAATTGAGATTCCGGTGCGACCGCTAGCCTATATTGCCGCTATCTAAAAGTAACCCTGCCACCGAAATATATTTTTCGCCACGCGCACACTCACTCGACTATTTTTACGCCGTTAATTACGTGCATAGGAGAAAATACCCTCGACTCAAGCCAAAGAATAGCAAGAGCAGTGCGCTTGGACTCGCCGAGAGAAATCTCTGGCCGTTGAAGCACGGGAGTTGCTGGTGTCGAGCAGCTGCTCGATCAAACGGATTTTCGAAGGTTCTTCCCTCAAGAGCAATCGAGAATTTCGCCAGTCTGGTATTCTTGGGAGTAATGAGCGTATTTATGTAACTCCCTGACGCACGAGCACTATGTATTCCGTTGGTTAAGCATTCGTATTGTTCGAGCTGCCAAAAGACCGATGCGACTCGATGCGACTCGATGCGACTCGATGCGACGCCCCGCCTTACTATAACTACTCCCAATGATTCAAGAAGAAATCACGTCGCTTTACCCTTTCCTACATCTTACACAATGCCACTATTGTTAACTCGTACGTGACTTTTCTTCTCGATTAAATGTCTCATTTCATACCGCTAGGAGTGAAACGTTCGTGGAACGGGCCAGTTGTTACGTTATACAAAATATAGAAGTCTATGAGGAAGTTGAGGTTCTTTGTTCGTCTTTCGAATAAGTGAACTGTCTTAAGGGAAGAATTGCGTATGAGTCAAGAATGTCAGCCGATGATGTAAGTAGGTTGGCAGCGAACAAGTATGTCGAAAGAATTATAAAGGTATAAGAAATTGTTAAAGTGTTTATGCGAAGCTGTAAAAAGAAGATGAAGAATTGGCGGAGTTGAATTCGGGTGGGTAGTAAAGTTCAATGTCTGACTAAATGGAAAATCTATCGGGTGAAACCTGACTATTCATCTGCCGGTTGGAAGTGCAGTCTCAGAATTTATGTTTGCTTTTTCTGGTGAGATTCCCGGGACAGAGGAGTCGCGTGATGCAGGTGCTGTCTCTCAGTTCTCTTGGCATGTACACAATATATTTCTCGGACTACTCCCTCTCGACTCTCTTAATTAACGAGGATAATACATGGCAAATTCTTTCGAAGTGAAGTGGCGCTCCTTTCCGGAGCTACTGCTTCATTACACATACATATCTAGATATAGGCGCCTCACCGCGTGTCTTTGAACTTAACTTTCATTCCTAGCAGCATTGCTGACTCACTTGCGACTTCATTGGTATTTTCAGATTCTCTTAGTCACCAGGATTTTCCTTTCATTCCACTTTTTCGTCATTTACGTTTATCCGCTCGGATAGGATTTTTTATGTGCCCGATCTTCCAAGTTCACTTCATGCTTTGCGACCATAAGTAAATATACCACGTCGTCTCTACTACTCAATCACCTTCTCGCGATCTATGTGTTATGTATATGTTACGGGCAATGTGCATAACGTGGGCGTTTTGTACAATGACCGGTCATTCTGTAGAATGCACCATTTTTGGCCAATCTATATAATGGGCAGGTATTTCACAAATTGCCCGGACAATTTATATAATTCCCGCGGCTCCTTGGGCAATGTGTTGAATCCATAGTTGACATTTTGCTAATGATATACTAGAACAGGGTACTCCTCACCGATTTCAATGCCCTTGATATATATTGTATGTAGGGGACATCATTCTGAGTAACTTTTCCCTACACAAGTAACCGTCGCTCGGCTTTAGTTTTCAAATTATATACAAAAATATGTTTCGTGTTTGAATTTTCTATGATCCAAGTAGAGTAACCAGTGAGCATACCAAATAGTCAAACAGTCAACATAAATCTTAACGTAAATATATCTGTGGTCTTGTGATAGCTTTTTTCCCTATACCTGGTAGATACCTAATACAGATATGTAAGACAGACTTAAAAGCCAGACCTAACCAACCCAGACTGCCGCAAATATATAGAATTTCTTCTAATTTCATAGTTAGATCGCCTTCTTTGAAATGCTGTGATAAAGGCACTGTACTGTAGTATATTGAGCTGTTGACAGCATGAAGACTGAGCCATACTGAGTCTGGGCTGAGCGTCTCAATACATTGACCACCACCTTCTAGGCATTCTGTATACATGGCCGGACATTGTATAGAATGACCGAAACTTCTTACGTGCATTTTGCAAAATGTCTGTTCGAATGGTTCTACACAATGCCCACGTTATGCAGATTGCCCGTAACATATACATGTATGTAGCCCGACTTATCCAAAATGCAAAGGTATCCTGAAGTTTGTCAGAATCTGCTAGAAGATTCCATTTGGAGTAGATTGGTGTGAATAATATGGGGTTGGCGAGACTGAGCGTCTTAATCAATAGAGTTCAAGACTGAAATTCACCCTATTCCTCGATACAAGCTCGCCACCCATCTTTCTATGTTGAAAAAGCAGTCTGCGTTGGAAATGTTATTAATAACCAACGCAAAAACTAAGAGAGAACCATCCCTGCGCTATTTATTGCCAGTCACAGAAAAATGTCTGAAACGACTGTGGAATCCAAACGTATTTAGAGTCGATTAATTGTTCAGCAAACCTTTTACAAAATTATTGCCGTGATTGGTCTGTTCGGAATGTTGAATCTGAGAGTTCATTCTGGCCCGCGAAATGGAGACAGTTTCATTTCTAATTGTACGGAGTGCACCATTATGTCGATCAGAAAGCTTTCCATTAGTGAATATTTGGAGGATTGAGGAAGGTTCCAGCAGTCAAACCCATCCCTTCCTATCGGATAATGGATCTCGAGCCGTTAATCTATTAAACAACAAAAGATTATCGAAATTGCTTTTTCGACAAGATTTCGACCCTGTATTCTATAAGTAAATTCTCCCACGAGCCACAGCCACTATTTTTTGTCCCCTTATTTTGCCTTGTTTAGTATGTATGATCTTTTGAAGAATCTAATCTTCCGAAGTGTATGGCGCATAAAGAATTCGGAATCTCTAAAGTACGTATAACGTAGCAGGAAGGAAGAAGCATAAAACTTTTGCTATTTTTGCACAAATAGAAGTGGTGTCTGGAAATTGCTTTACTGGCGCGTTAGATCAAACCTGAGAGGCCTGAGAGGGTTAAAGTGTATCTCCTTCGTTCTTATTTAGAGGATTACTATGTTTCCAAGCAGTTGCTGTAACTCGGCTTAGAAGCCCAGGTCGCGAAAGCACCTACATACTACTCAGTCAACTCCGACATGCGGAATCTCGACGGAGCAACAAATTCTCGGATCTGTCTTTGGAGCAAAATCTGTAAATTGCTTCGATAAAATGGAAAGTTCAGTTAACGAATTTTCTCTTTGACAGGATATAAGTATCTTGAAATAAAAATAACGAACATGTTGTTTACTCGTTACAGGGGTGATCAATCAATTAATAATATCAAAAACCCTCTTTCTTGGGATATAACGGGTAACGGAAAAGTAATATTCGTATCACTCATAGTTCTATTACAGCTTTGATAGTAACATTGCGTAAACTTTGGATTCTTTCGAAAAGACAGAATTTACATGTCATCTTCGTGCTGGTACATATGTATTCAGACTTGTCAGTTCCCCCTTTCTATAATGTGGAGAATCTGCATATGGCATATGCTGAAACCAGTATGATTCCAGGTCAGTGGCGAATGCACATTTCCGCACTATGCCTCTGATATTGAAATAGAACTATCTGGCTGCGTTGGACTGGTAATACTTAAGTCACAAGTTCTGCTTGACTTTGCGGTTAAAGTCATCTTTCTAGTGGAAGATCTGGAAGAACTTTGCAGCTATTTTCACTGATAATGAAAGAGTGGAATGACGAAGGGTGAAGGCTGAGGACTCTGATGGAGAGGCATGCCTCTGAGATGGGAGCGTGAAGGTGTCTGCGTATAGCGGCACCCGCCCAAAAATAGCTCGCGATTATTCCACCGGAATCAAACGCGCACGCGATTCTCCTCTGGAACGCACGTGCAACTTAACCCCTAACTCCTCCTGACTGAAACTTACGCATTAAGCATCTTCGTATATACCTCCAAAATTTATTGTAACAGACACCGAAAAAGGATCTGCACTCAGCAATGCTCTTCTATTATACTCATTCCAGTCTAGTCTACTCTACAAATAGATTCATGCTCAACTAGAACTGACAAGTCTGAACATGTAGCAGGGCTCCAGAAATCAAGAATTTAGTAGTGGTCGAAAGCGTTCATATATGAAAATAGAAAAATGTTGACATCATTTATTTTATGTCTTCGCGAATTATTGAATCGTTTATAGTTCACAATAATGAATCTTCCACGGCTTTACATATTTTAAGAAAGATAGTTGCAAAACCTTTTTTCGGATTGATGCAAGCTAACATTTAATAGCAATGTAGCATACAAATATTTTACACTCACGTACATTATATGTCCATCAACCCTTCACACCGTACAATGAACAAACCTGAAAATGAATAAACATATCAGATTATATAATTATCTAGATTTTAAATCTGTATAGTCATCGGATTAGAATTTTCGCATTTCTGTCTCTTTATAACCCATCAGAAAACATGTAATTCAAATGAGCAAATTGTACCTTTTATTAGCTTCATCGAAATCGACTAATACAAATGCTGATCGAACGTAAATGCAGATTACGTGTGCGCCATTCAATCGCAGGCTCAATTTTCGAGCCAAGCAGAGCCTATTTATTCTGACGAACGTACATATATTCAAACTTTTGACGTATTTAATGATTTTTCAATGCCGAATACCACTGCATAATGAATTGAATTCCCGGTCATTATGTAGTATGAAATTGCAATGCGAACTCACGTTAAACAAAAAGACATTATGCATAATCCATTGTTCTCAGTCAGCATGGTATGTAGTATTCTATCCAGCAGGCGTATTAATTCTCCTGTTCAATCAAGAATTGTTCAACCCAATAAAGTGCGAAATATTAAACTGGTAAAATTAATTAGAATGGCAAGTAGCAGATTCCCGGAAGAAGTCCGATGCAGATATTCAAATAGCAAGAAAATTATCGAGATACGTTTAAAACTAACGGTGAACATTTCTTACAAGATTTTACGAACAATTAAGAACGAAAAATAAAAAGGTACACTAACATTTTATTTTGAAATTGGCTGGGAAACTTACACTTAGACTTTGTTTAAATAACCTAATTTAAAAAGAAACTGAAAAGAGTAACTAACAAGAAATAAGCCAATTAACTTACTCCCTTCATCTCAAATATTGCATAACAATGCGACAGATTAAATCTTGTGTGAATTTTTCCTCAAAGGAAGATGTTTATTTCTTCTGCACCCCTTCCCTTTAATTTCATTGTACTATCGGACTAAGAATAAGTAAGCGCGTACTGCAAATTGACAATTAATTAACGGTTCTGGTGACTCACGCAATCCTCGTTCGATTCATTTCATTGGGGAGAAAAGAGGATGTTGTTCCCCACTATTACCATAATTTGATATCAGTATCAGCTTAAAACATTGCCTCTATATAATACAAATTGACTGGTCCATTCAAGAATATATGTTTACTTCTCGACAGTAGTGATAAAATTGTACAAATTATGATTTAGAAACATTCTTTATTAAGTTCTACATTTGTATAGTGATTGCGGACTTCTATGAAAAAAATGTATTACTAAAGAATGTTACAGGCAGATATTTCTGCTTTATAATACTGTACACGTGCCAGAGTATGTATAAATATGTACATGATAGTCAAAGTTATGTTAAACAGATTTATGAAAAATTCCTATAAAATGTTTCTAAGTCCGTGGCCGCACTGCGCACTCGATGCTTGATTCGTCGCACGTGCCCAGTTCCCAACCCACTTATTTATAAATACCTACTACCAATTCTGACACGACCACACTCTTCTTACACGTGGCCTGCCTCCTCGATATTCACTCTAATTAAACATATTCACAGTTTAACGAGAACGAACATACTCTGCGCTAGCATATTCTTTAATAGCTCTTAACTATCAGTGTAACACTATCTGAACAGCGAATTACAACTCATCTTTTTATAATGATACTTTTTTTAGATGTTTTTATAAGGATAGATTATATACTACAGATCGTTAGCAAATAATATTTACAGTTAGTGTCATAGACTTGTTAGTCTGTGAACTAGTCCATGTAAATCTCAATCAGAATCTTCTTGGGCAGTTTCGCAACTAAACTTTTCAACTTCTAAAATCACTAATGTCGTCACACTGCTGTGATGCTGTTTCGCAAATAGATAATACTTCTTTTTGGCACAGCAAGCGCGTTTCCAAATGAGGAAGCACATCGAAAGGTTTCAAAAAAAGAATCTCTTATAATTAAAAACATCAGAGTATATAAAGGTAGAGCTGTTTATTAAGTAGAAACTGCTGTTGTGGCGCAGCCACTCTGTAAAAATCCACTAGGTTTCGTGACACAATTTTGTCTGAATAGGAGTTTTCCTAAAACATAAAAATAATAAAACACATTCTGTATTGGAAAGATGATAATTACTTTGAACGATACAGTCCACCTAATCATATTATACTACTTAAAAATATGTAAAAAAATTATCTTAAACGCAGGATTGCATTTAAAGATAAGTTTCTTTCGAGAGACGGACATTGTTCTGGATTATATTATTACGCAGCCGTACTGTTCTTTCTGTGCACTTCGATCCACATCCAAAATAATAAAGTTAAACCTGCTTTGGACTAATCCATCCATTTCCTTTTGTCTTTCCACCAACGCAAATAATCGATTTTGGAAGAGAGAATACAAAAGAATCTTTGCCACTAGTCAGCGCTTAAAAAATGCTTCTCATTAATTCCGTGGAAATACTATATGAAAGCAAAATTAAAACTCAACTTTTGGTTTTCTTTGCAATATAAAAATCTATGATGAACTGAATAGATGCTGAAAAGGAAATATGTTGAATAAAGAAGAAAGCACGCAAGCGGTGTAGGATACAGGGTAAACAAAATAGAAGGTAGGACACGAGTGATAAAAGTATAAGTTCGTTAAGAAAGATCCTTCTGTTCCAAGATCCCTTTGTTACCGCTGTTCTAACAACCAGCCGGGCCAGCCATCTTTGTGTAGTAATCCACTTTTATGAGCGTACTTACTCACTCATAATTAACACAGACCTTTCTACAGAAGCTATTGTATGGCGCTGGCAAGTAGATTAAGTTCAGGGACAAGGAAACGCAGTATTCAACCTTTATTCATGCAACACCAACACTTAACTCTCTGTAATCCTCGTAGTTCTTATCTACGTGTAATTTACAAGTATACCTTTTAAAGAAAAAAGTTTTACTAACTTTTAATAAGAGGATTGAATCCAGAACCATCCTTCAATCATTCGTTGTTCAAATATACTTTTAACGAGCATAAAATGTATAATGCAAAACAATTTACGTGGTCGTAAAAGTATGACAGAAATGTCGTAGCAAATTTGGTGCGATCAGGTGCAATAAAAAGTAACCAACTCTCTTTAATGCAACAGCCCGTCGAACTATCATTTTACTTTGTGATTATTAAAAGCTTAAACACGAAAACAATTAAGAACTTAAATAATTTCCTTAACGTAAACGCGATAGAATGAATGTCAAGTTAACATTAGGTGACGCAGGAACTCTTCAACATTCTATTGGCTGTAAGATGTCGAAGTCTCAGAGAAGGTCTATCAGTATCCCGTTATATTTAAAGCGTTGGCATAACAAAAGCTTCGAAGAGGATACATTAGTTAATCCAACATTATGAGGCTTACGTTCTTTGATAAAAGAGTAATGCCTGCCAGGGAATCCTGGCATCATCACTTCCGTTTTTCAAGGAGCTTGCGTCACAGATTACTAGCTGATCGACGAGGAACAGTAATGGTTTCTGGTCGCCAGTGGTGCCAGTACATGTATTCGTTACGCTTTTAGAACCCGCTCCTTTTTCCGCAAGCTCCATTTTTCTCTCCCTCGGCGCTGCTCACCGCCGCGCCGCCTGACCTTATTACGCACTTAACCCTTTCGATCTAATACAAGAGTAAATATATTTCTCAAAACAAAGATATATTTGTTACAAACAGTACGATCAATCTAATTAGTTGCCAATAAGTCATGTACCGCACCAGAGTGCTTCGTCAATCAAGAACTAACTAAGTAGTTTCAGCCCAAATCAAAAAATCACAAGTGCGAGTAATTTTAATTAATTGCTGAGAAATAATAGTTCGTAGTAAAAATACCAGAAGACGAAAGTAACACATTAAAATGAATGCATCGCACCGAATTCTCTACGAATCATTTGTTTTTCCATCCCAGAAATCAACCGCCATGCAACTTTCGTAATGATTTGTTTTATCGCCAGGAAACTCAATCCTGCATGCGTTAAGCTCCACATTTCAAACTCAAATATCAAATTTCTATAGATGATTGATGTGCCGCAGTTATATTTATACATAAAATAGATAAGATATTCAAGTCTGTATCACTCTATAGAAGTTGAAATACTTGTTTGCTAACAGTCTGGAAGTGAGTTTAAAATTGTGTTGAGTCAAACGTACCTTCTGGATGGTATTGGCAGGGGGAAGAGCAGAGTCCCCTGCTTACTATCAACTTAACACACTATTTCCTCGCGCTTATCATACTTCGGTATTGTATAAGTAATATATAACCCAAGATAAATATTAATTTTCGTTCGCGATGTAACATTAATCGGGTGCAAAGCGTGCAAAAGGTCAAATGAATTACAAGGAAATGAGTAATTGTTATCGATCATTAAGCTTAATTTAGGTTAATTACGTTCTTACGGTGTAGTCCAATACTGTGTATAAATGTGAAGAACCTCTACTCGTTTAATGAATGATATTACCCCAAAACATTCTTCTTATTCATTTTAAGTTCTTATTGTCTAATGAAATTATCTCGGAGAAAATCCTTAATGTTTCTACAAATTTTATATGTATATTTTTTAGTTACTTGTGCATATGTTTTCCTCTAAAAATATCTGGCTAATCAAACCATTGGGCTCTTTTTATGCAATTTATCGACTTTCATTCATTGATGTAGCAAGTGTTTGTTGAGCCTCTTGTACACAGTGAGATTTTAGAAAATTGTAAACTCGCTACTGGAATCAGATAGGTTAAAAATAAAGTGAGAGAATAATCGAACGGCAAGCTGCTCGGACAAGAATGGTTGCTTTTGCCAACGGAATAAAAGCGCAATGACAATTAAAACGGAGGTTAAATAAAAACTTCTAGAATGGTGGGAAGTGGCGACTGACAAAGGGGGAGGATAACAATCAGTGGAGGGAAAGTTTGAAGTATCGCGAAAGAAGTAGTTATAACTTTCTTCTGCAAGATTCTTAGTAGCGGTGCGGCCGCGCCGTCTGTCTGGATCCACGCGGATTCAGACAGTTGTACTGAAAAGACAATGACTGAAAGAGTAAGCGACCTGCTCAGAACGCAGATCTAACAAGTATCCTAGGATACGTCCAACTAACTAAAAAGTAAGTCTAAGAATCACTAAGATCGCTCTCAACGCAACTAGAGCAAACTTGTAGAAAGAGAATAGCTTCTCTATTCACCGTTAAAGGTTGATCCAGAATTCGTATAGCATATTCTAATTGCTACTTTATACAAACAGCTATGCCTACTTTTCCATTTAATGAATTGATTACTTCACAATTGTATATTAATTTTAGATTTCAACATTTAATTACTAGGGAATCATGTGGAATCTAACAGGCAATAATCTCGAAGGGAAGGTGTGATATAATCAAAATGAGGTTGGTCGGAATGGTTGGAATGGTGGAATGAGTATAAAATGGAAGAAGAGTGTGGATGAAAAATGCTGGAGGGCGGAATTGAAGGGAAAGAGAAATTGTGAAGGAGGAGACGTGTGGTAGAATAGCGATAAATAAGTGTGAGGTGCATGAAGAGTGTATAAGTGGGTAGTGGGGAGGAAGCGCCAGGGGCCAGGAGCGAGAAGACGAAGTGAGAGGAGGAAGAGATGAAGTTAGAGTCGGCTGTGTAGGCTCTCCTGGTGTAGGCTGCCGACCGAAATACACTCGTACCGCCAATTTTCACAAGTACCAAGGCAATTTTCATTGCACGTGCATCCGAGTAGTGAGCACCAGCTGAGGAGGTGCCCGACACTATTTCAGGCGGGTTAGTCCGTCATCCCACCTACCCGCTCAGGAGCGTACCCTCAACCTTCCGAAGCCTACAATAGAGCAATACTCTTCTCCTTTTCTAAACAGTACCCCTCCAAGTATTCCTCTCTATTATGTCCAAAAAATAATCGACCCGCACCTTGAACCACTTACACCAACAGATTCAAAATACTGAAACACTAGAACGAAAGATCATTAAGATGTTCCTATTTCGGTCATTTTAACGCTGAAGTACTGAAATACAATCCAAGTCGAGGTCCTCCTTAGAATACGAATCCAAGTATGATAAGCAATGCTTCCTTATCGAAGCTTCCTACTACAGGAGTTATGGACTTTTCTCTTTCTTTGTTGGAGTAAGATGTATCTTGAGAGAGCAACCAAGTTTTCACGAGCAAGATGCTTCTTCTTTACGTTCTTGAATAGAATAATAACAAAGGCTGCTTGTACAAGAATAACAGTCTTAAACCATTTTTATGAGATTTCTAGTTTGCCTTTTGTGAAATGACAAATCACAGAAGAAAGGACGCGTTCGAAATAAAACCGGCCATTTTCAAGAATATCTTGTAATTGAGGATAACCAAAGCTACTCCCAGAATACTCCCTTATGTCCGACAATACAAATCTCCAGCCGAACAGTAGTGTTTACATATAACTGGGGATATATGTTTTCATTGGATACCACGTTTTTTATCGAGCGCCTTCCTGTTTTCCCATATTAACATTGAAGCTGCCTTCCAATCTGTTCTAAGCAAGAAATTTCTCTCCCAACTATATACAAACTGGATTAACATTTCTGTCCGTTCCTTAGTACTTTAAATACCAGCGGAGAAAATGTGCGTAATAACGAAGCTTCGCGTTGCGCTCCAGAAAGCATTATCATAACTGTAAGTTACGATTCGTACTAGAATTACCAAAGGTAAGATCTCTGGAACTTTATGCGAGTCTCAATTTGACTTGTAAATTGTAATTCGCCCGACAGTTCCAGATTCTGCCGAGAAATATACATAGAGGACGCATAATATCGTTCTCAAATAGCACTATGCAACCCTTTGCGTTCTCTTCAAATTTGCTCCTTCCCGTTACGACTCTCTACTTTACTAGTAGTTGGAGATAATATATAATTGTTTAATAATGGAGAATTTCAGCAATTTAGTATTTAAATGTTAAGTGAAGTATTTAGACACCTGAGAATGCCAATACAATCCTCTACATACAATTAAGATAATCTTTACCAATCTATATTAATTGTCGGCACTAATTTATACATAGAAACGGTACAAAGATCCTAATAATGGCTTGTCGTTAAAAATTGATAATATAATTATGGTGCATGCACTCCTTAGTGATATTAATAATTAAGTACAATAGAAATGCGACAAGAAATAAAGGGATGAGCGAAAAAGAAAAAGAAAAAGAGTCGATATTTTTTGTATCAAAGCAAGAGGAATCAAAGGGTCAAATCAGAAAAGCAATGAACGACGTCAAAGGACAAAAGAATGAAAGTGTAAAAATAGATCAATTGAATGAAGAGGCAAATAAGGTCAGAATAAAATGTTCAGAAACACAGCCTCACAACAAAATAAGTAGTTAATATTAAAAATAATAATAGGAACTATAAGATAAAAAGTACCTTCTATTGAATCAAGACGATAATTATCTGCAGTGAAAATATAGAACCTTGTATTTTAAACATCTAAAATTATATTCAAAAAGTAAATTCAGATTCTGAAACAGTTTTCAGAATGTTTATCTTTACTCTAACTGAGGAATTAAAACAATCAAACATTAAGACTGGTACTGTTTATTGTTTTTCCATCAACTTTTGCGCTTGCGAGAATCGCACTTTCGCAAACTGAAGAACTGAGCAGAAAGAAAGAAAGAAAGAAAGAAAAGATTCCAATTGACACAAACATTAGCTTAGATATTTTGCATTGAAGTAGAGTGACCAGAGGCGGCCTCGCGCGTGCCATAAACTCTAGGCGTATCGTCATCCTCACAATTCACACATCAGCCGTCTAAGATAATCCAGGAGTTACAAGAGAAGCAAGTTGCAAGAGTGAAAGTCTCGAAAGAGTTGATCTACCAGCTTTTTCACACCATCGAACATAAACAAGCACACTATAAAGCTCTTCTCCTTTCGTAGAACAGTAGAATAGACATATATGCCCTAAGTACAAGCGGCTGACTCAACACTGAGTCATACTACTTGCGCAGTCAGGCAGATAATGCCATATGTAGAACTCCAGAGAACTGATAGTGGATTTAGAACATACAATGTTATGAACATTATTTGGTCGAGAAAACAGTGTTCTCTTACAAAATGGACACTATCATTTTTATGTAATATCTTGCAAATAGGAAAGCTCTGTTCACGATTTGCTGTAGAACAGAAGATTAATTTGACATGCGTTCCTTATTCGAAAGCGATAGATTTATTTCCTAAAACTGAAATTTATTTATTAATTTATTGAACCTTGGGAGAGAACGTGCTGATCGATCGGTACGAAATTGGGGCCGGTTCGTCACGGAACAGCAGTACAAAGAGTTCTAATATTCCGAACAATCGTGATCACTTTAATACGGAATTTTATCGGATCCTCGTGTAAAGTGAACTGGTTATATCCTACAAATTCATTTTGTCACATGATTGACTTCCACGAAGAGCAATGTGGTTGTGATTTTATGCGAGCAATCTACGGAATTTATTGCGTTGAGTTACGTCGAATGCGTACTAATGGGAAAAACTAGCACATTATACAAACAGAAAAAATCCATACAGCGAGCGTAGTATATCTACACATGACTGCTTTTACAACCAATATTAACTTCCAATAAATAGATTTAATATTAACTTTTGCAATTATGATTCGCTCTTTAAAATTGCTTTTCCAGAGGTTTCCTGGCAATAACCGGAGACGATTTCAATAGCAATCTAAGTACATAAATGCAAATGGCCTGAGAATAATTATCTCTCTTAACGGTGATTACAAGACAATACACAATATTGGTTGAAGAGGACTAACTCTAATCTAGTTTTGTTTTTGAATTTTAAGACAGAACGAAAGATAGGATTATTGTCGTATAATCTGGATAATTTTTCTACATATATAATGCATTTGAAATGTGTCATAATTTATGATTGAGGATATGAGAGAAAGAGTGGAGTAAATCTTAGTAAAGAGTAATGAGAAAAATGCGGGTTTGTGGTTGTTGCAGGAACGTATCAGGGGCAATGGACACGAGGTACCAGGCAAGGATATGGTGTGCGGGCGAGCGCGCCCTTCGGCTTGGCGAGTCATTACAAGCCGTCGAAGCAGGTAAGGGCGTCGATGACATCGCTGCGAAGTGCAGATGGAGGAACGGGCATCGCTCCGACACCAGAGCCCACCGACAGACGGGACCGTCGAGTTGACGATAGTAGGGGTGGTTTCGTCTTGAAAGCGAGGAGCGACGATCCACCGGCCAGGAGAAAGAGCCTCACTGAAAAGTCCTACAAAAAGGGCATCCTCTCGGTGAGTTCATACACCTTCATCAGGTTACAAGTCACAATCCCAATCTCAAACACATCTTCTCCAGTCTCATTTTTCCTATACAAATGTACAGTCCCTCAAGAAATTCTACGTAGATTTGTATTATATGTAGATAGTGAGCATTGGTGGGTTCAAGTAAAGATAAATGGTAAAAGGGAGAGTCACAATATTTCTGTATCATACAGAATGCAGAAAATGGTGCAATGGTGCAATTGTAGGTACTAGTAATAACGAATTCCATACTTTGCTGGATGTCCACTTGATGTAGTTCACCCAGGTAGAAAATGTATGCTTTCACACGGAGAGAACGTAATTTTGGTAACACTTGCCGTTTATAGAAGATATATATAAGTAGGTACATGAACGTCAGGGAGTCTGAATGGCAGTGAAATGGGCGGTTCGGAAGGAGTACGTGGGTTAGTTAAAAGAAGGCTTCTCTTAATGCTCCGAATAGATTCGTCACTTGTTACACATTGGGCGCGCTTTCATTTCACTCGAGTTTAGAGTACGCCTATGTATATGTATAGCTATATCTATATCTGTTCATTCTAAGAATCACAGTGCAAATTATACTGGAGTTTGCGCAGTGTGTACTCTGCGAATACAACAGATTTACTATTGAGAACTTTTTCCGCAGGAAACTCAAGTTTTTCTCTGACAGTAACGGCTTATAGCTCTGAAAATTGCAGATCCTATAAAAGCATGACGCACTATATATGAATATGATAAAGGATTTCGATCGCGGTATCCCAGCCGATCCTGATTCATGTTTGTTTGTGTTAGGATTTGGTTGTTGACATATGTTTGACGTAGATTGGTAATAATTCTCTTATGAGTGGTAATATGGGAATTTATTGTTGTAGGGCCTGAAAATTCGGAAACAGAGAAGCACAGGCGATTTGGAAAAGCGTGGTACTGGTGGCAGTATCAGAAGTACCGCCAGTTCAGCATCATGGATGTCAACGGAGAGTTCCCAAAGTCAAGCCTCGGCGTCCGTCCACACAGACAGCAATGCGTCTTTTGTCATCGAGGTAAGCCTTTACTATTATTCCACTATAACCAATCTTGGCTGATCAATCCTGAATTGGCGGTAAATAACAATGTGATTTGAACTATTTTTATACTATGTATCTTCTATCTTTCATGTTAATTGAGATTGTTTCCGGGTAGAAAATATTTGAAAAAGTCGTGAGTGGGGATGTTGCGATTAGCTATAAACTCGGTAGGAGGAGATCCTACTGGTATCCTATTGAGTGGAAGTTGTTTAATTGTTCAAGATTGAATCGGACGCGGGAAAGAGAGATATTTGACTGGTTTTGGTATCGACCTGTTTTTCCAGGACGAACAGATGGACGCCTCGGTGACGGAAACATATTTGGGAGAATGGAAGAACGACAAGCGAACTGGTTTCGGAATATCGGAGCGAAGCGACGGACTTCGATACGAGGGCGAATGGTTTAACAATCGAAAATACGGCTATGGCGTAACGACCTTTCGCGACGGTACGAAGGAAGAGGGCAAGTATAAGAACAACGTCCTAATTACCAGCCAAAAGAAGAAGCACCTGTTCCTGATACGATCGGCAAAGTTCCGGGAGAGGATAGAGGCGGCGGTGAGTGCTGCGCAGAGAGCGAGCAAGATAGCCCTGCAGAAAGCTGACATTGCTATTTCGAGGACAGCAACGGCGCGCGGAAAGGCCGAGCTGGCTGACATCGCTGCGGAGCACGCCAGGGAAGACTCCGATTTGGCGCAACAGACAGCCAAGCAGTTTGCCCCGGACTTCAAGCAACCGGGTCTCGAGAGGTTACGGAACCGAGAAATCCCCAAGTATGTGCCACCGGCGCCGGCGCCGGCGCAAGACGCACCACCTGGGAAGAACATGCTCCAGAATAAGACGGGGCACGCGGAGCAGCAAGGGCCGCCGCCGCCGCACCAAGAACCTAACCCAGCCCCCAATAACACCTCTATGACGAGCGCGAGCGCCACCGCCAGTAGTGTTATGCAGTCGATTCGGAGAGCAAGTATGAAACCTCAGCAGAATCAGCCAGCCCAAATCCACAACCAGATTCCAAATCAAATGCCGCCGGGCCAGTTGTTGAACCAACTGCCGCTCCAGCAGCTGAACGCCCAGGGACAATATCCGCAAACAATGCTACAGAATACCATCCAGTCGAGCCAGTATCCGAATAACATAGGGAGCCAGTATCAGCAAACAAGTACGCTCCCGCAGAATCAGTATCCAACGGCGAATCAGTTCCCTAGCCAGGCTGGGCCATATGCTCAGCAAGCCTATCAATCTGTCAGTCCCCCACAGGCCGATCAGTATTCCGGATTTCAGCATCAGCAGGCTGCTGCCCAAGGATTCCAGAATATCCAGGCTTACCCGAGTCAACAGGTACCCAAACATGCTCTACTCCCATCGATACGCCTTTACTTCATTCTCGCTCTCTCATACAAGTAGAATCCAACGAAAAACATACCACTTTATACGTCATATTTCTTTCAAAACTCGTCACTAAACTACATAGTTCCAACTAAATCTTCTCTACATTCCATTACGCTACTTGCAATAATTAGCACCTTACAGGAACATCCGTAAAGCGCTGATCGTTGAAATACGATTGACAACCGTCGGCAACACTTACTCTAGTTCCGCCATTTTTATATCAAATGAACCAGCATTTACTTATTTAGATTAATAACGTTACTTCTTCATTTTCTTTATCGCCAGATATCGCTGTTTCGACTAAGCGATTCACTTTTTTTGAGAAATTCAGCTCCATTTGTTGTACAGGAACAAAACTAAGTGGAATATTGAAAACATCTCGCCAAGTCCACTATAATAGGTAATTCTGTGTAGAAGATCTGGTGAAAAGTTTAATCGAATCGATTCATTCGTTGAAAAGTTATGATGAGCATGGTTTCAACAAAGGTGCCTTCACGAATATTGCTATCGCGTGTTTATTATTGCGAATATCGGAATGAAATTTATAGGATAGTTAGTCTAAAGTGTGTACTTCACAATAAGTATATGATGAGTTTATAAAAGAGATACTTTTTATGAAAGTAAGTTTTGGCTCCTTTTTCGGATTCTACTTGTATGTGATAGATTAAAATTTAAAAGTGTACAATTCTGGGTTCTTCTATACTCCAATAAATAGGGAGGTGGAACTTTTTGCGCTCATCGCTCCCCACGGACTCTCTTTCATTAGAATCAACGGCAATTTCTTTCTTTCTAGATGTTGTATCCACTACCTCCAGTTATGTACGGTCCAATGACTCTCGCACAAATGAATCAGATTGGACCGCAGCTTTATGGTGTAAGCGACTTGTCGAGTTGACGGTTTAGGTGTTTTAGAGAACGGTTACCCTTTATTCTCAATGCTTCTTTGATCACGTACATGAGAAATATATGGCCTCCACTATTCTTCCTCCTTCGTCTGCACCAGTGCATATGAACCCCAGTGTTTGAGAAACTTTTACATAAATCTTTTCCCGCCATGTATTTCGTAATGTCAACAAACATTCCTCCACACTGTTCAATTTAACCCTTGAGAACTGGATACCCATAATACAAATTTAAGCCCCGAAAATCAGGTAACACCCTTCCATGTGTGCTTTGAATTAGAAGTGTTAAACACTCTCCTATTATTTCGACAGTTATACGTTCAAGCACCATCGTAGTATCGTAAAATATTTAACACGTACATAAACGGAGGAAAATCAAACAATGAGTGACCAACATCTGTATCTAAGAAAGTTTATGGTTTTTTTTACTTACACACCCCAAGAGAGCAATGTCTGGTGTCCCCCACTATTAGAATGCGGAAGTTTATGCCTAAGTTCAACTATCTACAACTGTAAAAAGACATTTTACAAGGATCTACCGGTACCAACACTCTCCGATTACGGAATCCCTATAGTCGAATTGTGCCTGTTTCTCTTTATGATTGATCTATTCTAACAAGCACATAGAAAGCTTCTTCCTTTTTCAAACGTTATTCTTGAAGGCGCGAAAGGCTAAAGTAGAAATAGAATCTCTGGACATCCGCACTCTAATCAGCACTTTTGCACCACTTAACGCACTAGTAATTCCTGAAAGAATTTCCTTGAAATTCATAGTGGCAATGATTTCAGGCGGCAATGCCGAACCAGTACGGGCCAGGCCAAATGAACCAATATGGCTCCCAGCAGCTCTACGGACCGCCACAACACCAACTAGCGCAAACGATGCAGCAACAGCAGGGACAGATACCACAACAGCAGTATCAGCCTGACGGCATTACCGACATACAAAGACCACCGAGTTCAACGAGTATACGAAGAAATAGCAGGATCCTCAGTCCTCAAGATCGACCTGCTAATATTGGCCAAACTTTAAATGACAGGTCTCGCATACTTCTGCTTTCTCTCTTTCTCTCTCTCTCTCTCTCTCCCATTCTTGTTTCTAAAGCTGTGTTACATCAGTCTCGATCGGCAAATGCCGATATTGGTTAATTCGAAACTTTCACAAACTGAGAATACATTCACTCCGCTTGTCCTTTTGAATTAGAACGCTCAAGACAATATGACCCAGAAACTCTAGACATATCATCAACGTAAACTATTCCCGCACGCGGATTACTCACAACCGGATAAAGTAGCCCTTAATTAGTCTGGCCAATCGGGTAAACGTCTCAAAGAGCAAACGACAAATTCATCAAGTTTACTCTCATATCTTGGATATCTTTCTCAAGTATTTCACTCATTATCTAATCATATATTCATATTATTCACTCTGTTGAAGTCTTAGTTTCCAGATTTTTTAACCTAATTTCATAATACTCCAGTGCTATCCTATCTGGCAAGATAGCCCCTTTGCGCGTGAACAAGCCATTTTTAAAACAAAAGATAATAAAAGTATAGAAAATATTTACGGCATACACAGTGATTTTAATTGCCGATGGATGAATGCTTAATTGCTCGCGAACCGATATGTGAAATATTCTTCTATTCCCTTGTCTCACTTATCTCAATAACAGAACTACTAGTGAGTAGCATAATTTAGATGGTCAGAATAATTATTGACCTGCCGCAAACTGAGTTCACACTTTAATAGAAACAAAAATCATCTTCCGTCCGGAGCAGGGGATTGTGAGTTGTTCTAAATCAATCATCGTCTACACATTTATAGGTTAGACCATTATAAGAGGCCACCGAGTCGTGATAGTTCGGTAGATCGTTATGCCAGAGCGCATTCCCGATTGACTGGTTCGAGACAACCGTCCGTTGACAAGACCGTCACGAATCCGCCCCAGGATCCTCTCGACAGGTGAATTTCTCGACTGCTTACCTCAGCCTTATTCAACCGTCAAAATCTTTATTGCTTAATCATAGAAATTGCACTAAATTGGCTCGAATCCCGATAGACTATTCCTTTCTAACTCTTAATCTCCTGCCATTTAATTCCGAGGCACACTTCTTTGATTAAAGGAAAGAGAACTACTGCTTTTTGTACGCACACATGCAATATTGCAGATGCTTGGCCCGCCGAGTACGTTAAGCTTTTAAAAGCTCTCGCGTTAAATTGAATCTTGGAGTGAATGTATCAAACAATCGCTCTGGCTGGTGTTATTGTGTAAAACTTTCAATCATTTTTTAATCCATGTTAGAGACAGCATCATTACATGTACATATATTATTTATCGTTACATTATTACTTCCCTCTAGCACAATCTTTCTTCATGCTAATGCGAACATCCACTCTTTCTACAGCCCGAATATTGCAGACAGAATAAGCTGGATTTTTATTGGAAGCATTATAGCGCTTGTTTGTTTTCTTCAAATTTCTACTTGTTCATTAAATATTTGTAACACAGATGGGTGATAAACTTCGCTTTTTCAGTCAGACGAATACAATCGCCTAGTTAACCCGCCGCTGACAATAAAAGTCTTGGTGTAATAATCACTAACCCTTAACTTATGAAAGATTACACCAACAGGTGACTATTACACATTTACCTTGAAAAACGTTAGACCATTACGTTTAACCATGTAAACAAGTCACTATATTTCTTACGCAATCTAATTAAGTAAATGCACACTTTTATTAAATTGCCGTACCCAAGGACAGCCCACTAATTTCGTTTACATTTCTCTAATTATGACATGCAACTATAAGTTCTGTACATATTTTCACTTCTTTATCGGTATCTCAATATGATGTAAATACTCTCCTGGAATATGTTATCATTTGAGGAATTCTTCATTTTCTAAACCAACGATTAACTTACTCGTGAAGAGTGAATCGAATCAGTTTAGAAGTTGCATACTTCTTAAACTAAACTGAAATTCAATACGACATTCTTGTCTACTCGCCCACTAGAGTAGTATAGTATAATGTAGATGATACACTAGGGACTCCAACATAGTACAGGTAGTATAACATACTAGAAAAGTTGCGTAAAGAATTATCGAATTTGAAAAGAAACATAAAAGGAAAACGGAAGTAAAGTAAATTGGTGTCGATCTGATGCAGATCAACGAGAGCACCAAGTGTAATGCGTTCGGGGACACCGTTGAACGGCTCAGCAGTGGGAAGTGGTGCGGCAACACCGACGTACGCAGCCTCGGTTTCCAGCCAGTTCGAGGGTGCCTTGATAAAGAATCGCGGTCTCGGCCAGGATATTCTACCAAGTCAAGGACAGCCGAAACGTACAGAAAGTCTCTACGTCCCACCTGGACGCGGCGCCGGTGCTGCCGCTGCCGGTGGTGGCGGCGGTGGCGGTGGCGGTGGCGGTGGCGGCGGTGGTGGCGGACCCAAGGTCAGTCTCTTTCTCCCTATTTCTCTCTTATTTGTAGTCTTCTACTTCTCATAGGACATCTTTTCCGTTGAATGAAATATATTCTCACATTTCGACAGCGGATACAAATAGCAAGCAAAGAACTGGAATTACATTCATTCAAGGAACACTTGTAAATGCTTTTCTAGATAGCTTACTTGCCTTACTGCGCGGTTCCACTCTCAATATAGACTTGGACACTCAATATTCAATTTCATTCTACTACATCCATCCTATCCTCGATACTACACATTAATTTTATATTCCAACTACTTAAGTGGTGAAGTGAAATTTTCAATAAAAAATGGCAAACAACCTCGCAGTCTGGTAATTGAAATACGTCTAATGAGAGCATGAAGACTGTTCCTTTTATTCGCGTAATTCCTCTAGCTGGTTATATTTGGATCCCTGTGGACTGTGTTCAAGTCATTCTTTTATGCATCAACTCGAGTTTTGAACCTTGTCTATTCGACATTTTTAGTAATTGCAATGCACGCGAACGTATTGGCAATCGCGCCAAACATGTCAGGTAGAAGAGCTGCCCAGATTTTGGATGTTCATATTTTGTTCAATCTACATAAACGATGAAAACAAGACTATTGTAATTATCACAATTTAAAGGTCTGTTTCTATCGCACCTTATCTACAGTCGACAAGACATTAGTAGTTAGATCGATTAGCAAAATAGTTTTTGCCAATCATACGAAGAATCCAAAATCTTTGGTCGTCCCTGAACTTTGCGCGGCGTATCACTATAAAATTAATATTAAAATTATATTTATGAGAACAGTGAACATGTAAAACACCATATTACAATTTTCTCCCTATTTGATTCCTCTTCTCTCCTCTGAATTTATCTTTTTACAGCTTCTATCGTAGTCCCTATAAAGCCCTCCCGCATTTCTTTGATGTAGATACGAGAAAGCAAATGGTAATAGTAGCCGGTAAAGGAAAATCTATCCCCTGGGATATATTGCAAATATATTTCTCTATAATCGCGATGAAATGTTAAAAATTCAAAACAAATGAAACAATTTTCGAAAGCAGATGGGATTCATTCAATCAGTCCTCCTTGTTGTTTTCATTAAATTTTCAAAAAAATTCTACAAACCGATTGACAACTAAATCGAAATAGTTATCAGAAAAAGTAAAACTATGAGCCGCAAGTTTCGCGTCAAACAAAAAATGCAGTTGTATCTTTTGAGGGTCGTAACTGTACTCAATTCTAATTTGTAATTTTAACGAGCAAAACTGCCATTGATTATAATATTCATATCGCTATTAATATGAGAAATCTACCCTGTTTTCAATTTTATAATCTGTTACCTCGCTTGCTCAATTATTCACGCTGCTTAAACAATTCCGCATGTATGTATTGATATTTTCTTGCCGAATAACTAACACTGTGCACCCAAAAGTATATCCAAAGCTCTCTCGAATGGAGAAAAACTCTTGCCTCTTGCAGCGGCAATCACTTTTGCCAATTAAAATCGAGACATATCTCAAATACTTGGTCCGTTCTAGCGGCCAATTTGATCCGCTCTAGTATGCCCTATGAAGATAACTTTTCCTTCAACCGGGAGGATAATTATATTATAATACCAATCGATTTTCCACCCGTTTTTATTATTAGAACTGTCATTCTAATAATAGTGGCTACTGGTAACGTTTACTATAATAAAACATGGGTAGAGTGCCGAAGAAATTCTAGCCACAGCACTCCATCTAGCAGTATAGAATTCGTTGTGTAAAACAGAAAAGTGCAAATATTCTCTTCTGCAACAGTTCTTCCTGATGAATCTCATCCAACTAGACTCTCTTTATTCCTAATCTCTAATAGTCCGGAGATATCTATTCTTCCAAGTTTCAACAAGATTACTAATCCCAAGCACCAGAATCCCTTAACCTTAAGACCGAGCGAGATCTAACCTTTCTTCTCTGTCGATATGTCTGTCCGTGTAACTGTGTGGCGTTTTGTGCTGTGTCTGTGCATGCCATCCCAGGACGCAGGCCGGACGGTCCCCGCCTTCGCCGCAACGCCCAAGGGCCGCGCAACCCTATGAGTATAAGTATTATACAATAATACCTCCTAAGTATAGTTACGACTTACCACCTTACGAGGAAAGATCGCGAGGACTCGTTGATCCTTTAGCACCAGAGTAACCTAGCCTAGCCTCAAATCCGGCCATGCTGTCAAAGCATAAGAGCATACCTTCATACTATACATCTATTTCTACACATCACTGAGATAACTCTCTTATACTGCATTGCTATAACCGGTCGGTGCTCCAGTCTCATTGTCACTCAAGAAAACCAGTCAAAAGCACATTCTATTATCGGAAGCCTCAAATCTTTCTTATTCCAATCTTTTTTCAATTAAATCAACATCTATAAAATCATTCATTGGAATGGTAAAGATACGATTTCAAGTTACTTTCGTTAGTAGCTCCTTCATTTTTAAGAAAACCTGCTTTTACCCCTTGACTCGCGGAGCACACTAAAGAGTTGTAAACATTTCTCGACATTCTAGAGTAAATTGTTCTTTAGAAGTCTTTCTATTTGGAATGTATTAAGATTTTCTGACGAACCATTTTCTTGAACAGACTTTGAAAGGTTAATCTATCCCAATTTGGCACGTTTACAACTTGCTATTTTTGGTTATACTATTCATTGGTTATGGAGCACTCACCGAACAAACACTACGTCAGGGTTTTAGTGCTATCTCACGGATAAGTGTAAATAATCCTTAAAGCTATTATAACTCAGCTAATAGTAGAGAGAATTCTTTGGTTGCTAATGGGTTCGAGCCTCGGACTTATTCTGTAAGTATGCGCTGCTGAGAAATACCAGAGTGAAGCATTGAAACGAATCAAATTCCCACTTTTGCCGTTGGAAAGAAATGCATTTTTTCACAAGCAAGCAGCATTGCATGTGCAAGCCGATGCGGCTGACACATAGTATAAGTCAGAAGGGCTGCCTATCCTTTAAGCATCGATTAAAGTTACAAATGTCGATGCTTCAAGTCAGGCCAACGTCTACCAATCATATATAAAAATGATGTTTCAAAAGACGCATAGAGATTTTAGTTTGCACTAAATTTTGCGTCGGTTATAGTGTGTTACAATACACTTGAAGCGAAATGTTTTGGGAATGCCCATTGTCTAGAGCATTTGAAATCTCCAAAGGGAAAAGGAGATTTTTATTTGGAAGATCGATCGAATATTGAGATTGAATATTTTTGTCGACGGCAAAACTGTGAAAGAATATTTTAGCGACGTCACGTCCTCTGTCTTGTCTCTGAGCGACACCGACATCGACACCGATACCGATACCGATACCGATACCGATACCGACACTGACACTGACACCGACACCGACACCGACGTATGGCCTTAGAAGACGCGTGTGCGCCACTACATATTCCTACAGCTTTTCTATAATATTAGTCTGTATATAGTCTATGTTGCGCAGTGTGTGCTATAGTACGCAATGGAGTGTATAGCACACACATGTAGATTAAGTAGAGTCTCAGTAATCAGTAATGGTGCAGACTGGCACGCCTAGGTTACTCTATGAAACAGGGTGAAGCTATTTATCGCTCTACTTGGAGTCATTGTGTTCTGTGCCAGGCAGAATTAATAGCCCGCTCATCGGGGATTACACAAGAAAAACATAAACAGCGCTACAGGAATTAAAGCCGGATAACGAATGACATTGCGCTAGTTTAGGAATTCTTTAAACTCCTGAATTGCAACTTTTATTGGAAGAAAAGTCCTACTTGCTCTGGTTCAAAAGGAAAAGCTAGGCGATCTACAGGTCTTCGGTTCGATAAAACGGATGAAATCTAACTGTTAAAGAGCTATCTTGCGATTGGTGGCATAACATTTTGCTGATTCTTTCTAAACTACATGTACTTGACAATATTCCGAGCAGTATTTAGGAGGACTATGGAGAAATGTGCCACAACATCTAATAACCTATAATGACCATTTCCATTCTTCTACATACATTTTATTGCTTCATCATCGAGTCTCGCGTCGAAACGTCACTCTTTATGATTGGCTCATCGCGTTCAAGAAACTCTTTATTGCATACTGACTTTACTCACTCTACAATCATGATCGAACGATAAGTATCAGTGAAATTCCGATTCTAACCTCATAAAAGTGCTATTCTAACTTCAGAAGGATCGAATTATCCGAATCTGCAGCAAGTCAGTGAAGAAAAAGGTTTTACTTTAAGAAACCTATAAAGCCAACAGATTTATCCTCGAGGCCTTAATTAAATCACGGGATGTTGACCTTTCGAAAAAAGAAAATTCTAAACTGGAAGAAGCGAGAAGGAAGTTGTACCTGGTTGTAAATTGTTACTGTTGTTATTACTAGATATCTGGTGGTTAAAAGGGAGCGGAGATTGATCCTTGCAGATCCGCACACTCATACACAGAAACTGGTCAAGTAACGGAGATATTACTTTTTTCAATATCCAAATATTATCGATCAGTCCAGATCCATTGTAGATCAGTGAAATTATTTAGTTGATACGTTAATCATTGTCTTGGTTAACGATTTTGTTTCTATTAAGAGTTGTTCACTCTTATTTTCGGCTTGTTATGTTTAATGATAAATGTCGCGATAGAGATTATTGGGAAGGACCAATGGCAAAAAGACTCAAACGATCGATTGCTTTCTAAAATGAGTGTAAAAGGAGTGTTGGCTCTGGAAGGATTGAAGTTGATAGTCATGCATTATACTCAGGCGAACCGACACTTTTACCGGTTTTTTGCCGAAGGCAGATTTATTTTTATACTGTCTGAGAGAGGAAACATAATGTGGGTGGTTAGGAACCTTAGTAGTTGATAAGTCTTCTTGTGATGGCCATGCCCTTACTCCATTATTTTCCATCGTAAAGCGCACCTCCTTTTTATTACTCGACTCAATTCTTTAACTATGAAGTGCAGGTAGTTCGGAATTACTCTCAGCTATGTGTGTGTATGTCGTGTGAGCTTGTAGTGCCCGGTTCGTTATTTTATATCAAATTGAATCATAAGATCAGGCATGCTTTGCACTGATGATTATTTTAATCGGCTGGTGCTAGGGGAGGAATGTTTCATAGCTGCACAAGTCTTTTCAAATCACCGTTAATCAAAAGCCAAATTATCTGGTAATCATAGTTGTAAAACTTGACATCACACTTGACTTTTTTTCATGATTTAAAATTTTGTAAAACTGAAAAATCATTGTTTAAGGAATTGCAAAGCTACAATTCTATTTAACGTAATTAATTTAACGTAATACCTAAGTAAACGTAATTATGAAATTAGGAGCATGTCTTTAAAACGTGACCAATTTCAATTAGCGTGTCTTATTGTTAGTATCAGTTGTACTGTATAGCAGTAGTAATTAATGTATTTTCTAAAGCTAAACTCGTTAGTTCTGCGATAGTTAAACCGCATCGGATGCGAAAGTGGATGTTGATGTTACTGAACTGCAATTTTCCTAATTAATTTTTAGGCAATATTTGTTTCTAGAATGTGTATGTACTCTATAAGAAGTAGTAGTTTGTGGCCATCACTTGAAACTGGTAACGTTCAATGTGCTTGGGTCGTCTCTCGATTGAAACTTGAAAAATAGGACGGAATACGATCCGATGACGCGAAGGCAATGGCGTTCGCTAGAAGTCTGTACTTACTGCCACTGAACCGTGTGACTTACAAAATTCAAAGCCAACCGAGAAACGATCAATACAACAAAACCACCCGTCGACCATTCAACGAACAATAGCACAGTGAGCTCTATGAATTGTTTCGCGCGGAGATATTTGCCCATTTGGAAGCTACGATTTTAGTTTATAGAGAGGCTACTCCATTCCATTAATCAAGAAGATCGAAAGCATCCATATATTTCTCTACACCACCTCTTTACCATCCGCATTACACATTACTTAAGGGAATAACTAACTTCGTTCCATAATCGCGACCTTACTTTCCCAACGACTCTAACCTAAAAGAACAGAACCGAACTTTTACAGGCCCATTTGTATCTTTATAACATTTATCCTGTTATACAAAATAACGCAAGGAAACTACTGAGAGGGGAATGAGATCGCCTTCGCTCTAAATGAGATGCTAAGTGAGGCAGTGAGCGACATAGAGACGCACAGATACCATTCCATGTTAAGTATATAGATGGGCAAAGGTAACCTCTAGTAGTTAAGCGATCTAACGGGGAAAGGTGCTGTTACACTCATCATTTGTTCCTCATAAACTACTCGCCGAAGCCTTTCGGAGACGAGCTCCTGACATTTCTTTCCAAAGCCGGAAGAACAAGATAAAATAAAATTGATAAACGCGCCATCGAGATTTACTCCGAACTAATACTTGGGAAGGAATGTCAAGAATATTGAGAGGCCGAGAAAAAGTTTAGACCTAAGTTCCGCGTGTAACAGCTCCATAATACTATTTCGTCCATTACTTAAGCGAATAAGGGAATCTCTAAGGTAAGGCTAGTGCGGTGTGGAGGCGGGGACCAATTTTTACGATACTTTCTATTTCTCTTTCTCCCACTTCTTAACCTCCAAATTTCCATCTCAGTCTCTATGAATGCCCTTTATATACATACATATATATATATATATATCGGTTCCAAACGATCGTTCCCCTCACACTTTCTCACTATTGCCACCTGTGCATTACTTTCAACGAAAGCTCCTTCATCCCTCAAGCACAAGCCACAACCCGGATTTTTGCCCAAGCCTTTTCTTCAACTCCCAAGACTACGACGAACTCTTCGGGGTTATCCTAAATTCTCTCTCTATCTCTCTCTCTCTCTATCTATCTATCTATCTATCTATCTATCTAATTAACTAACTAACTATCTATCTATCTATCTATCTATCTATCTATCTATCTATCTACCTATCTATCTATCTATCTCTTTCCTCCACCTCCACGCCGCTTATTTTTCCTGTTTTTTGATCAGAGATATTATTTTTCTATATAAGCATGCTTCTATGGTGTAGCGTCACTCTGTAAAGTTTATGGTGTACCACTTCCAACGATTGGATTATATGTACATTAGTACACGTACCACGTGGATATGTATGTACACTGCTAGACATAAGTACAGAGGGAGTACTTAGTCATAATATTAGCATCCCTCTATGGTTATGTGGTAATGATTTGATGGAGGTGAGAGCGACCTGGGAACCCTTTCTACATCTACGTCTAAAAGACAGCCTCCATTAGTCCAGAAATGCCAGACAACAACTAATAAACGAACAAGATTTCGATAGATTCAGGCATTACTGAATTACAACTCTCGATTCGTATGGTATACTTATGGAAGCTTCCAAGTTCCTAGAATCCCGGTTCTTGAAACTGGCAATCAAGGTTCTCGGAAGGGTTGCTATTAATAATCGCTGAGTAACGAAGCACAAATGTTCATACCAAAAACATACCAACCTAGTGAAACTCTCATATTTTTAAGAGAATCTTTATGAATTCTCCTATAATAGAATGCTGTGAGGAACGAATGAAGTCCTAGGATTTAGTGTCACCTGGCCAAAGAACAAACTTACCTAACAAACGCGGGAGGCTATTTTTTCTGAATGATGAAGCTTGAAATGACTGCATTATTAATAGGTTGTGTTGCAAGTTGGCGTACAAAGCGAACAAAAAAAGAAGAAAATATTGCTATTAGACTGTGGTGCCGTATTGTTGAGAAAACTATTAATTAAGACTGCTGCATTCCATCGTTGCATTATACTTCATTGTTTTTTTAATACTTTTCAATATAAGATATTTTCTTACTTAAAGCGAAGTTTTGTAATTTTCTGAGCTTATCGCCATGTGAGATCGCGCTATCCTACAAGTAAGAGGGATCGCTTATGAATCTCTTATGGAGTAACAGACGCGCTTCCGGTTGCCCGGGACAGCGTATCTTCTCGGCCTATTTGCGATCGCTTTAACGTATATTGTATACCTAACCCACATAAACTCTTAATTCATCAGCGTCTTTCAGTTGTATATTATTAGACCAAAAGCAACAATCAGAGAGAGAGAGAGAGAGAGAGAGAGAGAGAGAGAGAGATTTTGAAAACATGCAAATTTGGAGTTGAATTTTAAAAGTGGAATTCTGGTGATATTGCGACTATATTGGCTTTCAGCAGTATTGTTTGCCAGTATAACAACTGGAATACACTGATGAACTAACGAATCTCTCAACAATAGTGTTGCCACGCCCTAATTCCTCTTTTACAATTCCATGCAGTAAGACGTAAAGTGGCCTAATTCTGCAATTGAAGTTATAATATGATGAGCAATGCAAATACATATTCTACAGTGTATAGCACTACCGACAACTCTCTAAAACGTGGCAGCACGGTACCTTTTATGTACTCTTTTGCATCACAAATGCCTTGGGCATCTATTATCTATATTTTTCGATTATTAAGCAATCGCTTAATCTGTATTTTAATGATCCACTTGATTTTTGTCAATTCATACCTCAGAAGCATACAAAACATAGGAAAAGTTCCAGGTTGCATTGAAATGAACGATTTTAAGTCTCTAGTCGTACAGCAAGGAATCTCGTTGATTCCACAGCGATGTTCCAAGTGTTGGTTCGATGTATTGAATGTGTTTATGTATATGATGTATACGCTGTTACTGAAAGACAGATTAAAGTATATCGAGAAACATGAAAGCTAACTTCTTTCGTTTTACACTCAAACGCTATCACATACTTTATATTTGTCAAAAGATTCATTAATTTCACAAATAGGTACACTCTTTCCACTTGAAAGATTCTTAAAACTTCAAAAACGTCCATATCGAGTTATCTCTTGTATGTTTATTTACCTTATTATACAAGGTTTTACATTCATTTTCATATCATCCTAGTATTCATAACTGCATGTGATTTGCTTAACTTTAATTAGTAATAAAAGAACATCTGAAATCATTTGACTGCTTCGTAAGTCGTGAGCAACCACAGTAGATTTGATCCAACCAACTTAGCACTTCAAGTGCTAAAAGTTCAAGATCCAATCGTCGATATTTTAAAAAGGGAATTCTCCCTCACACTGTCAGGGATATTCGTAAAATGTGTAGAGTCAGTTTTCGTCTCCCAAACTGAATGACAGCAGAAATAAATAGGTATAGAATAGTTTTTCGAGGCCGATATTCTGTATAAGTTTCGTCCAAATTGGCAAGTAAGGGTTGAGAAGTCTTCCTTGCAAGAAGTATAATGGTTTAATTGGAGTTTGAATGCCTGCCAGAAGACAGATCGACGATGTTGTTGTAACTCTAGCTGCTCGAACAAGCAGTACAACCAAACAAACAACGCTTCCAAAGCATCGGAATTTATCTTCGGTTTTGTTCGGCTACGATGATGCACGCTTTTAAAAAAATTTAATTCGCTGCCAGGAGTTCCCAAGTTGGAATATTCTAGTCAATTATTGTGCGCATTTATCACATAAATATATCTTAACCAATCGAAACAGTAAAATACAGTTGAGTCAAGCAAAAACAAAAGCGAAAGTGTACTAAATTCGATATCGTTAAAGAAACGGAATAAAGGACACGGGATTTTTACTGAAATTTGTCGTGACAAAAGTTTCAACTAATCGCCACAATTGTTTCTAATGGACGATATCTAATTCTCTATTATAATTTATAATATAATATGATTGATAATATGATTTTAATAATAAGTAAACTAATGGAATAAGAGAAGTATCATTTCTTGCGTGTCGCAAGAAATATGCGAATAAATTTAGCTGACTATAAAAATTCTAAAAATGTGAGAAACTAATTAGCATAATTACCTGATTCGAAATTGGCAGGGAAGAGAGTATTCTCTTTGTTGACAAAGCCGCTACTGTATGCTAAAGAGAGGTTGCCTCCTTGGAAATTCGAAGTTTCGCGAAAGTCGCGCCGACGCATAATCACTTTATTAACAATGCGGGACAGCAGCCGCTATTGTTTGTCAGAGTGCTTAATTATGCTAACGATAATCGTCATGTGAGTGAACTCTCGGAACGGCCGATTAATTTTTCGTCGTATGTATGTACATATATGGACGTGTGACATCACGCTCTCAAGGCGATCCCGGCAACTGAATAATAAGCAGATTGCTTTCGAAGCTGCTAAACAATAGCGCCTGTTATTGAACACTTAAGAGACAAACCGCATAAACACAATATATCCTAATTACGTGTCCAAGTGCTTTCAGACCTGATCCTGTCCTCGCTGGGACACGCATTCCTTTCATTAATATTGCAACTTTCAATTGCTCTTTCAAGCCTTCCCATCAAACGAAAAACTGCTAAATAACAATGAGTTTTAGTTGAAACTTACTTTATGGTTAGTGAGCAAACTGTCAAATCCTATGTAACATATGTACACACATTTTTATAATACCTACAAATTGATGTGCTCTGTCCACATATGTTGAGCCTAACCGCCAAAGCCTATTCTATTTACAACTAAAACTCAAACTTCTTTCTTTTAAACTCAAACTGCCAACAATAGCTAACCATCGGTGAAATATTTAAAACTCTCTGGGAATTTATAACTTACATGGTTATATCCTATAGGATTCTTGTCAATCGATAGTTTAGTCGAAAATATCTCCGCTCTTGTACAACTTGTTGCCGGCGACTGAACAAGCATACTGCTCTCAACTCGATAGACACTTGACAAGCATTCTCTAACCCACATAAGTCACTCTAATTTACTATAACGACTAAATTAGTGAACCGCAAAAAGAGACTTTATTATCAGTGGACAGGAAAATGTTTCGAAAGATCGGGGTGTATAATTTTCATACTTTTATGGACTCGGCGCCCTAGCGAAATATCATTGAAGATTCTTTACTAAATTCACCAATATCTCCAACACTTACAAAGACAAGCTCTCCAAGTAAAAATCTGCAATGAATTTTTGTTGCACATCTGCATCTTTTTTAAAAGTTTATTCGTTGCAAATAACTTTACCTGATGTTTTGCGAGTGATTTTTTAGCGGTGGGCTATACAAATTATTGCGGTTGCAAACGTGTATGAATGTGTATTTGATCTTTGAGCCTACCACGGCAAGTCGCGTAATCCAAGACAACCTAACTGTACGTTCGCATCAATTAAAAATTAAAGCTATTAAATGTTCCGTAGTAAGTTAAATTGTATAGTGCCGGGTTGTTTACGTATATTAACATTTTACATCCAGAAGATTATTCTTAGAGCACTAGGCTGTAATGAAAAAAGTGGTATTAAATTACCGAGGAATTCCATAATGTATTATGACTGTGAAAGAATTGAGAAAGGGAGGGAGGGAGAGCTGAGAGAATGACTAGTTGAGGAGCAGTTAGGTATAATTGGTCGAGGGACGGAGTTGCATAGGGGAAAAATACAAGCATGTAGGACGAGCCCCTTGGCAAGCGTCTTGAGATTCTTGGCGAATTTATTTGCATGCTTGCTCCATGAATCAGTGAAGGCGTGTCGCAAATTTGGCGGTGCGCGCCGCTCTTGAGATCGAAATATTTCTTCGAAGTGAGATAATCCCGCGGCTTTGGGCTGACGCATATCTTTGCCAGACGCCTTCGGAGTTGAGACGCGCTGCGTGCCGCGACGCACGCTTCGCCGATGACTGGTGCATTCGTTGTGAAGATCTCGCAATCGCTTCCACGGAAACGATAACTTTCCTTCGATAAATCCGGCTTTATCCTATCGGAACCTGTCGCTCACCTCGGATCTCCTCCAACGATAAACCAATTTCGCCGGCTCCAGTCTGCATGTGCAATATCCCTCTATCTTACTCGACACTTTTCAGAAGTAGCCATTCATTGTGGACCAACATAAGATTTCCTCGAATTTATCTGCTTCGTCGGGCAAAGCTCGATCAACATAACTGATATGCCACTCACTTCTTTCAGCGCCAAGGTTTCCTAGAGTTAGTTGGCTATCGCGAATCACGAGTGAACTAAAACCTTTCTTAGTATGACTATAACTCATGTCGCATCTTATCGCGTAACTTTCTGTCTCAACTCATTCACTATTACGAAATGCATTGTATAATAAATCCATATGCATAAAAAACGACGTTTTAATTATTTCCTTTAAGTTTTGAAACGACCAAACTTTAGATGGTTGCGAATAAAAATTATTTTAATGACAAAAGGAAAAGTGGAGGTACGTTAAGAAATTTTTATGATCAAATCTTTCGTCAAGATTCAACAATAATAATCTATAATAATACATTACAACTAATACTCAACAACTCAACTCTTAGAAGAGTAACTATAAAGATGAATACCCCAATCTTATTTTACTACCTTGAAATAATATTATAATTTATATTATTTTATATATATATATATATATATAAATACGTATTACTAATAGGCGAAAGAACTTAAATTTTGATTTTGAAAAAGGATGCAAAAACGCAAAACGAAACTAACTCGAGTTAGGCAACTAAGACTAATAGGATTGTTGATGAAAGAATGATTAAGTAATCAGCTGGTCTGAGAATGAGCCGAGCTTCCGTTAAAGTGCCAATAAGGACGCGGGTTTCAGTGGAAACCTATCCAAGTAGTTATTGGCAATGGTATGATAAGAGAAGAAGAAAAGTGCATCGTGTCAATTGGCGAGGAGACCTTGAATCAGGCAGTGTCCAAAAATACCGAAAGCCCGCATCAAATGAGATCGCAGTGGAAGAGACTTGGACGAAAGAATGAAGTTCCTGAGAGTGTGAGCGCTGGCTTTGAAATCAACAGCGCGGCTAAAACGGGATCGGGTCAAGAACGCGTATGTATGAAGATTCCCATGGGAAGAGGTCAAGAAACCCAGTTTCGCTTTCTGACTACGGATCATAAGATAACTACTCTTACGGTAGAAAGTCATCTGATTTGATTTGATCAAGTATCCAAAAGAAGTTTTGAAATCTTGAGGTTACATGGGAACCGAGAGCGGAGGCTCAACCTTAAAAGTCGAAGAACGTTAGAATGATTCTTCAAACTTTGTGAGTGTTCCCATTTCTGAAAGCTCCGGCCGACAAAAGAGATACCAACAGAGGTTTTAAGTCAGGCTTGCGTTCTAACTTAATCACCAACCTATCAAATAGAATTTACTATTATTATTAAGAAGAGCAGTTGAGGAAATAGCAAATGAAATGGGACGTAATGAAATTTGGAAAAAGATAGAAATATTTGTGAAATGTGGCACAAGTTGACCATGAAAAGCCGATGCTGGGAGATGAATTGAAAGGATAAATAGCTACGAAGCAATAGATATTAGCTGCTGATGTTTGTCAGATGTTGGGTGAGAAGTGAGAAGTGTTTGAGAATTGGAGGCGTATGTTGGAGAGGAGAGGTACTAGGCTCATAAATCACGAGGCTGCAGATCGACAAGGCTCTGGCATGGTTCTGGGATGATTCTGGCGTGGACGGGGCGGGCGTCGCGGGCATCGCGGGCGTCGCAGGCGTCGCGACGCTCGGTCCTAAGCTATTTCGACAAGAGAAGAAGATAGTGGGGTGTCTCTCTATTTCGGTCGCGCGAGCCAGGGCCTCTCAGTCTGCGGGCTGGCTTCTTCACTAAGAGAGTATCGCGAGCCTCTCTACCTTTTTCCCAATCGCCCTTCGCGTTCCATTAACCCTTCACCACCACCTCATGGAACCTCCGGCTTACGCAATTCTCTAAAATGGGACGAGGAAACCCCAGAAGAACGCGCCTCTTCTCTTGCTCCCCTTTCAACAAGTGGATCCGGCCTTTTGACAGGAAGCTTCTCCAGGAAGAGTGAGCAAATCGAAGGGAAGCCCACGGTGGAAGGCGGGCGCACCCCTCGCGCCAGATATTAACCAGGAAGATCGTTCACGCTTTATTTGCCCAAGAGGGTCAAATCGGCCAAAGATGTTTTGGTCCGAACCTGACGAAGAGGAAGAGGCGCTGCTATGCAGCCCTGCCTTGATGGCCAGGAGGGCCTCCGAGTCATGGATCGTCGCACCTCCTGTGGAGGTACGACTTACGTTCAAGAAGAACTTCACCCATTTCTTATGCTATAACGGCACCCTCGACTTCTCATCCAAAGCAATAGTGACAACTCGAGCAATGAAGAAATCAAAGTGAATACTATATTTCACTCGAGATTGCCAACCGAGAAGTTACTTCTTTTTCTCAACACCTCTCTACTGCTTATACTTATCATCAACACGTTACTAGTGTAATATTCATTCTTTGCTCCAGAATTCTTTCTTCATCGAATTCGAGGTACTCGGCCGCATATTCTAGTAGTCATTTCCAATAACATCTACTCGTTTTATTCGAAATTCAATCAATTCATGGTTCTTTCACATTTGCGAGGAGTCTTTGAGAAGCTATTACCAAATCGTAGAAATTCCGAGTCTGAACAGAGCCAACAAAAGAACGGGTGAAAATGAGGCATCAAAATCGAAACTTATGTTTAAAAAACTGGTAACATATAGTTTAACGGATGCAGGCCCAATTAGGTGAATTAGACGGGCAATTTTGGGAAATATCAACAGATTCGTTATAATTATATTGTGTTTTTAACGATCCGTTCTCAAAAATGAGTTTGTCATTTTCAATGACAAAATTGTACCTGCAATCTTCTTTAAAAACAAAACCACATTGCTGCCAAAGTGCTATGTTCTCCGTGGAAAGTAATATTGACAGTGGTAATTTGAACACCCGTTGATTTGCCAACGATAAGACATTTAATTTATAATTGTATTTAAATTTTTTACTTCTTATTAACATTTGGATTTGTCAGAACTTAGTTTTGTTTGAAAAATATATTTATTTAATATGAAATATTTAATTAACCAATATTGCTTAAATCATATCACTAGTGAAACGCGTAAGTTTATCAATCTAGTGGTTAAACATTCTATCTGTAGAAAAATGTGCAACTTGTCAGAAACATAGAGGAACTTTTGCGACACCCTCGACACGTTCAAACTTCTCACGTATTCTTTTGACAGCTAGACATCCACTGATAATGAGCGGGTCTCGTATGAACAACATAATAACTGAACGCGTGTCACGGCATTTGACTTTACGAACTTGCCGTATGACTATAATCATTGGGATGATAGGGGAGGAGCGTTGATTAACTTAGTAGAGTTTGGTGTCAGGAGTGCACCAGATAATAATTCAAACGTGCAGCGAACTGCAGCCAAATGACACCACCGCAAGATAACCGGATTTCGATAGGTCTCTACTTCAATTTACAATCTACCGCCACGAATCATAGTCGTTTCTCATTTGCCGATAGCTTGGATCGTAAAGTTGTTTGTGTCATCGATCACTCGCAAGCCTTTGATGCATACGTACATATCTACATACACATTTGCTCCTATCTCACTGACTGATGGAACAATGAGTAAGACATAGCAATTTAAAGATGTACAGGACCGACCAAGAATGGCCAGCATTGTTTTCACTTCTGATAGGTTCTTTAATCTTACTTACTCTTTAATATAAATCGTTATACTAAAAACGGTAATTATAGTCGTAATTGTATATTAGAAACTTTTGTTCTCTAATTGACAATTACAAAATCCTTATTGAATCCAGACTGACTGAAGGCGCAACGAATGAAAATAATAATATATAATATTAATTTTGTCAAGTGGAATGAAGCAACGAATAAATTAGTTGAATGCTTGAAGAAACAACCCAACTCTTTAATAATTACTTTCATTATTGAATCTCACAGTAAAATATAAATAAAAAATTCTGCTATCATACAAGTTTGTACAAGAATATGCTTTTTAACTGTGCACTTGATTGTCATGCCAAAACACCACAGCATACCAGTATATTATGAGGTTCGATTGAAAAACGTTGAGGTTTTGATCCGTTTCAACCTTGACAACCTTTCAAGTCCATTAGTACATTCAAGGAGCAAGAACTGCTAGATTTACGATACTCAAAACCCACTGAACTTGTTGTTCACTTTACATTTCCTTTATATTACATTACGTTACACTTTAACTACACGAATATGTAATTTGGGGGTAGATTTATCGTTAATCTCATAGAACAGTTAACATAAATCTGATTATGAATAGGTAGCTTTGAATAGGAAACTCTTACTCCGAAAAGTCTCTATTTTGCATTGCTAAACACTAAAGTATTAATTCATAATTTTATAAATAATATCGCCAACAATTCTTACAAATGCGAACTTTTATCAGTGAGGATTGAAGTATGACTGAAGTGTACTATGAAACTGTATTGTCTAAACTGCGTGAATCGCAACCATGCTTCAATGATTAGATAAATATAGATTATAGTTTAATTAGTTATGTAAGGCAAGTTTTTGCAACCTAGACGTATGTTTATGTGCAATGCATGCTTCTTATCCAAGGGAAATGTTTGCAATATCGGTGAATCGGAGAGATCCTAGTGTATAAATTTGTTGATGTAGGCAGTACCAGTGGTTGCAATGTCCCTTCAGCGTAAGAAGTCCCTGCCGGATGTTGCTCAGCCGATTCAACTTACGGCTACGGCACCACTCTCCCGAGAAGAAGTCAGTGTCCTGAGCAGCTTGAGAAGAGAAGAGATCCGCAGGCAGATCAACGAGAGCGAGAGGCTCAGGGCCAACCCTCTCCTCTACCTGGTCAGTCCTCAGGTTAAAGTGAGTATCCACCTTTTTTCAACGAAATCAAATCAATCCCAAACAATCTTTAACAATGAAACGTTTTTAACTCAAACGATTTCTCTAATCTCGTCTTCTCTTGCCACTATTGTCAACTTCTACTAATATTCACTCCTCTCATTGAAGATCCAGAAAAATATCAAGTTCTTCACACTTTTCCAACTCAGGACATTTCCCCTATAAGAGCAAAGTTTTTATGAACTCGGTGGAATCAGATTTGCTTATTTTCTTATATTTTTATTGCGCTTAATATCAGTTTGAAGCTTCATCTATTTCAGTCAATCCTTTGTCCATTTTTCAAACCGGTTTCGCAACGCGTCAATAGCCTACTAAAGTGAGAACCACCTGTCTTATTAAAAATATCTTCCTTAATAAATTCCTATATTAGCCATACTTTTGTAGATACATTGTATCAAAAGAAAGTAGAAAGTTTGCTATATTTCATCATTTGAACAGTAGGAAAATGGTCAAATCTGCGTGGTATTGAGAATAGGTGGGCAAAAGTTTGCATGTCAGAACTTAGTTTTGAAAAGATACTGTAGAAAATTGGTTAAGCGTTACTTATTTTAGTTATTCGGCGTTAGTTTCTTCTGTTGAAATGTAAAGAGATATTGGTTTGGTCTAGGTGTATAGGAGAGCGAATTTGCGTGGTACAACGTCCTTTGAATGTCTCATGGCAAATTTACATCTCGATGTAAATGTGACCGGTATACGAAAACGCAGAAGCATCGGTATTCCGATTCGATGAGGAATCAGACAGATTCGGTACCGAACAAATGCTACATCAGTGTTTCACAGATACCGTGTCAATTTATCTAAACAGATCTTTATTGCTTATTCTTTTTCCCGATCCAACTCATGCATTATTCGCTGCTTTCCGGTTGAATGCGAATTTTGAGGATAAAACACACCGGATTTCGGAAATCCTCTGAAAATCTTGCACATCATTCTCTGGGTCAATGAAACCGTCGAGTGGCCGGCAAGCTAAAACTCGTTTCGTAGCAATGACCGCACCATACCGGGCGCATCGCGAGTAAACAAAAATTCGCCGACCTTTGAAAGCTGAATTCGGACTAAAGCCCAACCTTCAAAACTCTCGCTCGCCATCTCACCTGACAAATGCTTCGACTCGACTCGACTCGATCGAGACCTTCGAGATTTGCAGTCGAGCCGCGCAATTTACGCAGCAAACAATCCATTTGCCGGTCAGTGGAATAAATAACTTTCGTTCAACCATACAATCACTGGATAGAGCTTCGTTCAATAACAACTCGTATCTCAATACGTACACTCCTATTTATGAACTCCATATTAATACATTAAACATTTTCACGATACTTTTGACACCATTGTTAGTAAATCTACTCTATTTATTTACATCTAGGAGTTAACCAAATTGACACTTTGAGAGTAATAGATTGCAAATCGGATCCATTTAAAGCGATCACTTTTCACGCAAGTTGAAGTTAGAGTTAGTCTCTACAAATACAGATACTCGACAGCATCTTTCCTTCGCATGTCCAAATAATTCAGCAACAATGCAAAAAAACACCCTATACGTACGAGCAATATCGATTAAATATGTATTTCGAGTGAATCTCCGTTTTCATGTTGCCGTGAGGTATTAATGATTCCACTTAATAGATAAACTATTACGTTCAGTTCAGTACTTCAGCATATGCTTGACCAAATGTCAGTATCAAAAGTTAGGTCATAATATCGTCTAGATAACAATAACTTAGTACCATAACTAGTACCATAATTTTGCGGGATCGTCTAGTACTTTCCACTTTACCATTATGTTTCATTGAAATGCTAAGATATAAAACCTATACCATATATGTGTAGATGTGTATCTGGGCTTTTATCAGGCTGATTACGAAAGAGATACAGTCACAACACATGAAACCGCATTCTGTTAAACGCACATATTTGCACTCTACTAAAAATAAACCGAAATCGCAAAGTTATATAATTCAATCCCTTCCGGATGAATGGAATTCGATAAGATCTTAATAATTAGGATGAAGGTCAGTCTGTATTTATAAGTAAAAATCTTGTTGCGCTATTGTACTATAGTAGTAGTATAGCAGCAGGATGAAGTTTTATTTGAATACGCGAGTAGGAAGTAATTAATAAGAACGTTATGCTAGGGACGAGTAAGGAGTGATGGAAAGATTGGAATAGAAAGAAATAATTCAATTTGTAATATTGCAGGACTGGTTCTCCCGGCAACAACTGGTGATGCTGGTGCTTTTCATCAACATAACCCTAGCGTTGATGTTCTTCAAACTGCTGACGTAGCAGCCAGCCGACTATCGGATTCACGGACTAGCGGTAGACGTGACCTGAGCACCACGGTCATCGCGACGTACCGTGGACCGTCAGCGAGAACCAGAATTTCAAGCAACGACGAAGAAAGCTGCTAAATGGACGCATCCGAAAGGTTCGAGACGGCTTGCCAGCGATATTGAGCCTGGCTTCCACATTAAGGAGCACGGGGACGACAGACGACAGACCACCTTTTCAGGATGTCGCCAGTTTCGCCCGGGGCACTCAGCTCCGCCCTAGCAGAAGCGAGCATACGACCAAAGAAAATCTTTTCGAAGCGATCGCTTTCTCTCGACGATCGCGGACAGGCCATTCGAGAGGCTACTCGAGTCTATGGGGGAGAGAGAGAGAGAGAAATGCGAGTAAAAAAAGTCCTTTGTAGACACACTTGTCCGCACAGTGTCCTGAAACGATACTACCTAGTAAGACACACGACTGACACGATCAAATATAAAGAAATATAATCGAAAGTTTAACGTTGCGGTAAGTTGGCCGTCGGTGTCAGCTAGTTTCGTTACTGGGCAGAGCTCGTTTGTACATGTGCGATTGTCTCTGTATGAAGGGGAGGGGAGAAGGTGAGGTGTCGGAATAGTGCCAGGCGGAATCCTGGCCGCCTCACAATTTGGGGGAATAGTCTGTCGTGTGGTTTTTTTGAAGCGAGGCGACTATCACGGTCACGTACCTCGGCGCCTGTATCATACCTATTTTTACACCGAACGTTTTAATAATAATACTTGGTAAGAGCAGGTAGATTCCTGCTAGGCGGCTCGGCTTCGAGAGTGGCCGGTAAAACACACGCGCACATCAGTCCCAGAAAGCAACATTTCACTCTTTTTCCCCGACGATCGCCTCGAGCGCGGAGCCCGGGATCACTTTTATATGAAGCGTAAAACGGCTAGGATAGTCCCAACTATTCTCGAGTCGATCAGCCACTCTGCCCAGGCTCAAACTTATTCAAGCTACTTTTCGAAGATGCTTGCCCAGTTCATCGTTACTTTGGACAATTGAGCGGTGAGGGTTCAGGCTTCTTGGAGGCTTGTTCTTGGTGGCTGTTGGGTGTGGTTGGGGCGGTTGTGGGCGGTTGTGGGCGGTTGGGGGCGGTTGGGGGCGCGTGCCGAATGACCCAATGTCCAACAAGTGGATTGTGGCTCGCACGCGCCCTTTTATCATATACGCTTATGTAGTGGATTCTCTAGGTCAAAAATAACGGTTTCATAATTCTGGTTTGGGAGCAAGGAACAAATCTCCTCACTCGGCCGAAACTCTTCTGCCAAGTGGAGCATTGTTAACGTAACGTAAACTTATGTACGTATAAAAGTTAATAAGATTAATAAAAGGAAACATAATGAAGTGACTTGTCGGATAAAGATTGCTTTAGGATTGATATACTTCGCCTCGGGATTAGAGAGATTAAGTAGAGAATGAGCCGGAGTTGTTTTAATATCGATGCTAAGAACGATTTAAAGGTTCTACGAAGGAGAACTGTAAGTGCGTTCCGGTGCATTCGAAACTTTCCACAGACTTGCCTTCCATGTAGTTGCGCATAGGGGATCATTTCTATCGGATAACTTGTAATATAAGGTTTGTTGACAGCGCTAAGCAGGGCAGGGCAGAGCAGGATGGGACAGGGCTGACAGAGCAAGCGCAATCGTTTTTCCGGCGACCTTGTACCGGGAAAAATATTATTGGCTCCGCGCGTACTTTAACAATGGCCGGCGGAGACCAAGATAAACATTGTTTGTCGCACTCCCACAAAATTGTACCGTTGTGAAAGCGGATCAGATCCTGATAAAGCTAAAACACGGGGAATCTCGACGTTCCATCGTTCTCTTACGAGTACATACGTGCAACTACAAATTCAGACTCCTTGGACACGAAACGCAAACGATCGGGAGGAATAACTAGGCTGAAGATATCGGTGGAATTGCAGGAATTCACTGAGAGAAGAATCTAAAAAGGATCCGATATCTTTCTCGAATTGCGATCGGTGAGTGATGAATTTGGTTTCTCGATGGAGAGTCTAGAAGGAGGTAGTGGGTGCTGTAAGCACAATTCCTTGATGTATTATTGGTGATTTCTGTGGGACACGGTCCAAAAAAGGGAAACTAGCGTGAGGTCGGGTCACTATCTTTCAAGAAAGAGGTGAACCACGACGTATGCTTATTGTGTCTTACGATCGTCTCTCTACACTATAGCAACGGGTAATAGAGGGTGTCCTAGAACAGTCGTTAATTTACTGCGCCGACTATGGCTTTCGCGATCAGATTTTTCCTGAAAAGCCGCGGAAATTTCTTTGACTAACTCATACTTGCTCGGTATGATACATATGTATCGATGAATGTATGTTTCTCTGCCTAGGGCAAATAAAGAAATAACTGAGTGACAAAGTGTTTGTCAAATATATATAGTGAATTGTAGCAGCGCCACGAGGTAATCGCGAAGGGAAAGGGGAAAGGGGAAGGGAAAGGTAAAGGTAAAGGCTCGGATGGGTATTGTCGATGACGTTCTAGGGCACCGTGTATACCTACATTATATTTGTCGATTTTCATACGCTGGGGTGGGGGGCAGAGGTATCTACCTCCTGATTCTTTTACGAATCATAATTCGACCCTCCTGCGCTCGAGCGATCGCATTTTTCTAGCCTCAGGCGTAGCTTGTATTCTAGGTAAATTTGTATATAAGAGAGTGCATACATCATGATCGCACAATTTATCGTCTCCTCTCGTTCGTAATCGCGCCCTCTTATGCTAACGGCTAACCGGCTCTGAATGAGGGGGGTGGGATCAAGTTTAATGCGCATTCGTCGTCGATACGTTGTCTCTGGCTCGATTGAAAAGAAACAACACACAGCACACATCTATAACAGAACTCAGTTCGAGATCAATTGACCAAGTTCTCCGTTAGTTCGACTGGTTCTCTTCCAAGCATTTAAAACGCAAACTTCATCTGCCGTGAAACTTGGGACTTTATCATACATTTTAGCCGATTACAACCCTACTCTGAATTACATCTGAAAAAGCAAGAGTAAGACCAAAGTTTACATTAGCCAATAGGCGCATTTTTTAAATCTGAACAATGAAGTGCAGAGAAAAGAATGAAGCAGCCGTTATATTAAAGTGTAATAGTTGGAGAAGCTTCGGACATATCAGGATGAAAGAGTTGAGCGTAAGAATTCGGTTCGACTTGAGGAAATCTCGGATTCGAGTCGTTGGTAGATGAAGAATAAAAAGCTCACTATTTTCATCGGGTGCCACGCTTTTCTCTTTATAGTTATTGGTAAGCTCGAGCTACCCTCGCACACGCCGGTTAAATGTCGAGAGCGGTCAAAATCAATTTATACTTGTCGTCTTCTCCTGATTAAGAATTAGGAGGAAAATAGTTTCCTCGCGAGCGTCTAATCGATGCAGGGAGGAGGAGGAGATAGCGCGCATGGCGCACCGCACTCATTTCGACGCCATGCTAGTAAGAGGGTGAACCGTCAAAAGTGCCAACGAAGCAGGCTTACAGTTTCTCTTCAATACGTTTCGAACTTTTTAACGTCTCGAATATGAAGTGAAAGCTGAATTAACCCTTGGAGTGCATCGCATATCTTTCTTGGCGCTTCTTTCGTAATCGCGCGAAATTGCTTTCTCTGTTCGTTTTTGTCCATTGGTTTCCTTCTACTTGTTTATCATACCTCTGTGCTTCTGTCAGTATGGCGATCCCTCGTTCTCATAAATCACTTACAAAATCACTTGTTAGAGAGAAATGTGTAAGCCTAAATAAATCGTTAGTCTTACTTCCAAGACTTCCGTTCTTCTGTATGAATTTTTTCATTTCGAATATCTCAATAAATCCTGTGTGAATAAAGAAACAAACGCTTTCTGGTATTACTTTACTAGAGCAGACCAAAGAACCTCTATTTCGATTTAAATCTCGATATCAAAGATTTTCAATATCTCGTTCCAAAAGAGTAGGAATTACTGTTTCTTGAAGTTCTGCTTAAGCAGGTTTGTTGCACTCGATGGCTTTAAGAAAACTGGCAAATATAAGGTGGATCGCCGTAGTCATTTACTTGTACCGCGAGATGCCGGCGCTACTTCTCGAACCGTATTGAAGTGGAAAAACTGTCGAGCCAAGATATGATTAAAGATCCCACCAGAGTATTGTCGAAGATGAGTCACTTGGGTGTAGATGAAAATCTTTTCGAAAAACGTTGAAGCCTGGATTATTAGCGTGTTCGACCGGCCGTAATTCATATTCATTCACATGCCGTTTTGCCGGATTTGAATTTCGAGAACGGTCGTTGATAAGAAATTGCTTTTACTTGAAATTCGTAAAAAAAAACTAGTATAAATCACATCGGTAGTATGAGATAGATCAAGAGACTTTGATGTACGCTAATAATCCAGGGTTGAAAGTAACTCGACGGACATGTGCTTACGCTGGGAATTTATTTTCTAACTTGTTCTACGGCGAAGAAGCAATTGATTCATCAAGAGAGCATAGAATTTATTGGACAGTGCTAAAAAAATACTTTCATACTTTGTCCTTTAGTTGACGGATACGCGCGGACAAATGAATCCTGAAGTGAATAATATGAACTCTCAATTTTGAAAGTGGTGTGAGTTCCACTTGAAGAAAACATTCAGCCAAAGCTGCAATATCTCTTTTTCACTGATGATAGTATAAAACTCAATCCGTTACAACACATTCGTAAAATGTCTAGTTTTTTGTAAAAGCCCTGATATTTTTGTTAACTTTTCATATGAATTGCGCGTTGCTTTAAAAGCTGGACATTTGTCTAGTGATACATCCTCCAAAATTATAGTTCATTATTGAATAGCTGTTAATAGCATTAGTTTTTTACTTATTTGCAAGATCTTGGAGTATGTTGTGTGTTTCGTTTTGGTGGTAGTTTTTTGTTGTCTATAACCAAACTGCCGCCGTTTAATATGAACTTACGCCATTCTCAAAAATAAGGATTCATCTGGGACGGTCATTTGGATTTCGTAAATTTTAAGACATTTATTCCATAATAAACATAGGAGAAATTGTCATGCGTTTACTATTGAATTTCTTGGGTAAAGATGGAGAATGAATGCTCAGTGAAGCGCAGTCCGAATTTACGGGAACTCGAGACGAGCCGATAGCTTTTTCTCATGGTGGAGATTCGCAAGGTGAAACTCAATGTACTTTCGCTCTTCTCGAGGGACGTACTCCGTATATATGTATACATGTATATATATTGCAACCAAACACGCATACGAGGTAATTAATTACAATTATATTGTAGTGCCGAAGAGCGGCCCTAGAATTTGATATCTAACGCGAGAGAGTGTGAACGATAGCGAGAGAAAGAGAGAGGGAGAGAGAGAAAGAGAGAATGGAGTTTAGGGAAAATGTGTGAGGCGAAATAACGAAATTGAGGGCACGCGTTGAAGGGGTCGAGCAGATCCGAGCGTTAGCGCATTCGCTACCAAGAATAGATCTATTTATTTTCAGACCAAATTGTGAGTACATCAGAAGGGGATGTATAACGTCATAACCTGCTTCATTCAAGCAACAAGATTATGTACATTTGCATTAGAAATTATCCTTATCAAACCGTATATAAAATTCCTGTGTATTTAAGATACGAATTTACGGATAAAAATAATTTTTATTTGTAAGTTCAGTCTCAACGCCACAACGTCAACAAGAAATACATTTGATTCATTGGTACTTGGCCTTCATCGGCACAATTCTCAGAGTTCTGTTACTTTAGAAATGCTGTATCAATTTCTAATGCATATTCTCTTCTATTGTCCTTACGAACATTCACCAAACTCGTTATACATTACTTGAGACATACCTTTGTTTATGGGCTCTGGAAGGGCGATTAGTTAACCTACAAATAAACATGAATATTTTCCTATAAAAACAACATGGTAGCGAATGCGTTAAACGCTTTATTCATTTTCGTCACAACAGCCATATCACGAATGAAAGGAGATTTCTAATACATATAGGTTTATCGATTGACTAAGGAAATTGGTTTCGCTATTGACTTGCTATATCACAAAGAGATCTATATATATATATATATATGTGTGTGTGTGTATATATAGATATATGTATGGATACACAAAGATACATGTATGTACATAAAAATATATATATACACACGCCCGTATGGTTATGCATGTATGGATACACATAAACGCATACATACTGCGACAAATCATATGTATATTTTACTTGTTATCTCCTGACTATTATCGAAGTTAGTACATCTCGTTATCATTGTATATTATTATGATTATTGCCATTATTGCTATTATGGATTATTACGATTATTACTATTGTCATCAGAACTCATCATCGGTGGTTTCGAGGAGAACGGAGACTTAAGGGCCCACTGTCATTGTTGATTTGCGAGGAAGCAGTGATTCAATAAACTTGTGTCATTATTGATGCAGCCTGGTCTACTTTATTTCATCGTACCTACATTATTCCAGAAAAAGATCAAATATAATCCTTCCAATAGAATGTGATGGTGACACTACAAATGACTTTCGCTCCTCTTCCACTATTATTTCTAATCCCAATAGGAAAAATGTTTAGTTTTCAAGTAAAAAAAGAAAATTTCAAAATCGAGAAACCGCTAGCAAAAGTAAAATGTAGGTAAACTGCTTGGGTGGAAAGAGCTAAATAAGAAATACTATACCTTTGGAAAAGCTTAAAGAAAAGGTCTTGAAGGATTATAGATTTAGTGGGGAAATAAGCAATAAAAGATTTTAATTGTTTATTGTTCTTAGAAAGGCGCGTACGTGAACAGCGCTTGGTTTGACTAGAGTTTGGATAAATGGAAGAATTATTCGGTAGACGTAGCTTGCCGACACAACGGCTGGATGCCTGGATGAGTTGTTACTGTATAGTTAGTTGGAGGGTTCGTATGCCAGGCGTCGCGGTGGTCGAAGGTGCTGTCAGAATCGGGACCGTGGCCGGGGCCAGGACCGGGAGATGAAATCAACGGGACGAAGCGGTGCCGATGGGGTTCCCAATGCTCCAAGGGCTCAGAAATCAGGGGCGGATATACCCGAAATACACGACCCTTTATACAACAGGTTTATAAGGGACAGGTCATTAAAAAATCATTATAAGCACGAATTGAATACGGCCTTAGATGGTTGTTCACTTTGTGCGGAAGACTGTGAGGAAGAAAGAAATTTTATTGTTAGAGAAACTTTTACTTTATCATTTAACTTAACAGTACTTGACCCTTTACAATGAAATGAAAGCAGTATTCAATAATAGTGTCACTCTACTGGTTCCTTCCTTTTTCAACGAAACCACTTTTACAGTTCTTCGTATTTGGAATATTCTATTGAGATAAATGCATTTATTGAAATTCTATTATTAGCTGTTATTTATAAGAGTACACCTTATATTTTTATAATAAACACTTATGATTATAAGTGTTTGTAGCACTTGGTAAGTGAGAAACATGTCTTTTCTTATATTGAGCTTGAAATGCTTCACTAGTTTGATAGTGGGTCCCTGGATGTACGATTGGTTATTCTAAAATTAGAATTTCATGATAACGATTGGAAAAATGAAATATCGGCTTTAGAGATTATTATTTGAGATTTATTGAATGTTGTATATGTATAGGTAAGAGTCTGGATATGGTTTGAAAAAGGTTTGGTACGGCACTGTGCGCTGCTCCGTTGCTCGCTATACGACAAGCTTATCGGTTCGAGCACTGGAGCAGATAGACAAGACGGCGACTACTCTTCTATGTTTTATGAGGAAACCGATAACGTTAATTGCAAGCGCGACTACTTATCGCTATTGCACCAAGAACCGCGGCAATTTCTTCTCCCCATTTTTTCCCTATCTCATTCTTATCGAGACCCGAACTGCCTTAATGTCGCTCAATCTTTATTCAAATGTCATTAGGAGGAATTCTCCATAAAGGCTAATTGCAAACCTGAATTCATCGTATATTATACCACTCCAGCTTTATTAAAATGAATAGTAAACAACTTTGCCTCTTCATTGTCATTACTAAGTACTAAGTACGTACATTGCATATCTTCAGTGGTTCCGATCGATTCCTATTAATTACAACGTTTATCTCTTGCAGTATATTACAATGCTGAATTGGAAAAATCGAATGAAACATACGAACGTCTTTATTTGATAATGCCTTCATTTCTGTTAGTCTGTTATTCGCATGAGCGTAGCATTGTGTAAATGAAATCATTGAGATATTCTACTTCCTGTGGGAATATTGATGAAATATTCACTAGTAGCCTAGAAGAATATTTAGTCGATACCTCGTTTCAGAAGGCAGCAATTTACAATCGGTATAAGTGGCAGTCGGTGAATTATAATTTTGGCAAGATCAAAGCTAGTCAAGGTATTTCTTGTCGGTTGACAATTCAGTCGATCGAATATAAGAGTGTGCATACTTGTTGGTTTTTTGCAGCAAGTCGGGCAAGGCCAGCTGCAAGACCACTAACTGTTAACTGACAAGATATCGAATCTGATATCATCGGACAGCTGCGTTGACAGGAAAATACTAGCCTCGCCGATTCCATTTGAATTTCAGTCCAATGATAGAGTACGCTCTTTCCGTCAAGCTTGGGATTAAGTTGAAAATGAGGGCGAAACGGTAATAGCAACGAGAATCAATAGATAAATATAATTTATGCGCGTTTCTACAGGAATAAGAGGATGTTGTCAATTATGGAATGAAATTGTAACAAAAACTATATGTATGTGAATTTTGGCTGCCAAAAAATTACATAAGCATTATTTCGATTGAAATTACAAATAAACTCCTGCAATATGTATATAGCGTTTTCAATCTAATTGTAACTTAATTTTTCATTCATCCGCTTGTGCAACTTTGAGAAAAAAATTCATTTAATCCATTCGGTGGACTTTGGACATACTTCCGTGAGCAACTGTTGTATGTGCATAAAGATTTTGATATGGTTTTCAAAGAAACCCCTATCAAGCCAATAACGCGCGCAGGACTTTGTTTGGGGGAGTGAGCGGGTAGAATGTAGGATTGAGTGACGCGTCTATCATATACTGTAAATATATAAGTAATAGATACATTATATATGTATAATTTGGTTTTTAGAGATTCAAGAGGTGATCCGAGTGGGGATATGCCCCTGGGTTTCCCTGTTGCGTACGCCAGTGGTATTCTGTAGATGTCACGGTTTGACATCACATCGCGTCAGCTCTGTCACGGGTCTTGACAATGAGTGGCCTCGTAATTGCAATTATACACTGTCGATTATCGATGCCGGAATTGCCCGACGCACACATGCGTCTCAGGCTCGATCTGACAATCAGCTGTAGAGCGACGGATCCTCATTCCGGTGATCATACCGGTGACCTCGCATATAACCGTGGATAATTCTGCTGCAACGACACCTATTAATCACGTGAAACTTGAGAAATGACGAGTTTCGTAATATAATGCAATGGAAAGTATGCATGCACAGCAGAGCCACAACATTTTGACATTTCTATTGACAGACAGGCAGAAATGCGCGTACCCGTGATTGCAAGACTAGCCCAAGTCATATACCTTTCTCTTTTCCAGATATTTATCTCGCCTTATTTTCTTCGTTACAATCAATCAAAAAGATTTTTCACACACAATCAGACCGCTTTCCCAATCATCAATGCATACCACACAAAAGTTCTTGTAAAGAACAATCAATTCTAGAATTGAAAAAATTTATTCATATAAGAAGCTGCCGGGAGTATTCCGTGAACGAAGCGAGAAGTTTCAAAGTGAGGGAACGGATAATAAAATGACTAGAAACTAGTTGTTGCAAAGCCGTTCCACTCGGATATAAAGGGGCAAAAGAGTGGAATGAATGTAACGAGAAGCAAATTGATTCGTGCACTCTGCTAGTGTGTTTCAGTCAAACATATTTTACTCCTATTTGTTCTCGGTGCTTCTTCTCGAGCGGCGATCTTAATCATCGCTGAGTTCCGCAACGCGAAACCTTTCACTCTTTAATTCACTCACTATTGAATGCAGGAAACATAATTAGATGGAATATCTGATTAACCGCGCGCATTCTAGTTAACGGGAGCGCTAAACCATTTTTATCAGACTATCGCTGAACCGGCTTCCTCGTTTTACACTCCTTTTTGTCGGTACGTTCCGTCAGTGAAATGCTAACATCAGTTTAATGAGATTATACTTATTCCGAATAAGCATAATACCTTTATTAGTGCATACTTTAGTAAATCATTGCCTCTAGTACATTACTGTAACCAATGTGATAAAATTACAGTCTAGGACGTTTAAAGGAGAGACTAAGGCATATTATTTGAAAAGGACACATTTCAGTTCCATGGCTTTTGCTACCAGCCATCATTTCAATTTAAGTTCTATTATCTATAAAAGTCAATTGCTCCTCTCTCCAACATACTACACACAGTACGACTTTGCAATTAAACTGTACAATTTCATAATGTGCTAGTAAAAAGCACATTCACTGATTAGAAATGAATATGGCCATTCAATATCTTTTCTCAGATTCTATAGACGCCAAATATATTACTTACCATGTATTATAAGTATATTACTCTAAATTCAAAAATGACATCGTAAAGTATTAGATAGCAGCGATACTTTGGAACATTGCGCAGTATCGTGGTTGGGATCTGGAAAATTCCGAAGATAGAGGGGAAAAAGAATATGTACATCAATAGCCTAATGCATAATCGGAATGGCTAGAATATCGATGAACTCATCGTGCGATATCTGTGAAAACGTAAATCTATGTATGTATGTAGATAAATACCGGCATGAGTCAGTGTCAGGGCAGTTGAAGAATGGATGTACCTTGTGTAAAACATGGAAAGAAGAGAAGTATCCAAGCTGCTGAAAGTGTGTGGGAAGTGATGTTTGCGATAAGTGGAAAAATAAATGGAGCTTTAATTGGGTATATCTCCGATCTGGTTGCCAGCTTGTCATGATGCGCGATGCTATCTTGAACTTTGTCATCGATATCTCAGCGAGAAATGTTATTGCGCAGATTCTTTTCGAAACGCGCATCCACTAACTATCTCTATTCACACAATTCACAGCAGCCTCGGGCCGATCATAACCCAAATTGATAAGACGCCAGTGATGTAATCACGATGTGCTCGTGAAAAAGTGCGCAGTTCCTCGGGAAAATAATTCGACTTTCGCCATTGTTACGAATTCGATCGGCCGACTTTCCCGTTATACGCGGGAAGCACATTCACAGACATCCGAGAATTATAATGCCATTCCCACTCAACTATACCGAGTGATGGAAAAGTTCGTGGGAAGAATCGGTGTGCTATTGAACTATAATATAGCAGCACGCTGACGTGGTTACCTCTCATCATTTTAATCATGCATGCAAAACGAGCATACTATAACTGATTATCTAAAAACTATTTATTGCTATATTCGTAACAAATTAGCTGAGTCATTTTTTGAAGAGACTTTCTCTTTTCCTGCATACATACATATAATACAATGCTGAAAATCCTAAGTTTCATAATTCCAAAATCATTATTTCGATTTGACGTTGATTTTAGAAAAGATACAAAAGACACAGCGATTATCATAAGACAAGTAGCGGAAATGTAGTACTATACTGTATTATCATTCGTTCGCGAAAGAATTAGTTTTGGTTGTAGAGTAAAGTTATGAATGGAAAATTACATCACCTAACAGCTGATGCAATTTTTTTTGTTTTCCCAGGATTGCTACGTTGCTAGTTTCGTGGAAAAATTCAGACTCATTTGTAAGACTATACGGCGTCTTAAGTTGGTGTGGGTGTCCGGAATAAATGTAACTCGACAGGATTCCAGAGTAACAAACGTAGATGCGAATGTGTTGGTAGTTTAAGTTTACAAGATGATATCGTGGCTGAAGTCAGTCCAAGAGTGATGCTTTCGGACATCGCTCACCGTCAGGTTAGCTGTGTCAGCGTGGCCAAGTCTGGGGTTTATGACACCCTGGCTTTTCCCTGAAGTGGAGAGCTGCCCTGCACAACCTCCGCGTCCACGAGGCCCGCTCTACACGCGCATTCGCATGCCTATTTCTAATTTTCTAACACATTACCGTTTAAACAAAGCGGCTTTATGCAATAGTAGCCAAGAGGTTCGGAACACGCGGATAATGCATTTCATATAATATCTACGGTCTCATACAAATTCAACAATGTTAATTCTCAAACTGAACTACCATTAAGACACCCTTCGTTCTTGGCGATGCTACGCTTGTTGCCTGGTTGATTACAAATGCAGCTTGGAGTTTCTAGTAGATAGCACGTGTCCGCAACTCTACACTTTCCGCGTGGCGAGCGTTTTATATCTTCCCCCATCTCTTATCCACTATACTTTCTTTCCTGCAAAGAGCCTTCCACTCATTTATGTGGACACACTATTCTTTTTTCTTCTGTATTACACATACGCGGCCTGAAAGGTTGGATGGGTGGGGGTTTGAAGCGAACGGTGGGGACAAAGGAGAAAAGGATCTCTCTAGACACAGCGTGTTTCTCAAGTCGGTATCGCTGAGTAAACACCACATTGTGAATGTCATTGACATGTTGCACGTGCGCATAAGTTTACGACGAGTTTCGTTCGACGAAGACGAGCGTACCGCACTTGTTTCTAAAGAGTAACACTTACTATTCGTGCCAAGCTATAATGAAGACGTAATCATTTTCCTCCATTAGAGGTAGTATGTTATCTCAAATTCAAAATACTTTCTAGGAGTTTTTCACTAATCATTTTCAAGGAAGCTTTCATTGTTTTGTGCAAAACAATCTTACCTGCAAATAATATGCCAAACGTGTTAAATAATCATATTCTCCGTGCTTAGCAATAATCAAAAGTAGTTCCGGGTGAACGATAACAACATGATCACTTTAAATAATTCTTTTCTCTAAAAGCACGAATAAAATCGGGAGCTGTTTTACTTTGCAACTAAAGAATGGTTAGAAAAGGGCCAACTAAATATAATGACGGATTTTATGAGACGGTTCCGTTCTCAAGCTATTTAGAAGCATTTGAGGAATTTGAAACGGGAGTTCCTAATATATACTGGATGCGATAAAAAAGAGTGTTTTCTGTGGCGTCCCTAGGAGAGTGAGATTCTAACCCAGAGAACTTGAACTCGGCTTCCATGGCTTTACGTAATAACGGGGCTTCAGCTGCACCCTTCTGTCGATTAGTGACATCAATCCCCTCTCCGCCCACCTTTCCCCTGTCGCCGCTTTGCCCTCGAAATCTCCTTCTAGCTGTAGTATAGGCTGTCTCGGATTCACTCGGATTCTATCGGACGCAGTATGCTGCGCTCTCGAGCCCCCACCGATGAAACATAAGGTGTGTCAAAGTATGTAGAGGGGACACGGCCTGCACACCAACTCACTCACGCAAGCACACCTGTCTAAGCCCCGATAAATATGACTTTGACAGGATGGTCGTTGGTAACAAAGTTTCTACCGACAACAGATACATTTTAAACGCCTTACGTGCAGTTATGGCTTCTGACAAACCGTCGCGATCAACTCAAAATTACGAACAACTTTGTAGAGTTTGAATTCAAAAATGAATTTCGATAACCAATTCCGAACGCGTTCTAAAACCAACTCTCTACTCGTTATTCGTATAAAGATAGAGCAATTGTTAGAAATATTAGCAAATATTCTTTTCTCTCAGTGTTATAGTAGTAATAAAGGGCGCTGTTTATAAGGAAAGTAGAAAAGCGAAGATTAAAGGCATTCGGAATGAAAATGAAACAGAATAGAAGAATAGAATGCGTGAGGTATTTTCAACGAATGTGCAAGGAACGAATTGAGTGGACAATGTCTGGACGGCGCGGTGCGGCGACGGCAGCGGCGACGGCAGCGGCGCCGTCGGGTCACCTTCGCCAGTGTGAGCAAGCCGGGGTTCATGACACCCCGCGTGTCCAGCGTCCGGGGTTTTCCCTCAAGAGGAAAGGAATGCGGGACAACTTCCACCTTGCTCACTCTCTATGTATTCTCCAATATTTCGTATTTACTAGCAAATGCTTTAGAAATCTAGAAATTCGTCCAAGGTCCATTCTGCCCAACTGTCCATAGATATAAAGTTCAGTCGGTCAGTTTATTCTCCAGGCTGGCCAGTTTCCAAATAGTGGTTTGGTGAGAATGGTGAGATGGTCTCGAAGCGTCTCATAGCGTAAAGCCGTCGAGCGACGAGCGGCCGTCAAGTGTGGAAGTCGGCTATATAGTGTTAGGGGCAGCCACGAGAGAGAACACACGATCGCGGTGCACGTGCGCGGTTCGACCTCGCTCTGCTCTGTCCACGCACCTCCCGCATGCTTCCTCGGCTCTCGACAAACGGCAAACGGCAACTCGTGCGCTACGGAACCTAGATCCTAGTTAGATAGCTGGATCCCAGCTCCCAGCTCCCCCAGTCTCTAACCTTCCAGGGAAAGCCGAGGCGGCAACGCCTTGCCAACTGAAAATTATAACACTCGACGATTAAGTAACTCTTAACTTAACCGGCCAATCAAGTGTGTGTCCACTTTATTGCAATTTTCACGTGTCCTCATTTCAGCACAAGATACATCCGATCCATAACTACACAAGGAAGGTTGCAAGACATTGTTAGAAACGCAAACATGTATACCAACTTCTTCAGCAGGAATGCTTCTCAAACAAAATCGGCAAGCTTTCGCTTTGGTGGTGTGCCGTATATAATATGTATATACACAGAACACGAATGACTCTAACGGGGGAAACCGAATCTTCATTGGGTTTAGGAAGACGACAAATATGAATTGCATGAGTATTCGTGGCCATTTGAAAAATGTCACTTAATAATTCTTATACAATGCATCGCTTTTTGTGCCTAAGCATATGCATCTTGTAAAAAAAAGAAGTTAATAAGTGCTTCGAAAATTCTACAATCTTGAGTCCATCCGTAGTTGCATGCTTTAGGAATATTAAAATATGTTTAATTATAATTATATTTTAATTATGGTTCAATCAGAGCGGAGTACGATTGCATCTAATAATTTAGTCCAACATATACACCTTAATAATAAAAGAATACAACTACATTTTCATTAGTTGGATGCACATCGCCGATATTTAAAGAAATTGTAATAAGTAAATCAAACTTCAGCTACTGACGAACGATGCAAAGTGTAATGCTTCTCTTCTCAACTAGAACCTCAAAATTTTCAATTATTATATACAATTTGAATACAGCCACATAAAAATGAAGTATTTCTTTAACGATAATCTATCTTTATGCGCGATTACGTTCACGAATGTAAAGTAATAAACAAGTGTTCTGTTGTTTTTCGAAATGGTATAATTTCATATTTCTTCTTTTTCGGAGATATTCAATGTTTTGATACTTTAATGTTTACAGCCACTTATTTAATTCCCGGTAGCGGCTAAATCCTCGTTGACTAAATCAAATAATAATACAGTATTATAAATATTCAAAGCAATACATGAATCAATTATGGAAACTAGCTTTAACAAACATATATAACCACAACAATACTGTGTGTAACTTGTAATACATCTCCGGGAAAGGCTCTTTTAATTGTAAGTAAATGTACTTGGATCAAATATTATTTTGAATGCCACGCGCAGATAAAAGACAACTATTATCAATGGTCGTGAAACTTCTTTATCACGATAATGAAGCAAGACTGCAATGTGATTGAGTACATTTTGTCAATAATACGAATCATGCAGTTATCACAAACAAGTACAGTAACGTAACTGAGTAAAAATAGGATGCGTCATGCTGGGCCAAGCACTTACCGCATGTAGTAGCAACACCCGTTTATTCGTGCTTATATCTTCAGAAGCAACAGCAACCAATCTTTCTTCACAAGCATCCGAATCCACGATGAACTCCAAGGCTCCAGCCCACACATGCACACCAACCACTCAAGCACAATGTCTCGCTATTTAATAAGATACGATATTCTTTTTACACACAGAATATCCGATAAAGAAGAGGAAGAGGATGTGTTCGATTTGTAGTGGCGCTCTGGCCATCTTGGATCTCGTGGATATTCCGCGGGAATACCGCTTTCAATCGATAATTTGCAATGTACCGGCGGTGAGGTATTTACTATGAATATCTGACTTTTTCATAATGGGGGGTTTCCAATTAGAGAAGGGAGCTGAATAAATTCTCAGTGGAACCCTCTGAATAATTTATCTCTTTCACTGTCTTTTACTTACTTTACGGTTTTAATGAGTGATAAATATTGATCTTGTGGGTGCATTGCGCAAGCCAACCGGGCAGCAGGTGTGTCGGTAATGTTGGTACTGCAGCTCGACAATCGACAATGCAGCCGCCCTCTCGTCCTCTCCACTCACGTCACGCGCCTCGCGCCTCGCGCCACGCGCCACGCGCCGCGCACCTCTTCTCTCCCGCCAATTCTCCCTCTTCTTTAACAAAGAAGAGCGGAGTTTATTGTTAAAGTGTGTGAAAGTCTGGCGGATTGTGGAATAGGTCGTAATTGATGAATATTTCGGCTGACAATGGTCTGGTGCGCGAGTGTCAGTTCGATCAAATGCCAGAGTCTAAAAGAAGCACAAGCAACTTCTAAATGCTTGTTACAAAGAGCTACATTTTACTGGTCATTCATCTAATTCAGGTTGGCATGCATCCCACTACATTCTATTTTATATATTCGGAGAATTAGTCTTCGTAAATGAGATAGAATTTATGTTAGCCTCGCTTCAGCAGATATGCATGCTGGTTTAGAATCTCCATAAACATGAGAAATGAAGATCATACTTATAGCCACACAATTTATTTAGTCTTCTTATTTTCCAGACTCTCAATATGCAGAATAAATTTAACACACGTTCTGCAATCATAAAGAATTAACGTAGTTATACAGTCAGAACAATACATGCTTGTCCAAATAATGGCTACTTTACTTATCCATATGCAATGCTCAGTTCTACATTGTTACATCTATATGACGTTAACATGAATAACTTTACACGGATTTAAAGTATCCGCATGTGACATATGTTTACATTTGACTATGTTCTGCTTGATACTCATGATCTAATGCACAACTGACTCATAATCTTCTAGCATTGTGAAATTCCTACACTCACCTTGTAGTCATATTAAACTCTTTACGCCCAACTTACTTGATACTAACTTTGTTGGCTTACTTGAATTCTCAACAGGTATTTGTATGTGTCGCTTGAGAATAAGGAAGTAATGGAGGTGTTTAAAAAATTGCAAATATAATACATTGAGTAGAGCATTGTAACCGAGATAGGTACATTTTACTGACGGTAACCTACAGGCAAATGCTATGAAAATCTATTGTAACGCATGTTGAAAACTTGTAGAAATCAATGTATTCCAAGAATGCCTGACTTGCAAAATGGTAAATGGTAAACAATGTCTTCATTGGTTAATTGCTTTCTATTAATTGAGAGCACATTGTTAGCAACCTATTGATAAATATTATGAGGATTTATTGTTCTTGGAGATAGCATTTATCAATCGACTCGAATAGCCCGCGCTGCAGAATTGACCGTCCTACCGTAACGACAGTATCAAAACAATAGGATACACTTTTTATAGAACCAGGTGCGAACGAAGAGACTTCACACCTGTACAATCCTCTTCTTCGCCCTGCGGCCAAAGTATACGGACGTTCGTTATCATGTACTCTACGAATAAATTAAAGTGATGTGGTTTATGCAATTGCAACTTAATATTAATTACACTCACCAAATAAGAAACAATTGTAACGGATATCCAGAGCCTGTATAAATCAATATATTTCTACAATCTTTGAGGTGTAAAGTGGTAAACTGTCTCTATTCTATCAGTCAACTATTTATTAATAAGTGTGTGCTCCGCATTACTGCACTTTGTAAGTAAATTTGCAATTTTATTAGCCGTATAATCATTCAGCTTCTACGAATGTTGAGAAAAAGGGACGATACAATTCAGCTATAGCTGGCGCCTTTTTGTAAGATAATCGCCAGTCGGGAATATTCCATTCTATACTATCTTGAGGCAACCTCACCCTCACTCTCGCCACTCGCGCAGCTTTGTCTTCCTTCACTCCGTTCATAACCGTTCACCACTTGCTTTATATTTTTCCCCTCTCTTTATTCTTTTTTTACGATAGCGCAATAATATAGAGTATAAAATACGTTAGTTAGAAAGGAGCGAACTTTCAAGCTGTGATCAAGTTTTGTAAATCAACAGTAGTTTTTCTTACGTTCAAATAGACATTGTGTCCTAATTTATTTATCAGTATATTAATATAGATTAGTGGGAAGATGCGTGGATGGTAGTCTGAATACGTCTTTATTGTATTTTGCTACTGCCAATGTTGCTAATGTTATTACGTAATTTCATATGAATTTTATTATATATGTTTGAGCTATTTCGCGTTATTACTTATTTATATTACAGTTTATATTTGTTTTGTATTCTAATTTTCTAAAATTAAATATTACAGAGCGAAAGATTGGGCATGAAAGTATTTCGAGCGGAAGTGATTTGTAATCAAGCTGTTTACATAGACGTTAATGTATGTTGCGTTCTTGAGTTATGGATACGAGAGGAAAAAGATCAGTTTAAGCAGACAATCGTGTCAGTAGTCCAGCTCATTATCGCACTCCTTGAGATCGCAGAATTATTATCAGAAGGAAGTGAGGCATTACGTTGGCCCTGCCTGCTCTTGATTTATGTACTCTGTTACTCTTATCTTGGCACGGTAGCTCTACTTACCCGTTGCAAGAATGCTTCTCGGTAGATCAGAGCGTGCCGGTGCGATGCGGTGCGGTGCGGTGCGGTGCGGTGCGTTGGCTATTGCCATCGTTGGCATCGAACCTCCTGCAAGCACGAACAAATATCTGGCTAGTCCCAACTCTCACCACTTGTTCTCAGTCCCTCTGAGAATCTTAGCAATCCGGACCAAGCTCGATTGCTCGTTGCACAAATAGCCATCACCGCGTGAAATTCCCCTTTGCATTGCATAGAATTCAATCTAAGAAGGAACAATTGTGGCAAATTATTGAGTAATATCAGTCTGCCTTTAAGAACGCGGTATACATAAGAAACGAGAGAAAGCTGGCTCCACTCATTCATGTCATAATTCGTAAATTACACTCAACTGCACCTGGAATCATTTCAAGTGGTTCGAGATTATTTTTGTAGATCTTTGTGACAACATAGAGATAAATGTTAATAGGAACGCTCAGCATTAGTTTCACGCGAGTGAACAAGCTTGCAGGGAAAGCAACCGTGCCGCGAATTGTTATGTATACCTATTAGGAAATTCGGCTTTCCGAGAGAGAGCTTTCTCTTTCTGCGATGAGTGACAAGGGAAATTTAAACTTACCTAAAGTAATTGCAAGTAAAGTTAACCTATTAATTACTGAAACTCTACTATTTCTTAAAAGACACGTACAGGTATCTCAGTGAGAATCTGAGTAAAACGCTGAAGAAAGTTTGGAAACTAGAGTTGAAGGAAAAGTACAGATGAAAGCAATTAGTTACTACTTGGTCGCAATCAGTGGAGTTTCTGAGTTAAACCTGCCGCTAGGACAGCCGGAAAAATCGCGTTAGTATCGTGGATGTGCGCCACGTCGGTTTTGCTTCCGCGTGACAAAGAAGCGCTCCCTATGTCTTTCTTCGCTCCTTTTGCAACTTAGATTATACATATCTAAGTACTCGTGTAATAGGATAGTCTTTCCTTTGGCGCGATACCTTCCGATCGCGTGAGTGTTCGATCGACTCATGTGCCAAGACAATCTTCAATCGAGGGGCTATCCTACATTGCCAAGCAGGTCCTTTCAAGGGGAATAACAAGTGTTATTCCACGATACTCGTACCAGCCAACCCGATACATTTTCAACTACTGTACAGCAATCCCGAGAATGTAGTATCAACACTTCCGCTTCCGATGAATATCTAATATCGAAGAATGCATAATATTGCCACGACAAGTTTCTAATGTATAATGCAAGGATAAGTTTAAAGACAGAAAGCTTGCAAGTCATCCCAAGTTCTCTTCTCGAAAATATAGAGAATGTTCATCTCGCGATAGATCATCCATGTATGTATAACTCGGAGAATACATTTTGAAGTAAGTTGAACGGAGAAGTTGAATATTCATAGACGACAACAAAAACAAGCTGAATATATTTTACGACATTCACTATAAATTGTTTTACAATCTGCACAGCAATGGCATGTACAATTTCTTCATCGGTTTGATTAATTTTGCCATAAATGTCTATTGATAATAAAAGGAAGGAGAAAAATGAAGGAAGCACGTATGCTGTAATCTGCATATGAAGCACTATAGTCCAGTGTAACACTCGAGGATCATTCGAGGTCACTTTTCCCCCCTCGATATGCCTGATTTCCCGATTTTGCGACGTAATTACCGAGTGTTGCGCGAGCACAACGTAACCGTCCAACCGACGATGACCGCTGAGTGGAGAGTGACTGCGAAATGGCAAGGCACACGTGCCACTCTCAGTGCCAGACCAGGCACACATCCATTTTCTAACGTCAACCTCCGACTTACAATCTCCACCAATTTGAACGAGAAGAAAATAATTCAATCCTATGTGTTTCCTACCAATAAGAGAGAAACGGATAGAGTTAGAAGTGAAGTATTGAAAATTGGATTGAAACGAAAAGAGTAACTGCGGAAAGGTCATGATGCAAGGGATGAAAATGTTATTCTTCTTAGTGTAGATGTAGATAGTGTGTGAAGAGTGGGCATCGTGTTTCTCGCAATGTCTATTGTTGCATGGATAAGGAAGTGAAGCGAGGGATTATGGGGATCGGATGGGTATGGTCACTCTAGCCAGTCTTGCATATGTGGATACATTGATGTGCCGATAGTGGGATGGATGTAGGAGTGCTGGCGGGGAGGGAAGAGGACGACACGCGCGGCACTGGGTAAATACGAGTTGATAAAAGGCACACGAGTGTCGGTGTCGAGCGCTGAGTGCGCAGCGAAGAAAGTAAAGCGTAAATAGGTGTATGTTTATAGTCGGAGTCTCGTTTCGCGCGTGGCTCGCTTCGGCTCAACTCGGCACGATTCCGATCGGCTATTCGGCTGCTCCACGCGCTCCAACTCAAACCTTGCCAGTTGCGAGCTGCGCGTCCGGCTTTGCTTCCTTACCACTTACGACACACTGCACACTTCCCTTTATTACTGGCTATTCAACGTATTTGCCTGCTGATCGTCTTCTCGACTGACGCAATTTCATCCTCACATCGAATCACCATCGCCTATGCTCTATCCAACCAAAACAACTCTCTCAAATTCGGAAAGGCTCCCACGCACACTCGCCCATCAT